>JACEFZ010016792.1:0-35000 GCA_014155875.1 Cepaea nemoralis | reverse complement strand
CCTTTCCTGCATGCACCTATTTGCATACACTAGGCTCGGGATTGTCTTGTAGATTTGAGATTAACATTCTTTACTATTACAGGGTTGAGTTGAATTGAGTTAAGTTGAGTTGAGTTGAGTTAAGTTATGTTGATTTGAGTTGAGTTGAGATGAGTTGAAGTGAGTTAAGTTTAGTGAGTTCAGTTGAACTGAGTTGAGCTGAGTTGAGATGAAATGAGTTGAGTTGAATTAATTTGAGTTGAGTTGAGTTGAGTTGAGTAAGGAACTGAGAACACAGCACTCAAGACATTCCTATACACAATCCGTCTTCAACTTCAACAATCAGTGATGAGTCCCAAATGCTAATGATACTATATGTAATCTGATTATGTATATGTTCGTCGGGCCCATCCTCGCGTATAGAGTGTCGGGCAGCTCCCCTGTCTAACCCATCACAAAAATGTTTTAAAAGATAGTTGCCTATTGTCAGGGTCTTGTATGTAAGTAATAGTGTAATTGCCTGGTATGTAAGCGAGAGTCAGTGTAAGCAATAGCTGAGGTCAAGGGCAGTAGGAGACATCACGGCTTGGCTAACGGACGGTCAGGCAAGAAGCCCGTGGACAGACCCACGTGATGTGGGAAGGTCAAGGAGGACGGAGTCAGTGTGTGTGAGACAGCGGATAGAGACGGACGTGTGGAGATATAGCGAGTGATAGAACGATCGAACGATAGTGTTGTGACGGATAGATGAGATGAACGTTGTGTATTGATATTCGAGGAATGTACTAACTGTGATATGTGCGGGATGATGTGAGACTGTGATTGCGAATGGTCATACGGGCGACAGTGTAAATATCGCCCATGTGAGCGAGCGTTTGGCTGCTTGTGTCGAATGATTGCTTAAGCGTGAAGTGAGACCATATTGTTATCCTGTAGTATAATGTAATAAAGGGTGTTCAGGAGACAGCTCCTGCGAGTTTCCGATTGCAGTCATGTGTTATTAGTATATGTGTCGTGGACGTTGTAATTTGCCTGTCCAAGTCCAGTGAGCTAGACGGAGAAGATAGTTAGGACTCTGACAGGTATAATGGTGTCAGAAGTACACACGAACCACATACCCAAGTAAAATGCATAAAAGAACGCTACTTATTTAAAGAAGAAGATCGATTGCATAAGATCTATAAGAAATTGTAAATCAGATATTTGTTAATAAATCAAAACGAAAATAACGTCATTTCTTTCCACAGCAGGTTTCAATTCTACAAAGCGACCGACGTAACCAGAATAGGTCAACTGTAACCAGCACGAGAATCACGTTCCTGTACATCAAGCGTTCGAGTAAACAGCAGATAAAGATAAGTTGATTAATTTTGATTGCTAATTACCCAAATCTGCATTCTTTGATTTCCTTGTATAGATACCATCATTAGTAGATTTGAATATTAAGGAACATAAAATAATGTCAGAATAAGAAACAAGTTATATTTTGCTCTATTGAAACATAAATAGCCTATATCAATATATTAATTAAATACTTAGAAATTAAACCAGGTCCAAAATGACTTCATGTGACGACCTCAAAGAACTAGCCTTAGAATATGCAAGGACCCCGGACCAAGTAAGATACTGGTGCACAGAACATTACAAAACATTGAAGGGCTATTTAAACGATACAAAGTCTCAACTCAAGGAAGACTTGAAACTAGTTGAAAACAGAAATAGGAAAAATAACTTAATCCACGAGTGGACACAGGAATTCGAAAAGAAAATGCAAGACTACAAAATTCCAAAAACTAGATGGTATACATGGTATAGGGAATCCTTACCAATACGAAACAGACATCTGCAAGAGATCATACCAGATATGTCAAGGGAAGACTATGATTATTACAAAACAAACATATTATCAAACTACTTAAACGACCTCGACACCCTAATATTAGTGTTACAAGACCTGAAACCAGTCCCAGACATGTCGTTTACCCATTATATAGAGGAAATAAAAGGCAGGTACATGAGGCTAATGGCTGAAATTAGAGACACAAACAATGATCAGGCAGCATTAGATTTCTTCCTAATAGAAAAACTTAAAGCAACACTCCCAGCCGAATGCGCAAAATATTTAGAAGAACACAACACAGAGCCTATCAAAAATTTACTAGAAAAATGCCGCGAATATTACAACCAAATTATGAACCTGGTTAAGAACACTCAACAGAAGAGTACTGTGAAGGCAACGGCATCTTCAGCCACAGATTGCCAAAACAAACCACATAAAAGCAAAACCAGTACTGTGCAAACATTGTAGCACTCCGCATACAGAAAATGGAATATGCGATAAGAATCCCACTTATCAAGAATACCTGAACACTATTATAGCACAGAAACTGGGAAAGGTAAACCAGAGGAAATATAGAACCAAATGTCATTTTTGTTTAGCGTATGGCCACAGACGTTTCGAATGTGAAGGAGTAAAAAGAATACAGAAAGCAAAAGCAAATGCAGCCACAAACATTACAACAGACAGTTCAGCAAAGAACCTTAGAAAAAGTAAACATCACAGATACGAAAACAAGTAGAACAAACACTGCAAATACAGAACAGACTGAGTTTTACCCAACAGACTTCGTACCATATTTCAATAACTGTTGTTAACATCAGTCAGCCTCACTCCTTATTAAAAGAGGGTAATACTCAACAAGAAAGGGAGGAAATGAACAAAACCTCCAGACTAGTCGTTAGGAAAACTAACATTCCATGAGGGATACATTAATGACACAGTATGCACATGTGTACGCGACACAGGGTCCTGTCTTATCGGTCTTCGGAAGACCCTAGCTGATCCTAAAGACTACCTAGATGAGTACATCTATTGCAGAACTGTTTCAGGACAGTAGAGAAATATCCTATGGCATGGGCCAATATAAAATCACCTTTCCTATCAGGCAGAGTAACTTGCGCATTATTAGACAATCCATGCTGCGATTTATTAATTGGAAATGTATTAAATGTAATAGACCACACAGAGTCCAAAACCCAGACATGGCAGAAAGTTAACACCACAACAAACACTGCCTTAACTACACCACTCATCATACAACAACATGATGAACAGACCAAAGTACCACACCAGACCAACGTGACTACCATCTCACAACAAGAAAAAACAGAAACTGGTGTGTATCAACAAAGAAAAGAAGGTACAGATAACAAGCATTTCACAAGGGCGGGAAAAGATCACAAAACATCATGGTACATGCTATACCTCCTGTTAACTACACACATGCCCAAGTGCACACAATGGATGGTTCTACTCGCACTACTCATTGTAAATGCAAAACAAATGACTTCACTAACAGTTTTATTCACACATCATCATGACGCAACACAGATGATATTACTCATGACAAACCAGCTAACTTTGATACTTACATCAGTACTGGTGAACCAAAGTTTGTTGTTACCACTGATAAACACTATGTCAAATCAACTCATACACATACTTAGGCTGAACAATGTAAATCATCAGTCGGTGGAATTACTGACAAAAATCAGCAACAAAGTACCCTACATATTTTGGAAAATATACACAAATTGCATAGCAGTGTACAAACATGCACGATTACAGTTCAAAACTATACATGGTGTATTATTATTATTATTATTTGAACTATTGGATGTATACACACATGTACGAGTGCAGGTTTGGAGATAGCACTCAAAATGATCTCAACATTAAATTTGTAAATCCCCACCCGTCGGAACATTAATTTTAACCGTAACCCACTTTATATCCTTAGATCGAGTAACTCCAGAATTGCCTTGTCTGCTGTACGACTCCAGCGCTATGATACTAGCACACTTCATTGTATAGACCAACATAAAAGTTCCTTCAACGTGAAAAGTGTCATCGGCAGAACAGTAAGACTCAACATGTGATTTCAAGGTATCTAACAGTAAGCTATACCCATATTGACTTTGTTTCAAACGAGTATCTACAGAGTCCACATTTTGAAATCGACCAACAACGACAAGAACTTCATAAGTACAGACATCCATATCCAGTGATCAGTTTAATGAACCAGATGCCAACCTACAAAGACAGTCACAGACAGACGCACCATGGCCACACTCATAAGTAAGGCCACCGAACTTAAAACATTAATACATATTTTACATGTGTGAACTCCAGTAATTTTACAGAACGGACTGACAAATTGTCCAAACTTGGTGCAAAGTCTTAAACACTATACAGAAGAAAAGACAATATCACGATATACAGAATACGTCAATAATCGGTTGAGAAAGAAGAAATGCCAAACATTCCAGCACAGCAATGATGAACATTGAACACTGGTAATGTAATTACGTGTGCATAACTTTCACAGGACAAGAACAGTATCCTATAAGTGCATAAAGGCAGCGACGATGAACATTTTATTGTAAATTTATTAAGTGCATGACATCCAATGTCTAATTTTATTATTATATTAGTTTGTATTGTTAGAATGTCATATTTACATATAAGTGTAAGTACAGCTGTGAAAGGTATAAGTTGTAATGCTGAGAATCAACGCCTGGCAATCCCAATGCGCGAGTGTTACCAAACTTGCCTTCGCGTATGGTGGATAGCCCGACGAATGACGCTTAGCAATAGTGGTACAAAACAATACCATAATATTGTAACAAGAAGGAACATACCAACAGGGATATACCAACAAAAGAGATTAATAATAACTCTCCAAAACAGTAAACGAGGTGTACCCAAAAAGGGAAACAACTCACGGTCTGACATAAGATGAGGTAAGCGGGACTATGACATACATGAAGTATATTCGAACCATGACCACAACATTGACATAGCGTGCTCATAAAGAGAATCGATTAGGGTGCATTAAATAGAGACGAGGGGGACCACGTCTGAATAGAGAGAAAATCTAAGAATGCTGTAAGAGGAAGTTGTAGCCTTATTCCAGGCGTGAATCAATGGAGAATCCTTAAACCAGCATAGCCACAATAACTATGAGATGATAATACACAGCGAATCGATTGGGAAACATGAACAGAATGTAATGTCACGGAGTGGGGATTGAAGAATATAACGAGGTATGGCAAGTAGACCCAACCAGAACATTTGCCAGACCACGACAAAACGTTGAGAGAAACCTCAGTACTGAAAAAGAGAGAACAATAGTTATAGTTGATCTCGGAAAAGACCAGAGTAAGAAGATACGCACGCGTATACTTATGATCATACAATCCCCTGACAAGGTTAAATAGATGTATCAAGAACAACAACAGAATGTGTCACATTTCCAAGAGAAAGTGCCACATTGTTTGTGCGGGGGGAGAGTGTCAGGGTCTTGTATGTAAGTAATAGTGTAATTGCCGGTATGTAAGCGAGAGTCAGTGTAAGCAATAGCTGAGGTCAAGGGCAGTAGGAGACATCACGGCTTGGCTAACGGACGGTCAGGCAAGAAGCCCGTGGACAGACCCACGTGATGTGGGAAGGTCAAGGAGGACGGAGTCAGTGTGTGTGAGACAGCGAATAGAGACGGACGTGTGGAGATATAGCGAGTGATAGAACGATCGAACGATAGTGTTGTGACGGATAGATGAGATGAACGTTGTGTATTGATATTCGAGGAATGTACTAACTGTGATATGTGCGGGATGATGTGAGACTGTGATTGCGAATGGTCATACGGGCGACAGTGTAAATATCGCCCATGTGAGCGAGCGTTTGGCTGCTTGTGTCGAATGATTGCTTAAGCGTGAAGTGAGACCATATTGTTATCCTGTAGTATAATGTAATAAAGGTTGTTCAGGAGACAGCTCCTGCGAGTTTCCGATTGCAGTCATGTGTTATTAGTATATGTGTCGTAGATGTTGTAATTTGCCTGTCCAAGTCCAGTGAGCTAGAAGGAGAAGATAGTTAGGACTCTGACACTATCCTCTTACATGACGTCGCAATCAACCCCAGCATTGTTTCGCTGTTTGTGATTTAATAATCAAGTTTATGTTCAATAGTTTGTCATTGCTTTCTGAACGACCGACGCTTATACAACTGTTAAAAACCAATCAAGAGTCTGCTTTCAAAACGCCCGCAGCTGATTTGGAAAGCCGTGTTCACAATTACCCGTTCGCCAAGGATGGCGCCATAGAGATGGTATAGCATTCAACACTGGGCGGAAAACGAGGAGTGCTAGAAACCGAGTCACATCCGCTAGATCTTCGTCACAGCTCCGGATACAAAGGATAAAGTGAAGGATAAAGTAACAGAGGCTGTCGATGGGATTGTGTTGTGAAGTGTGAAGTGTGAAATGTAAAGTGTGAAATGTGAAGTGTGAGATATGAAGTGTAAAGTGTGAAATGTGAAGTGTGGAATGTAAAATGTGAAGTGTGAAATGTGAAATGTGAAATTTGAAATGTGAAGGCTGAAGAGTTAAATGTGAAGTGTGAAGTGAGAAATTTGAAATGTGAAGTGTGAAGTGTGAAATGTGAGGTGTGAAATTTAAAGTGTGAAGTGTGAAATTTGAAGTGTGAAATGCGAAATATGAAATGTGAAGAGAGAAGTGTTTGGAAAATCACATCTGTATAGGCCTGGGTGGTCAGTCTAGCCCTCTCATAGCGAACTTCGAGAGCTGAAATCCAGGGCTTGTCCGCGCACCTGCAATTAAAAGAAGTATATGCTTGCTTGCTTACTTGTGTTCGTTGGCTTGAGCTCCAACGCGAAGTCCTGTATGTGGGATGAAGGCATCCTGTTGTCCAACATCAGTGTGATGTCATACAGGACCTGAGTTTTGCGTGAGTATCCGTTGTCCCATGTCTGGCTTATTGGTGTGCAGACTGGTGGTTCCTCGCCGTACAGGCAGACACTCTCCGACTTTGGAGGAATCGGCGATCCTACTGACTTTAGCCAGAACCCCGAAGGGACCTGTTGCCCAGGACGCTCGACGAGGACGCGTCAATAGGTCTTGGCCAGTATATAACCCGGCCCTGGTGCCTTGGAACACCTCTGCGTCCCAAAAAGAAGTATATGATTATGGTTAAGTTTTTGTGACTCAGAATGATTGAAAGATATGCCGGTGTAAATGTTTACTTACTGTGCACCAGAAGAACGCGTAATGGTAGATGCACTGGAAAGAACCCAAGGATGGATGCGCCTGAAAGAATTACAGGGTGGATGCGAACCCCAGGGTGGATGCGCCAGAAGCACGCAGCAGAATGCATGCGCCAGATGGAAGCCAAAAGGTTTATGCCCCAGAAGAACTCCCAGAGTCGATGTGCCAGAATGACGCCCGACGGTGGATGAGCCAAAGGACGCATCAGGGTGCATGCGCAAGAAGGGTCTCCAGGATTGGTGCAATAGAATAACCCCCAGGGTTGAAGCACCAGAATGACCACTAGAATGGATGCACCCGAAAGACCTCCACGGTGGATGCACCGGAAGGACGACACAGTATGGATGCAGGTGTTGCTGGATATCTATAAATAACCATGACCACGGTAGAAATATTCCACCATCTACATCATCATATATACGCCTAAATGGCTCTAGATCAATTACTAGTTCTCCAGCCACGTGCATCATCCTGGCCAAGGTGTCTGAGATGTCCTCCCGCCACGTGCATCATCCTAGCCATGATGTCTGAGATGTCCTCCCGCCACGTGCATCATCCTAGCCA
Organism: Cepaea nemoralis; assembly: GCA_014155875.1. Classification (NCBI taxonomy): domain Eukaryota; kingdom Metazoa; phylum Mollusca; class Gastropoda; order Stylommatophora; family Helicidae; genus Cepaea; species Cepaea nemoralis. Next base: position 27,333 of record JACEFZ010016792.1, on the reverse strand, counting down.
TGATGTCTGAGATTTCCTCCCGCCACGTGCATCATCCTGGCCATGGTGTCTGAGATGTTCTTCCGCCACGTGCATCATCCTGGCCATGGTGTCTGAGATGTTCTCCCTTCACGTGCATTATCCTTCCATGGTGTCTGATATGTCCTCCTGCCACGTGCATCATCCTGGCCAAGGTGTCTGAGATGGTTTATGCCCTCCCGCCACGTGCATCATCCTGGCCATGATCTTCATAAAGGTGGCCCTGTAATCACCACCTTACGCCACATATATTGAAAGACAGAAGATCGAATGGTTCGGCCATCTCGTTAGAATGCAACACAATCCACTAACAGCATTGGCCCTACATCAAAACAGATCTGATACGAGAGTAAGAGGATGCTCGAGAAGAAAAACATGTATATTTAGAACGAATGTTATGAATTTCTGCAGATCCCAGAACAACAGGCTTCAGAAAATATCAGTAAAATTAGTCAGTTGTTACCCTCCCCCCCCCCCACGATGTGTCTCCATTTTGCCTTGGTGGGGGGGGGGGGGGGGGCACGCTTGCGTGTCCAAATGACCCCAAGAGCTATGCCGACGGAAGCACAACTATGTGTCAGACAGGACTTGAGTCAGGGACCACACCAAGAGAGACACAACCTGCTGCTCTGCAGGTAGACTGAGGATAGCAGTCAAAAGTTCAAGTCTGAACGAGTTCAAAAAGGCAGACATTCTTAGTCCGGACACATACTCTAAGGCTCTCAGCTGAGGCTGATCACCTGCTGCACGTCTTTAAGCCATAAACCCTCGGAAGTGAGAGCAGTGTCGATATTCACCTACTGCAAAATGCAGGTCTTTATCTTCTTTCTTCTTTTTTCTTTATTTTCAACTGAGCATTCTACATGCTTAGTTCAGATACTTTTTCGAAGGCTCTCAGCTGGGGGATATGAGGGATCCCCGGATGAGAGAACCTGGCCGTTACTCGCTCTCTGATGCATGGAGGTAAAGTTCTGAGGCGGCAAAACATGTAGCCTACCTTTTTTAGCGGTACTTAAGGTGGCAAAGCGGTTCAGTCACACGAAGTGGTTATGATGAAAGTCTGTATCTACACTCAAAGAGTGAGCTTAATCAAAGGTGGAAAAACGTCTCAAAAACACGAAATGGAAAGCTTGGCAAGCGAATCCATCACGTGAAAGTCCGAAGCAAAAGCTTGAATGAGCGGATGTCGTCCGCAGACTGTCCGTTACTGGTTTGTGTGGGGAGTGAACAGTGGCAGGACGAAATGCCCAATACATGGAAGTGAGGACTTAAAGCAGCCATGAGCATAATGTGGCGATTCCTCGAGTGAGCCCATTCTCAGAGCACTATGTGCCGGCTCTGGAATTATGGAAGCCTTCTTGGATAGCGGGGAATGCCCATGGTCTGCCCCTGCCTTCCCTTGGTTGTCTACGGTGATATCTTTGACCGTTCTACCTTGAACAGCTGAGATGTGAGAGACACCACACACAAAAATGTCTCTCGAAACCTCCAGGGTGGTTAACCTGATCAAAAACGCCCGCCGAAGTAGGATGTGCAGGCCTAAGTGTGGCAAATTAAAACTGGCACAACGCACAATCGTCCGAGTGAAATGTCTCACGTACTCGGAACAGCTCTGACTGTCTAGTTTCCCGAATGTTCATGTGTCCGGAACAGCTCTCACTAGCTAGTTTCCGAATGTCCGTCATACCCGGATTAGCTCTGACTGTATATGTACTCCGGGCACAAGGAATAGCACATGTCCGAATCGAAAGCTCGCTGAAAGGATACTTTCTGCAGATCGGCCTAGTTTGTGCGGACAGCGGCCCGTAGCGAACGAAATGCCCAATACATTGAAGTGAGGAATTAAAGCAGCCATGTGGCTATTCCCTCGGTTAGCCCAGCACCAGAGCGCTATTTGTCGGCTCTGCAACTATGGAAGCCTCCCTTGGATGGCGGACAATGCACATAGACTGTCCCTGCCTTTCATTGAGGGCTGATCGTGACGTATTCGACCGTTCTAACTTGATCAGCTGTGATGTGGAAGGCACCACAAACGTAAGAGTCGCCCAGGAATGTCAACCTGGTCAAAAAGGAATTCAAAAGTCGGATGTGTTGGTCTTAGGGTTTAGGACCAAGGGTGCATAACAATGAACTGAAATTACGTCTGGAAAAACAAACACACTGGATGAACGCAAAGAAGAAGAAGAAGAAGAAGAAGAAAGAAGAAGAAGAAAAGAAGAAGAAGAAGAAGAAGAAGAAGAAGAAGAGAAGAAGAAGAAGAAGAAGAAGAAGAAGAAGAAGAAGAAGAAGAAGAGAAGAAGGAGAAGAAGGAGAAGAAGGAGAAGAAGAAGAAGAAGAAGAAGAAGAAGAGGAAGAAGAGGAAGAAGAAGAAGAAGAAGAAGAAGAAGAAGAAGAAGAAGAAGAAGAAGAAGAAGAAGAAGAAGAAGAAGAAGAAGAATTTTTACAATCGAAATGACTGAAGATGTTGACTGTTTCGATGCGAAAGAAAAATTGAGTTTGCGCCAACATAGTACACAATAAAATTATCAAGTATTATAATGTTAATTTCAGTCCACTGAGCATTGAAATTGCCGAAAATACCACGAAACAAAACCAATATCACGGTGACTTTAATATGGAGTCGCGGTATGAGCGGCGACGAAACATCAATACAGGACTCTGTCGAGGCCCCAAAATTGGAATACACATTAAACCCTTTAGCAAGGATCAGTCCGACTTTGTGAAGATATATGAATTGTGTAGCAATGGTCGGAGCGCAAGCGTAATTGAAATACCACTACTTTTATCGTTTCTTTTACTAATTCAGTCAAGCGGAGAGCGGGACACAAGCCCCTCGCTTCTGGAGTTAAGCGGCAACCGGCGCTCGTCGTCGGCCGCAATCCGCTCTGAAGACAGTGTCGGGCGGGGAGTTTGACTGGGGCGGTACATCTGTCAAAAGGTAACGCAGGTGTCCTAATGCGAGCTCAGCGAGGACGGAAACCTCGCGTAGAGCAAAAGGGCAAAAGCTCGATTGATTTTGATTTTCAGTACGAATACAGACCGTGAAAGCGTGGCCTATCGATCCTTTTGACTTTAAGAGTTTTAAGCAAGAGGTGTCAGAAAAGTTACCACAGGGATAACTGGCTTGTGGCAGCCAATCGTTCATAGCGACGTTGCTTTTTTATCCTTCGATGTCGGCTCTTCCTATCATTGCGAATCAGAATTCGCCAAACGTTGGATTGTTCACCCACTAATAGGGAACGTGCTAGACCAGGAGATTTGTTCGCAAACCTAGACGAGCAATATCTCCTGCGGGCTAATTCTCGCTGGTCGCGTGTGATGTTGGCTTGCGACTCGCATGTGTTGCATTGTATTACTCTAGGCTACCTTTTGTTTGCAAAGAGTCACTGCACGAGACTCTAGGCTACCATTTGTTTTGTAAAGAGTCACTATATTACAGAGTTTCCGACTTGGGTCAAGTTGGCGGGACATGTCTTCTTCTAACTTGACTAAAGACGGTTGATCGGCGGCTTGACAATCCACCATCATAAAACTCCCAACTGTTACAGAATCAGATTTCTGGCTCCAAATGTTTAACGCACAAACATAGAGAGCCACGACTTCTGCCCTATGCGCCGACTTAGGCACGAGTGGATTGACAAGACAAGACAAGACAAGACTTATACAATCAAGCGGAGAGTGAACTGTTGAGAATCAGCCCTAGGCCAAGAGATTTGTTCGCAACATAAACGAGCAATATCCCCTGAGCTCTGGAGACATTGTCAGGCGGGGAGTTTGACAGTAGTACACGCTTATATAGGTCCAGACACTTGGTCAGGCCGGGGAGTTTGACAGTAGTACACGCTTTTATAGATCCAGACACTTGGTCAGGCGGGGAGTTTGACAGTAGTACACGCTTATATAGGTCCAGACACTTGGCTGGTCAGGCGGGGAGTTTGACAGTAGTACACGCTTATATAGGTCCAGACACTTGGTCAGGTGGGGAGTTTGACAGTAGTACACGCTTATATAGGTCCAGACACTTGGCTGGTCAGGCGGGGAGTTTGACAGTAGTACACGCTTATATAGGCCCAGACACTTGGTCAGGCGGGGAGTTTGACAGTAGTACACGCTTATATAGGCCCAGACACTTGGTCAGGTGGGAAGTTTGACAGTAGTACACGCTTATATAGGCCCAGACACTTGGTCAGGTGGGGAGTTTGACAGTAGTACACGTTTATATAGGTCCAGACACTTGGCTGGTCAGGCGGGGAGTTTGACAGTAGTACACGCTTATATAGGTCCAGACACTTGGTCAGGCGGGAGTTTGCCAATTCCAATTCCAATTTTCAAAAACAAAAATTCCAAATTCGGCCTCGTCTAACCTGCTTCATCAGCTGTGGTTATTGTTGAGGTCCGTGGTTTTTGTGGGTTTATTTACCCTAATTCTTGTCTTGTGAGTCCTATCTCGGACTGGTTATGTATCGTTTGTGTCTGTGACGTCAGCAGGTGGGATCGGTCGGCGGCTATCCTTTGTGCTCGTCTGTTCTTGTGGTTTTCTTTGTTGGTGTAGGCTCCTGGCTCGTCTGGCTTGACTGACTGCAGTCCTTATAAGGACTTTTCGTGATCCCACTCCAGCTGGGGGATCGGTCGGCGGCTGTCCTTTGTGCATGTTTCCTCTTGTGTTTTCTTTGTTGGTGCAGGCTCCTGGCTTGATCTGGTTGCAGTCCTTAAAAGGACTTTTTATTTGGTTTTTTTTGTCTTCTCAATTGTGAAGTAACTGTAGAAGCCTTTCGATGTGATATGCCTCCTTGCGCTTTCTTTCAGTCCGCTTCCCACGTTTGAGTTCTTGCTGTCTTTTGCTCGCTTCCTCCGAGCTCAGCCATGGGATGATTTCTCCGTCTTCAATGTAGTAATTCCCATGCGTATTCATGCTGGCGTTTTATTTCTGGAAGAATTATTGTGTCTTTGATAGCAGGGCACTGGTTCCCCGTAGAGTTTCTTGTACTTCTCCTTTTTTTTTCCTCCATGCGCTTTCTGTATTCCTCGCACGTGAGTTCGTAAGTGCCTCTTTCTCTCGGGAAACATTATTTCTACTTCTGGCTTCGGGACGTCCTCTATGCCGACGTCAGGGTGCTCATCTCGATTTTCTTCTGATGTCTGGTGGGATATTGGCTTCCCTTTGAGTGATTCGGGCGTCGTGTTTGGGCTGCTGGCTTTCGCTTGTGATTCCGGCTCGGTTTCTTGGTTTTCATCCTGCGATTTCTCTGTAGTTTCTTGTTCGGCTTCTGTGGTTTTGTTTCGGAGTATTTCCATTTCAGCTTTCTGTAGTTCTCGCTCTGATTTAATGGTTTGTAGGATCTCTTCATTCTCCTTCTTAATCAGTGCCATATGTTCTACTTCTTGCTTGATGTTTTGCTGTATCTCCTTCATTTCCGCCAGTAGTTTTTCGTTGTCGTTATTCGGGGTCGGCGTTAGCAGTGCCTTGACTTGTCTCTTCAACTCGTCTATCTGTTTTTGAAGTTGATCTCTTTCGGCTTGTGCTATACCCGTGGCTGTCTCGCCCCTCTGCATTGCTTCCTTGAATGGAGTCTTTGTGATGATGGCGATCTTTAAGACGTCTCTGTGTCTCTGCAGGTACGGACAGCCCAAGTATCTTGCTCCATGCTTGCCCTGGCAGTTGGCGCACTTTCTTTGTTGTTAGGAGCTCGGAAGTCCGTGTCCAGCTTGGCCAGCGGACACTCCTTGAAGGCGTTGTGATCGACGTCTTGCTGCGACATGTTGCTCTGCTGTGGCCGGCCCTCTGGCATCTTGAACATTGATTGACTCTTGGGATGAATCTCTCTGGCTGTTGAGTTTTCTTGCTGATTGATACTGTGATCGGCATTTCGCTGCCCTCCGACGTCACTACTGCCAAGGTTGTAGGTATCTTGGAGTAGGTGAGAAGCCGCTCCGCCTTCAAGAATCGGATGTGAAGATTCTCTTCACGTAGCTGCTTCAGGATTTCTTCATCTGTCAGCTCCACAGGAATCCGCTTGACAACCCATCGGACTGTTTTTGAGTCGGTGTTTCCGACTCTGGTGTCTTTCTCCTCCTTCTCTGCTGTCTTGGTTCTTGACTGTGTTGGGCTGTCAATCTTCTCCCTCGTAGTAGCTTCAGTAATAGGCTGTAGTATCAGGCTCTTTGATGCAGCTAGCAGGTGGGCTCTCGACGTTCTTCTTCTTGTTGTCGGCTCCCACGCTGCACATCTTGGCAACAGCGTGTTTCTTGTTGTTGGACTTTCAACGTGACATTTTCCCGCGTATCAGGCTTCTTGACAGAATAATGCGACTTGACTTGTTAGCGCTCGCAGTGCGAACGCTTATATAGGCCCAGACACTTGATCAGGCGGGGAGTTTGACAGTAGTACACACTTATATAGGTCCAGACACTTGGTCAGGCGGGGAGTTTGACAGTTAGTACATAATCTATAGGTCCAGACACTTGGTCAGGCGGGGAGTTTGACAGTAGTACACTGCTCATACAGGTCCAGACACTGGTCAGGCGGGGAGTTGACAGTAGTACACTGCTATATAGGTCCAGACACTTGGTCAGAGCGGGGAGTTTGACAGTAGTACATGCTCATACAGGTCACAGACACTTGGTCAGGCAGGGGAGTTTGACAGTAGTACACTATTATATCAGGCCAGACACTTGGTCAGGCGGGGAGTTTTGACAGTAGTACATGCTCATACAGGTCCAGACACTTGGCCAGGCGGGGAGTTTGACAGTAGTACACTATTATATAAGGTCCAGACACTTGGGTCAGGCGGGGAGTTTGACAGTAGTACACTCTTATATAGGCCCAGACACTTGGTCAGGACGGGGAGTTTGACAGTAGTACACGCTTATATAGGTCCAGACACTTGGTCAGGCGGGGAGTTTGACAGTAGTACATGACTATACAGGTCCAAACACTTGGTCATGCGGAGGATTTGACAGAAGTATACTCTTATATAGGTCCAGACACTTGGTCAGGCGGGAGTTTGACAGTAGTACACTTATATACAGGTCCAGACACTTGGTCCAGGCGGGGAGTTTGACAGTAGTACACTCTTATATAGGTCCAGACACTTGGTCAGGCGGGGAGTTTGACAGTAGTACACGCTTATATAGGTCCAGACACTTGGTCAGGCGGGGAGTTTGACAGTAGTACACTGCTTATACAGGTCCAGACACTTGGTCAGGGCGGGGAGTTTGACAGTAGTACACGCTTATATAGGTCCAGACACTTGGTCAGGCGGAGGAGTTTGACAGTAGTACACTGCTTATATAGGTCCAGACACTTGGTCAGGCGGGAGTTTGACAGTAGTACACTATTATATAGGTCCAGACACTTGGTCAGGGCGGAGAGTTTGGACAGTAGTACAACTATTATATAGGTCCAGACACTTGGTCAGGCGGGGAGTTTGACAGTAGTACATGCTCATACAGGTCCAGACACTTGGTCAGAGGCGGGGAGTTTTGACAGTAAGTACACTATTATACAGTCCAGACACTTGGTCAGGCGGGGAGTTTGACAGTAGTACATGCTCATACAGGTCCAGACACTTGGTCAGGCGGGGAGTTTGACAGAAGTACACTATTATACAGGTCCAGACACTTGGTCAGGCGGGGAGTTTGACAGTAGTACATGCTCATACAGGTCCAGACACTTGGTCAGGCGGGGAGTTTGACAGTAGTACACTATTATACAGGTCCAGACACTTGGTCAGGCGGGGAGTTTGACAGTAGTACACTATTATATAGGTCCAGACACTTGGTCAGGCGGGGAGTTTGACAGTAGTACACTATTATATAGGTCCAGACACTTGGTCAGGCGGGGAGTTTGACAGTAGTACATGCTCATACAGGTCCAGACACTTGGTCAGGCGGGGAGTTTGACAGAAGTACACTATTATACAGGTCCAGACACTTGGTCAGGCGGGGAGTTTGACAGTAGTACATGCTCCATACAGGTCTCAGACACTTGGGCAGGCGGGGAGTTTTGACAGTAAGTACACTATTTATACAGGTCCAGACACTTGGTCAGGCAGGGAGTTTGACAGTAGTACATCTTTATAAGGTCCAGACACTTGGTCAGGAGGCGGGGAGTTTGACATAGTAAACTATTATATAGGTCCAGACACTTGTCAGGCGGGGAGTTTTGACAGTAGTACACTATTATATAGGTCCAGACACTTGGTCAGGGCGGGGAGTTTGACAGTAGTACACTAGTATATAGGTCCAGACACTTGGTCGGCGGAGAGTTTGACAGTATAACATGCTCATACAGTCCAGACACTTGGTCAGGCGGGGAGTTTGACAGTAGTACACTATTATACAGGTCCAGACACTTGGTCAGGCGGGGAGTTTGACAGTAGTACACTATTATATAGGTCCAGACACTTGGTCAGGCGGGGAGTTTGACAGTAGTACACTATTATATAGGTCCAGACACTTGGTCAGGCGGGGAGTTTGACAGTAGTACATGCTCATACAGGTCCAGACACTTGGTCAGGCGGGGAGTTTGACAGTAGTACACTATTATATAGGTCCAGACACTTGGTCAGGCGGGGAGTTTGACAGTAGTACATGCTCATACAGGTCCAGACACTTGGTCAGGCGGGGAGTTTGACAGTAGTACACTATTATATAGTCTAGACACTTGGTCAGGCGGGGAGTTTGACAGTAGTACATGCTCATACAGGTCCAGACACTTGGTCAGGGCGGGAGTTTGACAGTAGTACACTATTATATAGGTCCAGACACTTGGTCGGGCGGAGAGTTTGACAGTAGTACACGCTCATACAGGTCCAGACACTTGGTCGGGCGGAGAGTTTGACAGTAGTACATGCTCATACAGGTCCAGGACATTGGTCAGCGGGGAGTTTGACAGTAGTACAACTATTATATAGTCCAGACACTTGGTCAGGCGGGGAGTTTGACAGTAGTACACTATATATATAGGTCCCAGACACTTGGTCGGGCGGGAGAGTTTGACAGTAGTACACGCTCATTACAGGTCCAGACACTTGGTCAGGTGGGGAGTTTGACAGTAGTACACGTTTATATAGGTCCAGACACTTGGCTGGTCAGGCGGGGAGTTTGACAGCAGTACACGCTTATATAGGCCCAGACACTTGGTCAGGTGGGGAGTTTGACAGTAGTACACGTGTCATCGTCTTGCTCCTATCTAGGTATCTGAGCTCGGTTCACACAGGCAACAATAACTCCGTTCGCTATGATATCGAACATTTATTGTATTTCAATATACAGTGCGTTGGCGCAGTGGGTAAACAGACCCGCGCTATATTACATATCACAGATAGTTAACATCAAAACACATAGTTATCATACAACAGTCTAGCAAACTATCTAGCCTATGTATATAATATATATATCTATTGATATCTATTGAGTCCTCTAAGGCAGGCCCTGTTGCCTCTCTCAAGTCCGTCTGTCCTCTGCCGGTCTACACGTGTCCAATCCGACACGGGTGGTAACTCTGTCCGAGTTCCTCGTGGACCCCGCATTAGGCGGGCCACATCAGTGTCCACGGAACCATGGACTCAATGACCAGTCCTTCGAGAAGGCTCTAGATTACTCGGGCCTCGAGTGACTCGCTTCTCTCCCTTGGGCTGAAGTTGCAGCCCTCTAATTAATATCTCTAAAGGTGAGGCGGTGACAGGATTCCCCTTCTTCCCCTGATGATGGTTTGTTATCGGGTAATTAGATCTGTTTCTAATTCTGTCACCGAATCACATAAAGTTGGTGTTTGTAGTTTGGTGGGCAGTAACCTGGTAACCTACATAGTGGCATCAAAACTCATGTATTCTGCTATACACCACTTCTCTGATTTGGTGAAGAGATCACTCTGTCTCTCGTGTCCTTAAAAATGCTTATCTGACCGAAGTTACGTGACGTTTTAGTAGTTGTATTTACAACCCGCCCTTCTCATAGTACCCCACTGGTACCAAGACAATTAACCTCTGTATTAAAGAGGATTAACAAGACCAAAGTCCTGGCTAATTAAGTACACCTTCAAATCTTGATCTGTGTGTGCATTTCAATACACTTTTACTCTCGTATGTTGTATAATGCTAAATATGTAGTTATCTTGTTATTTTATCCCCCTCAGACTACATGTGTCCCTGTTGGTTTTGTTAGTGTGTTGACTAATAAGTTGCTGTTTCTAATAAAGTGACTGTATTTTAAATTGATAGTGTTGAGTTTTAAGTTTTGTGTAAAGTGTATGCTGAATGTGTGGCTTATGTCCAAGCGTCACGAGTTGGGATAACCTCAATCATGAACTACACCACTGTGTGCAATACATGATCAGGTATTCCAAGTAGTGGTGCTTAGATGTATCCTAACTGCTAAACTAAGTATATTAAACTAAATACTATGCTAAGTATATTAAACTAACTACTAACCATGTATTCACAATTTAGACAAGTCATGCAATTTCACATGAAAGACGCAGACAAATTAAAATAAATACGTTTTGCGTACAATTTGTCCGCTAAGTGTATCGCTCTCTCATTTAATCCATTCACGCAATCATTCACTCACCTTTCATTCCAAATAGTATTTGGTTAAAATATATAATTAAAGTTGAGGTAAGTGTTATTGCCCTTAGAAAAAATGGACTAGGCGATATTTGCCCTTTAAGAAAATACGTACTTTTGTACGATGACTCAAAAATGGGTTATAATTTACCCAGAGACAATCGTATAGGACGGTTCTTTAGCCTATGAGTGGAACCGCCTGTAATATTAACGTAGAATATGTACAAATTACAGGTTAGCACATTTTATATACATCATTAATGCAAATATAATACATATTTAATACTAAAGTAATTAATTAATTAAATAACTAAATCCAACGATGATGTGTGCGTTGTCCTCCTGGGTTAGCGTGTTATGCCATGAATGTTAAAGTTAGTATGGTTGTCTCTTGAGTGTTGTAGTCGACGTCGTTCTGTTTCGGCTGTTGCAAAGTTTCGTAGTAACAGCGAGTATGGCTTGTTCTCAATGTCTCGTATACAATGTTATTACAGTATTCAGAGTCAGTTCACTGGTTGATATATTGGTTGAAACACAGTTAATGTTTCTTGCTGGGATCGTTCTAGAGCTTGGGCACTTGATAGTATAGCTCTAAAGTATAGCTCTTAACGTATCATGTTCATGGGATCGTAAGTAACCTATTCACTGAGAGTTCTCTAGCAGGTGTAGAGTTACACTGTTATATGCAACAGACTAAAAGTATCACAGTTTCTTATGGCGAATGGTCGATGTGCTAAGAGTCATTCTACTGGCGCATTCGTTTGCCGTGATAATAGGTCAGCCATAATGTTGTCGGTGCCTTTGAATGGCGGATTTCGAAGTCGAAATCTTGAAGTAGAAGACACCATCTTTGTAAACGATGGTTTTTAGGCGACCCATGGTTAAGGACCAATAATGGCGAACTGTCTGTGAGGACCACAAAGTGACTACCCAAGAGGAACTTAGATAATCTCAATATACAAAACAGTAGGCTTAAAGCCTCCAATTCCACTGTGGCATACCGTGTCTCTGCCTTCTTTAGTTTGCGGCTCACGTAGAGAATCGGTGTCTTACTCCATCCACTTCCTGCATTAAACATCCTCCTATTGCGATAGCGCTCGCATCTGTGGTCAAAATAAAGGGTAAATTTATGTTGGGTAATCGTAAGACTGGTGGATTAGAAAAAATATGTTTCAATCTACACATTGCATCATCTAAGCTGGTACTTTTACAAATTTTTGATGGATGATGTTAGTTAAACATATCAGAAAAAGACTGAGGTGAGTTCTGCCAAATTGTGGAATGAATTTAGAATAATAGTTAATAAGACCTAGTCAGGTTTGTTAGAAAAGATAGATTTATACTCGTCAAGGAGAGTCAAAATGTCTTGTCGCTGTTGTTGTGTCAAAGTGTCAGAGATGGTATGTCATTTATACTCCCGTCGTCAGTCATAGTTGGTACAGGGATTTCAGTATTGTCCACGTCTGTCTGATTTATCACAGATGCTACTGTTTGTAAATTGTCCTCGATGTCATTGTCGTCGTCGTCGAGATCAATCGTTGTCAATATGTCGTCAAACTTGTCGTCGTTGTCGATATCACAGATTGTCGGTAATGTCATCTGTCTTCGTCGTTTTTGTCGTCGTAAGAGTGTGTCGTTAACGATGCTTCGTTGTCGAGGTGTCATTCCGTTGGGAAATTGTCGTTTCGTCTCTGTCACAAGTTCGTTGCGTCTGTTCACATGTCTCAATGTCCTGTCTAGCATAGTATGGTTTCAACATATTTACATGGAATATTTTCAACTTTCCATTTAAAAGAGATTTCGTAATCCACTTCAGAAATTCTTCTAATAATCTTAAAAGGTCCCTGCCAAGAGGTTGATAGTAAATCTCTTTTGTCAGGTAGCAGTAGTAAAATATCCTACCTGGATTAAGTACAATTGTTTTTGCACCTCTGTTGGCGTACTGCCTGTATTTAAAACCTTTCTCTTGTAGTGATGTTCTGGCCAATATACAGGAACGTATGATTTTGTCTTGGTGTCAGTGACTAAATCATAGGTAGAAATGGGAAGTTGGATATCTACAGGTTGTGATATGATCTCTTTATAAATAGTGAGAGGTCCTCTTGGGTTCGCCCCATACATCAATTCGAAGGGAGAGAACCCTGTACTCGATTGCGGGACTTCTCTATATGCGAACAGCACCGTTGGGAGAAGTATGTCCCAATCGGCTATTTTCCTGTTCTTTAGATAGCATATGTTTCAGGCCCCTTTAGTTTCTCGCGATACCATTTGCGGCCGGTCATGGGAAATGGTGAACATTCTTGATGCCTATAACTTTTTTACTGATTGGGTGGCTTCGAAATGCTGGGTTCCTCTACAAAAATTTTTTTTCTCCGGAAGCCAAAACGGGAGAAAATTTTAATATATGTCCGTCACTCCTAGAGGAGATGATCTTAATGGAACTTTTGGGGCCATCTCGTACATACTCCCAAGGTAAAAATTATTATTCCCTTTATTTGAAATTATTAAACGGACCTACTAGGTCAACTGCCACGTTTTGGAAAGGCTCGAGGCAGTTGTCTTTGATTGGACTTCTCTGTGGGGTTTTTTTTTTCCCTTTTTCACCAGTTTCCATATTCACAAGATCTCAAAAGGTTTTATATCTTGGCAAAACTTGGCCAATAAAACGGGGTCAGACCTAGCCCTGGTCTTTTCATACCCCATATAAACCCCCAAAAGGGGAGTCAGGGCTATTTTTGAACTTTGTCTCGATGTGCTTGGGGTACACTACTTGCTGTATCGGGTCTGCTTTGTTGTGTAAAATCTATTTAAGATATTGTTCTGTAGCCTAAATGTCCACGATGCGTTCTTTGTTAGTTTTGGTTTTAGTCCTTAACTAAAATATGGTGAAAGAGTAGGATCTCTTTCTGTTCGTTTCCAAAATTAGTGTTATCTGCGTTTGGTGCTATTTTTCTAGGGGTTCCCTTGCATTTGGGTCGTGTTGGTTTTAGGGGTTGTCTGTCGTGTTATTGCATTTGTGTTTTTGGTTTTTTTGTGGCCATTTCAGGCTTGGTACTTGGTAGATCGGTACATCCTCAATTCGAGGTTTTAATTTGGTCGTATCGCTCACAGATTCGACCGCCCCTGCATTGTACACCTCGTGAATTCTTTCTGAATTACCTCAGTGGTTGTCCCCTTTGGGTCTTTTGGCGATTGAGACAAGCATGAATGGTGTTTCTCTGTAGCATCGCTTTTTGTTTTTGGGGATACCGTTTTTATGCTCCCACTCTCTGATTTCCTTTTCAGAGCATGGTTGTATGTTGGGAAAATTTCCCCAAAGTATAATATCAGCGACGGGATTTCAAAGACGCGCAAATACTTGTCCTGATATGAACGGTGTTCAAATTTTTCGACAAGAGCAAGGGGGTATTTCTCTATAGTACCTGAGAATGTGCGACAAGTCACATGTTGTCTGTGTAGTCTTTAGTGTCTATTAATGTTTTCTTAATCCCCAGAGCTTTTGCGCCGGAATCCCAAATTAATGTCACTTTTTTTTTTTACAACCCTGTTAAAAAAACTAGCTTGCCTGTAGATGACAAAGCAGCTTTGGGCTGTTTCATTTAAAAAGGGGATAGTGTGGCCACATAGTAATGTTGTGTCAAGTTGGAACTTCGTACAGGTTACACTTACTGTCTGTAATGGTGTCAAAAATTTTGTACAGCATTCCAAGCCACTTTCATTGTCGTGTTGATTATCACAATTTCAGTGATTCAATCTCTTCGTCTGACGACGTTTCCACTAGTGCAGCTTTGGGCCTGTTTCAATAACTTTCGGCCACACAAAAGCGACTATAGTGGAAAAAGCTCCGGCAAAAAAAAAATTTGACCGCTCTCTGGAAAGCGTTGCCCCTAGTCTTCTGTTTTCCCCACCATCATTTGAGGTGGTGAGGATAGTTAGGCGATTTGTCGCACATCGCGTACTGTGTATTCAAACCCCCAATTGGCATTTCACTAGTTTACTGACATTTGAGCGGGGTTTTAAAATTTTACTCTCTGTTTTTTTTGATATTTGGTGTTCACTACTGCTGCTGCTGTATCGTTGTGACTTATGTTTAGCTAAAAAATGTCTCTATTTGCTGTGAAAAATGCATTCCCCTTGGACTCGATTTCCCGAATACTTTTTTCATCCATTTGTTTTAAAACTTAGCAAAAGGTGGGGGATGGTGCTAACTATTTTGTCTATAATATGAGCTCTTTAAATTTGTCATGGCTGTTTTAGTTTTAGCCGAGTTAATCCATTTGTACACACGTCTTGGACTGTACTGCATAATCTATAAAGGTTTGGTTTGTGGAGATAAATTTGGCAAATTGTTGTTGGTAACCCGCAGTATCAAAGAAAAATGTTGGAGAATGCGTTGTTTTTAAAAAGTCATAGTCTTTCGCATTTTCCCGTGGCACGTCTCTATTACTTTTAATGGTTCAAGAGCTAAGTTCTCATTAAAATAAATGCCCAATCTGATTTTATGATCTTATGGTAGGACATGGGCCTCAAAATTTTCCAAGTAGGCGCTGAGGGGAAACTCCTGAGCGAACGCCTTCACGAGGCCTTTATACTTGTTATATTTTTGTTCTCCTCTTGCTTCTTAGCTTATTTACCGATATTTCTGCGTTGGACTCAATCTCCATCGTTTTAGTTTTATTTGTGTCTCGGCATTCAATTGGGCTTGTTTGGCCGCCGCCTCAAGCTCCAGCTGTTTTTCTTTAGCCGCAATTGCATTTTTTTTTTCTTCAGCTTTAGTTGCATCAGCATCTTTTTTTTTTTTCCCCCTCAATTTTTCTTTTCTTTTCTTCTGCCTGCATTTGCATTTTTTTTTCTTCTGCCCCCATTTGCAATTTCTTTTTTCTGCCTGCATTGCATTTTCTTTTCTTCTGCCTCCATTTGCCTTTGTTTTTTTCCCCTCGTTCAATCGCTCTTTCTTCACGGGCAATGTTTTCTGCGTGGTTTTCTGTGCCCATTTTGACAGTTTTTCTTTTTATAACCTAATTTTATTCCTTCTCAATGCATTTATCTAAACTAGACATTTTGTGTTTTTCTTGTTGTACCGTTTTAAAGTTAAATCCCTTAGAAAAATGTTGGGGAGTAGAAAATTTAATTATCTCCCCTTTCTTATTAAATTTTTAAAACAAAATGCAAGGTTATTTGGGGACAAGGTCATGTATAGCAAACAATCAATGTGAAAAAAAATGATACATTGATGGATGGTGAGAAGTAGAGTTAGAGTTGCAAAGGTTGATATGAAATTAGCTTTCAATCCCAGAACTCGACGATGTTGTCTTGACTCTCGCACTGTTGGAAAGGGTTTCATAGGTTGCACGCGCCACTATTGCGGAACAATCTGCTCGTAGAGTGAAAAACATTAGTAACAGTCAAAAAATGTCACAGTCATGTCAAAAATAGTTTACAGAAACACAATAAGAGGAACTGCTGAGCACTGCTGAGACACTGCTGAGGACTCGTAATTCTATTTTTTTGCTAGATAGTTTCTAATTTTAAACTGTAAAGTTAACAATTTGTGGTACAAAAATCAATGTGATATAGTTAATTTTCTGTTTTTCATGGCATCAAAAGCTCTTTATGCCAAAAAAGGAAAACTAGCCCCCAAAAAGCCTGTCATCGTCTTGTCCCCATCTAGGTAACTGAGCTCGGGTTCACACAGGCAACAATAACTCCCTTCGCTATGATATCGAACATTTATTGTATTTCAATATACAGTGCGTTGGCGCAGGGGTAAACAACCCCCGCTATATTACATATCACAGATGTTAACATCAAAAAAATAGTTATCATACAAAACTAGCAACTATCTAGCCTATGTATAATATATCTATTGATTCTATTGGGCCCTCTAAGGCAGCCTGTTGCCCTCTCAAGTCCGTCTGTCCCCTGCCGTCTACACGTGTCCAAACCGACACGGGTGGTAACTCTGTCCGAGTTCCTCGTGGACCCCGCATTAGGCGGGCCACATCAGTGTCCACGGAACCTGGACTCAATGACCAGTCCTTTGAGAAGGCTCTAGATTACTCGGGCCCCGAGTGACTCGCTTCTTCCCTTGGGCTGAAGTTGAGCCCTCTAATTAATATCTCTAAAGTGAGGCGGGACAACCTTATAAGTCCCGACACTTGGTCAGGCGGGGAGTTTGACAGTAGTACCGCTTAATTATATAGGTCCAGACACTTGGGTGGTCAGGCGGGAGTTTTACAGTAGTACCGCTTTATAGGTCCAGCACTTGGTCGGTGGGGATTTGCAGTAGTCCGTTATATAGTCCAGACACTTGGCTGGTCAGGCGGGGAGTTTGACAGTAGTACACCTTATATAGGCCAGACACTTGGCTGGTCAGGCGGGGAGTTTGACAGTAGTACACGCTTTATAGGTCCAGACACTTGGTCGGGTGGGGAGTTTGACGGGTATTACACGTTTTTTAATAGGTCCAGACCTTGGTCGGGCGGGGAGTTTTGATAGTAGTACACGCTTATTTTAGGTCCAGACACTTGGCTGGTCAGGCGGGGATTTGACAGTAGTACACGCTTATATAGGTCCAGCCCTTGGTCAGTGGGGAGTTTGACAGTAGTACACCCCTTATATAGGCCCCAGACACTTGGTCAGGCGGGGAGTTTGACAGTATTACACGCTTATATAGGCCCAGACACTTGGTCAGGCGGGGAGTTTGCCCGTAGTACACGCTTATATAGGCCCAGACCTTGGGCAGGTGGGGAGTTGACAGTAGTACACGCTTATATATCCAGACACTTGGTCGGGCGGGGATTTTTACAGTAGTACAACGCTTATATAGGCCCAAAACACTTGGTCAGGCGGGGAGTTTGACAGTAGTACACGCTTATATAGGCCCAGACACTTGGTCAGGTGGGGATTTTGACAGTAGAAACACGCTTATATGGGCCCAGACATTTGGCCAGGCGGGAGTTTGACAGTAGTATACTTTTTATATAGGTCCAGACACTTGGTCAGGCGGGGAGTTTGACAGTAGTACACGTTTATATAGGCCCAAACACTTGGTCAGGTGGGGATTGACATAGTACACGCTAAAATGGCCCCGACACTTGGCAGGCGGGGAGTTTGACAGTAATACACGTTTATATAGGCCCAGACACTTGGTCAGGCGGGAGTTTGACAGTAGTACAAACGCTTATATGGCCCAGACCTTGGCCAGGCGGGGAGTTTGACTGTAGTACACGTTTATATAGCCCAGACATTTGGGTCAGGCAGGGAGTTTGACAGTTGTACACTCTTTATAGGCCCAGACATTTGGGTCGGGGCGGGGAGTTTGACAGTAGTACACGCTTATATAGGCCCAGACACTTGGCCAGGCGGAGAGTTTGATAGTAGTACCCCTTTTTATATAGGCCCAACACTTGATCAGGCAGGGAGTTTTGACAGTTGTACAAGCTTATATAGTCCCCCCACTTGGTCAGGCGGGGAGTTTGACAGTTGTACACGCTTATAAAAGGCCCCCAAAACTTGATCAGGCGGGAGTTTGACAGTATTACACGCTTTTTAAAGGCCCGACACTTGGCCAGGGGGGGAAAGTTTGCAGAAGTACATTCACATACAGGTCCAGACATTTGGTGTGAGCCACGCAGCTGGGGGATATGGCTGAACGTCTTAAAGTAAAATACCTCAGATGTGAGGGCCTAGCCGCTACCCACTTTCTGCTGCATGGGGGTTTGATGCTGAGCTGGCAACATCTGCAGCCTACCTTGTTCCAGACGTATTGGTCACCATTTCCTCTGGGAAAACAAGGGAAGAGGGGGGCTCATGCTACATGGGCAACACTTGTTCTCTGAAAGCAAGCCCAGGCATTGTGCGATGGGATCTCAGTCCAATCCACAAAGCCTTAGCCTGCAAAGGGCCCGCAAAATTTGGGCCCCCAAATAAGTCCTTCTGTACAAATATGAGGTCACATTTTGGGAATATATTATTCTTCCCAAATGAGTTAGTTAAACCAGGACGCTGCAGCACAGTTTATGAATGCGTTATCAGTGTGTCATATTTAACGTGTAAGTAGTTAGCCTAGCACGAACACAGAAAACAGATAACCGTTGACGCCTTTTCACGCCCTACTTTTTAAGTGATCATTGTCCTACTTCCCCTTCTAGCGTTAGTTGTTTCATGTTGAAACAGACGGCGAAATTCTACTATTTGTATGTCCACATTTGTTTGCCTCAATATAAACATCCATATCTCAGTAATAAACTGAGGGAAAATTATGAGATTTAGTATATAACCTTATCATTATTTCCACCCAACAAAAAAATTTTTGTTCTGGAGATTTTACAGCAGATTTCAAAGTTTGTTTATATGCGGTATATAATTTACGGCTTAGAGATTAGGTCCATCATTTTAACAGTATTTCAGCTTCACCAAGACACATCCCCGCTTTATTTGAAATTTTCTCGTGGTTTTCGTTTTGGCAGAAAACAGCGCGAAGTTAAATGGGATTGCTCAGAGGTGTCTTCAAATGGGGCTTCTTTCATGAAACGTGATTATATAAATAAACTAGCTGACAAGGCCCGGCTTCGCCCAGCTCCTGGCGGATATCTATCTATCTCTATCTATCTATCTATCTATCTTATCTATCTATCTATCTATCTATCTAATCTATCTATCTATCTATCTATATCTATCTATCTCTTCTATCTTCTATCTATCTCTTATCTATCTATCTATCTTCTGTCTATCTTATCTATCTATCTATCTATCTATCTATCTATCTATCTATCTATCTATCTATCTATCTATCTTCAACTATCTATCCATTCACCTACTCACCCACCCACCCACCCAGCTAGCCAGCCAGCCATCTACCCAGCCAGCCAGCCAGCCAGCCAGTGAGCCATCCATCTATCCATCCATCCATCCACCCACCCCCCACGCATCTACCTTTCTACCTACCTACCTACCTACCTACCTATCTGTCTGTCTGTCTGTCTGTCTGTCTGTCTGTCTGTCTGTCTGTCTGTCTGTCTGTCAACCAGTCTGCACTATTAAATATTGATAAAAGTTACTGGTAAAATGTGAGGACCATTTGTTCAAAGAGGAAGAGGTCTATTTGAGAAAGGATGGATTGAATTTTATGCAACCGAGATCAATCATCAACCTACTGGAATTGTCCGACACAGATTAAGGTCTGAACAGATCGCAGACCTTAATCCATGTACACACTTACTGGGATATTTTGCTCCAACTATTCAGACGAATTGCAGGCCCTAAACATTACAGCATCTCATAATGTCAATGGCAACAGTTTGTATTTCACAATGATGAATTTTCAATTCGCAAGCCTTCAGCGGTGACAAACAACTGTATAGAAACACACACACACACACACACACACACACACACACACACACACAAACACACACACAACACACACACACACACACACACACACACTAAACGCATTGAATACCAACAGAAGAGTAATATTGCGGTGGAAACTGACATATTGTGGCATAACAAGAAACGTGAGAGCAAACACGTTGTCAAATTAGGGGACAACACACGTGCATACGAATCAATCTATAAACTTCAATGAAAAGAGGACCAACATCTTGGTCTTTAAGAAGAAAGCCCACTACAGAGACACTGACAACTATTTTCATATATCAAAACAGGTAATCATGTTCCGTCTCTGAACGGTAAACAGCAGAGTAGACAGTCTTTCACGAAGGCTCAAAGCGGGTCTGTCCCCCATGTGTACATGTGAACAAACTACACAGACAGCTGAACAGATCCTTAAAATGGAAACATGATGACTAAATTGCGGTATCATTTCTGGTCACTCCATATGCACATTAACGCACAGCTATTTGGTAGCTTTCACGAACTCAATATAAAAGCTGACATGAATACTTGTGTACACTTTATTAACCAGCCGCTGAAGAAACAAGAAGGAATGAAAAATAAGGTAAGAAATATATTCCTTCTACTTTCCTGTTAATTTACAAATTGTTTACCCCGTGCCTCTGTAAATTCTCTGTCTTTACTAATATTACACATTGCACCCCTCTCGGGATTCTCCGTGGTGAAGTGGTCAAGCCGCCTGACTCGGGCTCCGAAGGTTGTATGTTCTATTCCGGGCCGCGTCCTTCATTTCACGAGTGCATTTTTTCGGAGACTCCCGATGGTCGTCGCTGGAGCTACGGAGTTCGTGCTTTGTGCGACGCTTTCCGCGCTGCGGAAAGAAACTGAGCCATATGGGATAAAAACCAGGTGCAGTGCAGCCCGGGCCCTGTCGACTTTTAAGCTAGTTCTTTCATTGCACTCACTCCCATACGAATACGGATACTGAATTGACGGTGCTTCCATTACTGTAAACATAAATTTGTTAGCGAGAAATCACTAGTGTTCAGCAAAAGATCAAAGAAATGTCGCCGCTTTCGATGATTTAAGTTGTTTTTGGACCTATCAAAGACATATTCCTTGGGTGAGGGTAAATATAAGACGGCTGGAAAAATTTCATAACGATGCAACAGACAGTTTTCAAATAATTGATCGTGAATGAAGGCATTGATTGTGGGACATACTATAACTGTAGTCACCAGTTGTGGCAGCCCCTGTGTCCCAGCCAGTGTTGAATGCAATGCCGTCTCACTGGATCCATTCGTCCTTGGCGAACGGGTAATTCCGCATAGCGGTTTGAATTCCGCTGCAGGCGATTTGGAAGACGACCGCGTTGTGTTGATTTTTAGCAATGGTATGAGCGAACGAACTAACAAACGTTATTTTAAAAGGGATGAGAATTGGGCACGTGGGCCTGTCTAACATTCTACCCTTCGTATCTCTTTCTTTCGTACATGATTTCATCCATACATCACTTATCAGGCGAATAGAGAGCAACAGCAACAACATAAATACATAACTCTAACAGTCCAGATGCCAATTAACTCATCAAGTGCCATGGGATGATTAACAGTCTTACAAGTCTTCCCATATATGCCATAGGCTTATTTATCGCCGAAATATTGTCATTGCGTTTTAATACAACATGTCTTTGGACTTCTTCATGATCGATTGAATTTTTTCTTCTTCTTCTTCTTCTTCTTCTTCTTCTTCTTCTTCTTCTTCTTTCTTCTTCTTCTTCTTCTGCGTTCATCAGGGGTGTATTTTGTCAGACGTAATTGCGGTATAGCTGTTAGGCGCCCTTGAGCCAAAACCCTCAGGCAACACATTCGACTTTAGGGTGTGTTTTTTTAAACCCGGTTAGCATTCCTGGGGGACTCTCGCTGTTGTGGTGCCATCCACATCCCAGCTGATCAAGTTAGAACGGTCGAAGACTTCACGGTCAGCCCTCAAAGGAAGGCATTGGCAGTCCATGGGCATTTTAAGCCATAAAATGAGGCTTCCATAATTGCAGAGATGGCACATAGGGCACTGAGACTGGGCTCACCCAAGGAATCGTCACGTCCTGCTCATGGCTGCTTTAATCCTCACTTCATGTATTGTAATCATGCAAACTACTGAGAGGAAACTGTTGAAGAGTGTTGAGGGCTACATAGAGCCTGTTCTTTTGTATGGATGTGAAACTTGGACAATGAGCAGTCAAGCTAAAAAAAACATATGATGGCTGCAGAAAAGTGGTTTCTGAGGAAAATGCAAAGAATACCATGGACAGACAGAAAAAAACCCAATGACCAAGTACTACAGGAGACAAACGAAAATCGTAATTGATTAGAGAAATTAGACGAAAACAGTCAAAATATTTTGGACATGTTATGAGAAGAAATGGACTGGAGAACTTAGTGACAATTGGCAAAATCGAAGGGAACAGACCAAGGGGAAGACCGAGAAGAAAATACCTGGATGGCTTGGCCACAAGGTATGGACGAGACAGGCACATTGAGCTGATCCACGACTCTGGTGATCGAGTGAAATAGCGAATCATGACCTCCCACGCTTTCCGGCATGGCACATGATTGATTGTTTGAATAGATTGTTGGGAATTGTAAGTATAATGATATCAGGTGCTTGACTCGGTGTAGTCGCGTGGAAGCAATGGGTTCTAATCCCAACTTATTTGCCATCATTTTAACATTTGTTGTTCCTTAAATTTGCTCATATCCCAGACATCACGGAAAACAACAACAACAACAACAACAAAAACAACAACAACAACAACAACAACATTGTTAGACATTGTAAAAAAATGTTTCAATTCACCAAGTGCTTTTGATATCTTCTGTGCAAGCGAACATATCTCGTTGTTTGTTATTGCTCAAATGCATCGTGCAATGATTTGTGTATACAAAATAAGTAAACGTAGTTAAAAACCCCCCAAAAAAGTAGTAATGAGAGAGATCAAAGAGAAGCCAGGAATACTAATCGGAGATTATAATATAAACAATATTGGTTATGCAGATGATACAGTATTGGTGGCGGATAATGCAACATACCTATAAGAATTGTTGGACATTGTAGTATTAGAGAGTGCAAAGAAAGGAATTTCCTTGAATATCAAGTAATCAGTAACAATGGTGATATCAAAGAAAATGGTGACACCAAAATGTGACATAGAAATAGAAGGGACAATTATTAACCAAGTGGATAATTTTTTAAATACCTAGGGGCATGTATAACATCAGATGGAATATGTGCAACAGAGGTTAAGAGCAGAATAGGGCAATCAAAAGTCGCATTTCAGAAAATGAAGACTATCTTTTGCAGTAAGTCACTATCACTGAATGTAAGAAGAGAGTGCGGAAGTGCTATATAGAACCAGTTTTTCTGTATGGCAGTGAATCTTGGAATGTAAATGAACAAATTAAGAAAAACTTAGAAGCAACAAAGATGTGGTTCTTGAGACGTATGTTGCGAATTCCTTGAACTGCCAGAGTAACTAACAACGATTGCCTAAAAGAGGCTAATAATAAAACTAGAACACTATATTCAACGATAAGAAAGAGACAAACAGCTTTCTTTGGTCATGTGATGAGAAGAGAGACATTGGAGAACATCGTGCCAAATGGAAAGATCGAGGGGAAGAGAACGAACGAACAAACGAACGTAAGTCTTTATTTTCAAAGGGTTAAGAATTGGGCATGCAGGCCCGTGTGACATTTTGCCCTTCTTCTCTATTTCTTCTCATACATTCTTTCATTTAACATCACTTATGAAGCAAATTTTTACAACAAAAGAACAATAGCATTAAAACGCATGAAACATAATAACAAATGACTCATTGGGGCAATGTTTAACATGGGCTGTATAAATACCTACGGAGGGTGTAACGTGCCATACTTATGGGAATGTTTTTTGGCTAGTTGTCGTTTGAGATATGTTACCATTATTATTTTTGTTTTGTGTTTTTGTTTATGGAGGCAGGTAGTCTGTACTGAGGTAGTATTCAAACATGTTGCGAATGTATGTATAATGATTTGTGGTGTCTTTGATTTCTTGTTGAAGATTGTTACACAACTGAGCGGCAGAGTATGCTAAGCTTGATTTATATAAGTCTATCCTAGGTTTAGGAACATAAAGTATATTTAGTTGTTCGCTATGTCTTGCGTTATATTTAAACAATGGCCAAAGGTAGCTTGGAGCATTTTTAAATATGATTTTGTGAGTTAATTTGGCCTTTTTAAAAAGTAGGCGTTTGTGGAGTGGCAGTAACCGAAGACGTTTATGAAAGTTAGAATTGTCGGTAAGCTTTTCACTATTAATTAAACGCACTGACCTTTTCTGGAGTGAATATAGGCGTTTTGTTATTGATTTGGATCATCCATCCCAGATTGTGGAGTAGTAATCAATATGTGGTTGTATATGGGAAGTATAGAATATCTTTCTTGTGTTTTCGTCAAGGAAATTTTTAATTTTGGCAAGTTGGTATACTTTTTTGGCTATTTGTTTAACCAGAGCATGAACATGTGAGTTAAGGTTAGATTTTGATCTATGATAAGACACAGTGCCTTGTGCTCGGCTACACTTTCTAAGAGAAATGATGCTGGATGGATTGAGACGGTGGCATGGAGAAATATCATCGACAGCGTTGATCCAGAACACCAAAGATCGAGATCTGTGGAGAGCAATGAATGCTACGCCAACTGGTAGGGCGCTTGATGATGATGATGATGATGATGATGGCTTCCAGATAGACCAAGCCTAAACCGTATGCTAAACAATCTCTTGAGCAGTAAAAGAGCGTCAGACGAGATTCTGGTCACACCTCAACTAGCAAGATTGAGGAGAACAGAACAAGTGGTAGGCAGAGAAGTAAATATCTGGATGGCTTGGCCCCATAGCATTGTCGAGACAAGAATACGGAGCTGATCCACGACTCCGCTGATTGTGTAAGATGGCGAAACATGACCGCACACGTTTATCGGTATGGCACATGATGATGATGGTGGTATAAACCTCTCTGAAAATAGTCCACTCCTTTTCTGTGTATTTTTTTTACGGAGGTCAGCATGGCAGAATGGATAAGATTGCTCGTTCTTACACTTCCGCTGTGCTGGTGTCGGAGTAGCGGTTCAACCCCTGATCCGATCACTTGGACCAAAATGATTTCTCGTCCGTGACTAGGCGATGTAAATTACAAGTATCTCTGAAGTCGGAGTGGGTTTGCCTGATAGCGAGGGACATTAGTAATTGAGAAAGCTAATCAACCCGCAAAAATCAGTCCGGTGCACTTGAATACAATGCACGCGTGACAACTACGCTTGAAATCAAAGCGAACGAACGCAAACACAAGATAGAAAACCACTACCCGTGGGTACACTAATATCTGCAACTAGGTGGTTGAACTTTACTGGGAAACTAAGTATATTACTCTTTGTACTTATTCTACGATGAGAAAAATTTACATTTGTGCTGGGTGGTGCCTAACACTACTAACCGTTATCATTGGAATGCTGTTATGCTCTAATATACACGTCGTGGATTAGAGTGTTGGTGTGTAATGGTTGGCTGAGTTATCGTATAGCTGTTGTAAATGTGTAGTGGGCAGCAGTGTTACAGCACATATGTTATGTTTCATCCCTAATGCGGAACACGTGGAAAGTTTTTAGTCGGCTGCTGTTGTTATCTGTTTGAACAAGATAGTGAACTAGATAGGTCAGAACACGCAAGTGTAACTGTAGAAGCTGGACATTTACAGAGCTACTAGCCGGGACTGGCAACGGAAAAGTGGCAGTGATTCGTTTAGTAGGGTTTGTGTTCCGGGAATATTTGAATTATACAGGGGAAACAGAAGACCTCGTTAGTAGTGTAGGTCTTTGTGAGGCTGGGACGCTGGAGAAGTGAGATGTTAGTGCAGTTAATATGTTCATAGTTACATAGACTGTAGTAGACGGATGTTAGTGTAGTTAATATGTTCATAGTTACATAGACTGGAGTAGAGAGATGTTAGTGTAATTGATATGTTCATAGTACATAGACTGTAGTAGACGGATGTTAGTGTAGTTAATATGTTCATAGTTACATAGACTGGAGTAGAGAGATGTTAGTGTAGTTGATATGTTCATAGTTACATAGACTGTAGTAGACGGATGTTAGTGTAGTTAATATGTTCATAGTTACATAGACTGGAGTAGAGAGATGTTAGTGTAATTGATATGTTCATAGTTACATAGACTGTAGTAGACGGATGTTAGTGTAGTTAATATGTTCATAGTTACATAGACTGGAGTAGAGAGATGTTAGTGTAATTGATATGTTCATAGTTACATAGACTGTAGTAGACGGATGTTAGTGTAGTTAATATGTTCATAGTTACATAGACTGGAGTAGAGAGATGTTAGTGTAGTTGATATGTTCATA
Source organism: Cepaea nemoralis (assembly GCA_014155875.1). Taxonomy (NCBI): domain Eukaryota; kingdom Metazoa; phylum Mollusca; class Gastropoda; order Stylommatophora; family Helicidae; genus Cepaea; species Cepaea nemoralis. Next base: position 934 of record JACEFZ010016792.1, on the reverse strand, counting down.
GTTACATAGACTAGAGTAGAGAATTGTTAGTGCAGTTGATATGTTCATAGTTACATAGACTGGAGTAGGAGATGTTAGTGTAATTGATATGTTCATAGTTACATAGACTGGAGTAGAGAGATGTTAGTGTAGTTGATATGTTCATAGTTACATAGACTGGAGTAGAGAGATGTTAGTGTGACGAGTTCACCTTGGGTAGCGAGAGTTAACCACACCCTAGGTGTCTCTGGCACTCCCGTGTATTCTAGCCCCAGGGGTTGGATGAGCAGATACACCTTTTTCCTCTGTGGTTGATCTCATATTAGTTAATTACGTCTACAAGCCCCTCCAGATTCTAGACCCCCACTAACTACCTACACCTGTGGAACAATGAACACTGAGGCATCGTCCGAGACCACAGTCAATCATTATACAAAGAGCAAGTCAACTTACTAAAGTTTATTCTACCCTTGAGAATATAGAACTGAAATGAACATCCTGATAGAAGAATCTATTTACACAAATAGAAGATAGAGTAGAGATAGACTCAGAGATGTAAGTATCTTCATCGAGTTGAGAAGTAGATTGGATGCAGATGTCCCGTCCAGTCGGTCGCCACTCACCCGGCTTCCTTCCAGTGAGATGACTAGAACCTTGGAGACCACTCTGTCTCCCGAGCGTGGATCCACAACACTAGAGTCACTGCTGGACCACACTTCACTGGACCAACTGCATCTCTATCACTCCCACGGAGTCACTGTTAATACACTTCTCGAACAATACCAGTTGGAAGACAATCCTCCTGGACTGACTCCAAGTAGTCGTTACTTCGAAGAACTTAACGAATCACTGACCAAGCTAATGGTCTGCACTCACCCACAGTCTTACTGCGAACCGCATGGTATTGACCAATTTAATGTCCCTTTCCCACTTTGGCCAAAGGACACACCGCTTG
>JACEFZ010016791.1:130000-161792 GCA_014155875.1 Cepaea nemoralis | reverse complement strand
TTCCCCGAAACCCGAACATAAAAACGTCGACTTGATCCCAAAATCCGCCAAGGGAGTTATCATAAATAACTCCCAGACCGTCATCTTGTCAAGGGACAGTAATCGGATTATGTCCACAACCGGTCTTAACAATATCGATGATCAGTTGTCAGTAATTACATAGATCGATCTTGCCCGCTGATTTCTTGACAACTAAAGCTCTGTTCCAGCGTTCCGGGCCATTGCGACTACTCATAACGGTGGATTATGGTTAAGATTGTTCAGCGGCTCTGTGTGTGTGTGTGTGTGTGTGTGTTTGTGGGTGTGTGGGTGTGTGGATGGGTGGGGGCGGGATTGGTTCCCAGATGTGATCTGGGTGGCAGTGAGAACATGTTAGGCATGGCCAGGAAGATGGCGGCAGATGTGGGCGTGGCCTGGAAGATGGCGGCTGATGAATGGCGGCAGAAAGCCCGGATCTTTCCATTTTTGTGATTCAAGTCTCAAGCAGTGTGGCTGAGAAGTCACCACACCCGCCCCAGGCCCACAAGGTACAAGGTCGATCCCGGAAAAAGGCTGGGAGTATTTCCAAGAATCATTGGTATCCAATGGTACCCCGCATCCCCCTGATGGCCCGTGCAGTGAGATCTCAGTGTAAGACGGGGAATATTTCCAGTTATCTAGTGGTGCCACGCCTCCCCCTGATGGCCCGTGCAGTGAGATCTCAGTGTAGGACGGGGAATATTTCCAGTTATCTAGTGGTACCACGCCTCCCCGATAGCATGGGCAGTGAGATCTCAGTGTAGGACGGGGAATATTTCCAGTTATCTAGTGGTAACACGCCTCCCCGATAGCATGGGCAGTGAGATCTCAGTGTAGGACGGGGAATATTTCCAGTTATCTAGTGGTAACACGCCTCCCCGATAGCATGGGCAGTGAGATCTCAGTGTAGGACGGGGAATATTTCCAGTTATCTAGTGGTACCACGCCTCCCCCTGATAGCATGGGCAGTGAGATCTCAGTGTAGGACGGGGAATATTTCCAGTTATCTAGTGGTACCACACCTCCCCCTGATAGCCTGGGCAGTGAGATCTCAGTGTAGGACGGGGAATATTTCCAGTTATCTAGTGGTACCACACCTCCCCCTGATGGCCCGTGCAGTGAGATCTCAGTGTAGGACGGGGAATATTTCCAGTTGTCTAGTGGTACCACACCTCCCCCTGATGGCCCGTGCAGTGAGATCTCAGTGTAGGACGGGGAATATTTCCAGTTATCTAGTGGTACCACGCCCTCCCCTGGGTTTGGGCCCGTTGTGAGATCTCAGTGTAGGACGGGGAAAATTTCCATTTTTCTAGTGGTAAACCCCGCCTCCCCCTGATGGCCCCTGCAGTGAGATCTCAGTGTAGGACGGGAATATTTCCAGTTATCTAGTGGTACCACGCCTCCCCCTGATAGCCTGGGCAGTGAGATCTCAGTGTAGGGGCGGGGAATATTTCCAGTTATCTAGTGGTACCACGCCTCCCCCTGTTGGCCCGGGCAGTGAGATCTCAGTGTAGGACGGGGAATATTTCCAGTTATCTAGTGGTAACACGCCTCCCCCTGATAGCATGGGCAGTGAGATCTCAGTGTAGGACGGGGAATATTTCCAGTTATCTAGTGGTAAACACGCCCCCCCCTGATAGCCGGGGGCAGTGAGATCTCAGTGTGGGACGGGGAATATTTCCAGTTATCTAGTGGTACCACGCCTCCCCCTGATAGCAGGGGCAGTGGGGATCTCAGTGTAGGACGGGGAATATTTCCAGTTATCTAGTGGTATCACGCCTCCCCCTGTTGGCCCGTGTAGTGAGATCTCAGTGTAGGACGGGGAATATTTCCAGTTATCTAGTGGTACCACGCCTCCCCCTGTTGGCCCGGGTAGTGAGATCTCAGTGTAGGACGGGGAATATTTCCAGTTATCTAGTGGTAACACGCCTCCCCCTGTTGGCCCGGGTAGTGAGATCTCAGTGTAGGACGGGGAATATTTCCAGTTATCTAGTGGTACCACGCCTCCCCCTGATAGCATGGGCAGTGAGATCTCAGTGTAGGACGGGGAATATTTCCAGTTATCTAGTGGTTACCACGCCTCCCCCTGTTGCCGGGCAGTGAGATCTCAGTGTAGGACGGGAAATATTTCCAGTTATCTAGTGGTATCACGCCTCCCCCTGATGCCCGGGTAGTGAGATCTCAGTGTAGGACGGGGAATATTTCCAGTTATCTAGTGGTACCACGCCCCCCCTGATAGCCTGGCAGGAGATCTCAGTGTAGGACGGGGAATATTTCCAGTTATCTAGTGGTACCACGCCTCCCCCTGATAGCCTGGGCAGTGAGATCTCAGTGTAGGACGGGGAATATTTCCAGTTATCTAGTGGTAACACGCCTCCCCCTGATGGCCCGTGCAGTGAGATCTCAGTGTAAGGACGGGGAATATTTCCAGTATCTAGTGTACCACGCCTCCCCCTGTTGCCCGGGTAGTGAGGATCTCAGTGTAGTACGGGAATATTTCCAGTTATCTAGTGGTATCACGCCTCCCCCTGATGGCCCGTGCAGTAGAGCTCTCAGTGTAGGACGGGGAATATTTCCAGTTATCTAGTGGTAACCACGCCTTCCCCCTGATGGCCATGGGCAGTGAGATCTCAGTGTAGGACGGGGAATATTTCCAGTTATCTAGTGGTACCACGCCTCCCCCTGTTGGCCCGGGGTAGTGAGATCTCAGTGTAGGACGGGGAATATTTCCAGTTACTAGTGGTACCACGCCTCCCCCTGATGGCACGTGCAGTGAGATCTCAGTGTAGGACGGGGAATATTTCCAGTTATCTAGTGGTACCACGCCTCCCCCTGTTGGCCGGGTAGTGAGATCTCAGTGTAGGACGGGGAATATTTTCCAGTTATCTAGTGGTAATCACGCCTCCCCCTGATTGGCCCGTGCAGTGAGATCTCAGTGTAGGACGGGGAATATTTCCAGTTATCTAGTGGTACCACGCCTCCCCCTGTTGGCCCGGGCTAGTGAGATCTCAGTGTAGGACGGGGAATATTTCCAGTTATCTAGTGGTACCACGCCTCCCCCTGTTGGCCCGGGTAGTGAGATCTCAGTGTAGGACGGGGAATATTTCCAGTTATCTAGTGGTAACACGCCTCCCCCTGATGGCATGGGCAGTGAGATCTCAGTGTAGGACGGGGAATATTTCCAGTTATCTAGTGGTACCACGCCTCCCCCTGTTGGCCCGGGTAGTGAGATCTCAGTGTAGGACGGGGAATATTTCCAGTTATCTAGTGGTACCACGCCTCCCCCTGTTGGCCCATGCAGTGAGATCTCAGTGTAGGACGGGGAATATTTCCAGTTATCTAGTGGTACCACGCCTCCCCCTGTTGGCCCGGGCAGTGAGATCTCAGTGTAGGACGGGGAATATTTCCAGTTATCTAGTGTTACCACGCCTCCCCTGATGGCCCGGGCAGTGAGATCTCAGTGTAGGACGGGGAATATTTCCAGTTATCTAGTGGTAACACGCCTCCCCCTGATAGCATGGGCAGTGAGATCTCAGTGTAGGACGGGGAATATTTCCAGTTATCTAGTGGTACCACGCCTCCCCCTGATGGCCCGGGCAGTGAGATCTCAGTGTAGGACGGGGAATATTTCCAGTTATCTAGTGGTACCACGCCTCCCCCTGATAGCCCGGGTAGTGAGATCTCAGTGTAGGACGGGGAATATTTCCAGTTATCTAGTGGTAACAACGCCTCCCCCCCTGATAGCATGGGCAGTTGAGATCTCAGTGTAGGACGGGAATATTTCCAGTTATCTAGTGGTACCACGCCTCCCCCTGTTGGCCCGGGTAGTGAGATCTAGTGTAGGACGGGAATATTTCATTAAACTATTGCTATCCAATGTTACCACGCCTGCCCCTGATAGCCTGGCCAATGAGATAGGAACCCTAGCCTTCTGGGAAAGGGCCAGAGACAAGAGGTCCCGTGTGGAAGCAGCACACATTAAAATTCCCAGGGTAGCTGGACACTGCCTACAGTAGGCCATAAGGACGCTGCTATGGCCAAGTTGTTAGGAAAGATAAGCTATCCACTACCCTGGATGGAATCTGTCTAGTGGAAGTAAACCTTACCCAAATAATACCGAGGTCGGCCATACCGACCCCTTGGGGTGCACACCTTGTGTGGCGAATTACCGACCCCTTGGGGTGCAAACCTTGTGTGCAGGGCCGGATTAAGCCATCTTTGTGCCCTAGGCACAAACCCACATGGGTGCCCCCTACTGCCCCGGGCCCCCGATCCTCCACTGACTGCTGGTATGTTCAATATTATGCAAAAAACTAACAAAGAAAAACAGTTGTGAAATGTTTGTACTACTATCACTCATATAAAACCTACATTAAGGTATTTCTGTATTAAAATTAATAGTTAATTAATTTTGTAATAATAGTAGACAAAAATACTGTAACTTTTTTGATAGATAAGAAAGTCAGAGAGAGCACACATTTACATTTTAAAGTTCTTTTTTCTAGATTTACGTCTGGCAAAGTTTTTGAGTACATCATCAAATTTAATTTTGCGCAACAAGTCTGCCTCAATCATCAGCAAAGATAAGGAATCAAGCCTTTCTTGTTTCATTGTCGATCTACTTGGATTTTGTGTACGTCTCAACTGAGAAAAAGAGCGCTCAGTTGAACAGTTCGTAACCATTAATGTTAAAAATATGCGCAAGGCGATTTCTACATTTGGAAAAGCACACTCGATGTTGTCTCTATTACTTTGTAGAGTTCTGCATGACTGAACGTGTTGTTGTCAGATTTTGATGCACGAAACTTGTGGCGAATATATGAGTGGAACTGTTGTAGTTCAGTATATAAATTATTGTTCAGATCTTCAGGATATGCATTTATTAGTCCTTCACAACACTGAGATGTTTGTGGTACATCGACCAAACAAGAAAATCGAACTGCTAGATCATTATATACCTCTCCTCGTCTACTCATCTCTGTCTCAAGTTTGTCAACAATGGTGTAGAAAGCAGATATACGAAATTTGTCTCTGGCATTCTGAGATACCTCAGGGGCATCACCATCAATGACCACTGTCTTTCGTTTACGATTACGGGTCAAAGTTGACTTATAATCCACACCTGGTGTTATTTCTTTTGCAGCTTCTTCAAATCTTTCAAATTCATTCCTAGATTCATGCAAGTGATCTGCTAGTGAAGAATACAAATCAGCATACGTTTTCAAGTTCACGTGCTCATTTTGTAGAGCTTGACTGACCCTGTGAAAATGTTTAACACTTCTTCCCAAAAGACAAGCATGAAAGCAAATTCTAATTCTTGCATCTTCTTTGGAATGTTTTCTGCTTCTCTTCTGGTGTCCCCCTTCTGTGACTGCAAACAATACTGGGTGGGGGATATTTTACCCCCGGGTTGTGGGACCAAGGTTAAATAATGTGCGATTCAATATTACATTTGCGATTTGCTTATGCCATGCAATTACGCTCCCGGGACAATATACACATTTTTCTTGAGGACTTGTGGTGCCCCCCAAATGCTTGGTGCCCTAGGCACGTGCCTTGTTTGCCTAATGGTTAATCCATCCCTGCTTGTGTGGCGAATTACCGACCCCTTGCGGTGCACACCTTGTGTGGCGAATTACCGACCTCTTGGGGTGCACACCTTGTGTAGCACAATGCCTTCCATAGATGAACGAAGACGGGGAGTAGAAGAATACAAAGTTTTGTCGTGTTTGTCACAGGGCAGGGGTAGTCTTTGTCATGTTCCACATGCAGCAATAGGTGCTGTCATCCGTCTGTCTGTTAGTATTCTCACCTTCTTGTCAGTGCTGTCATCCGTCTGTCTGCTAGTATTGTCACCTACTTGTCAATACTGTCATCCATCTGTTAGTTATTGGCGTGACATAACTGTCAGTGGCATCACTAATGTGTCAGTTAATGGCACCACCCATCTGTCAGTTAATGACATCACCCATCTGTCAGTTAATAACATCACCCATCTGTCAGTTAATGACATCACCCATCTGTCAGTTAATGCCATCACCCATCTGTCAGTTAATGACATCACCCATCTGTCAGTTAGTGGCACAAATTAGTGAATGATTGTTGTTTATTTGCATCATGTGGAATGGCTCTCGTCGCTTCAGAGGTCAAGAGGTCACAGATTGTGAGAATTGTATGGATATTTTGCCCTGGCCATGCGGGTGTACGGGGGAATGAACAGACTGATGGGCTAGCAGGGAATGCACCTCTTGGTGGTATCTTGCCTATGGACAAGGGGGGGGGGTGGTCGTGCGCTTGTGGGACCAGGTGGAGAAGGAAGAGGAACAGATTGAGAACCCATATGTGGAAAGAATGAGATTGCGGGGGATCGGCAGGGGTTCTGGAAGAATCTCAAAACTGAGAGGGAAGACCAGGAGAACATTTAATCAGATAGCGGTGGGAATGATTAGTAGTATGACTCTTCGCTGGCTGTTGAACGAGGGGACTGAGCACGTATGGGAATGTCCTGAGTGCAGTGATGTCGGTTCTTGACTCAACTCAACTCAACTGTTTATTTGCAATCGTTGTTGTTGTTGTTGTTGTTGTTGTTGTTGCTGTTGTTCTCCGTGTTTCCGACCCATACACAGCAGTCTTGATTTAAGATTCGAGTTGAATATTCCAAGTTTGAATTCTGTTGACGTTCTTAAATATCCAGTGCTGTTGAACTTCATCTTGCCTTCCGTGTTCTTCCTCTGAAATCTGTATTCATTCCGCCATCTTCGTCTACATTGCTGCCTACCACATCGACATAAGTTCATGGTTTTGTTCGACTACCAACCCATTGTCAAGGATCTACGAAATAAATGGCTTTGTTTATTACGATACACTTCCGGCTCCCTTCATATCCGGTTCTGGTAGCTTCCGGTACTTGCAGCTTTCGCTGGAGTCACATCTACATATTTGATGGCGGCCCGCAACCTTCACCCCACAGACATGGCTTGCACGTGTAGTCTATATATTCTAGTAGTGCCATTTCTGTCCGCACTAGCTGCCATCCACACATTTGTTATTGCCATATTTTCTACCCTAGGTTATACCCCCACACTTCCCACCCCATATTCTCTATCCCACATTCTCTACCCTACATTCTGTGCTATCAAATACTTTACATAATTATCCGCTGCTCCATATTTTCTACCCCACATTCTGAACTCTCACATTCTGAATTCCCACATTCTAAACTCCTACATTCTAAACCCCCACATTCTAAACCCCACATTCTAAACTCTCACATTCTGAACTTCTACATTGTCATCATTGTCAGCTTCCTGTTGCACCTCCTCCTCACCACCTTGTTAGTCAGTCCATAGACTGGTGTTGGGGTGATCGTGTGATTGATTTCACGGTACGCTGTCCTCCACATCCTTCTCCTCCTCCTTCTCCCCCTTCTCTTCCTCCTCCCCTCATCATCATCATCATGACCCTTCTCATCATCATCATCATCATCATCATCATCATCATCATCATCATCATCATCATCATCATCATCATCATCATCATGTTAGTCAGTAGACTAGTGTTGAAGTCATGTGATCACATCCTCCCACCATCCACTCAACTCAGCAACATCCTCTAGCCTAGCCTCCATCCTAGAGACAAGGTGTTTGCGCGTCTGTGTGATGTCCTTGTTTCTTGGACATCGTCTCCTCCCCTCCCCCCGCATCTCTGTTCCCCTGAAGCAAACAAACCCGACACCCAACACCTGGCACCCGACATCCGACTCGCACATCTCCTGTTTCCCGTAAGCAAACACGTACATACAGCCTGCTCATTGTAAATACCAGGTCAGTTTTTGTGAGTACACAAATGTTATTCTGACATCATCATCATGTGCCATGCCGATAAGCTTAGGCGGTCATGTTTCGCCATCTCACTTGATCACCAGAATCGTGGATCAGCTCAGTATTCTTGTCTCAACCATGCCATGCGGTGAACCCATCCAGGTATTTACTTCTCTGCCTTCCTCTTGTTCCCTCCCTCCCAATCTTGCCAGTTGTCGTCAAGTTCTCCGATTTATTTCTTCTAATAACCTGTCCATGCCGGTCTCTCTGGCTGAGGGGTTACAACACTTTCTCCGTAATCCCGTTTATCACACAGAGTCTCGTAGCGGGAGAGAACTGGGAGCGGTTCGACCCCCGCTGGTGACTTGCGGGATAACTGAGCCGGCCGCTCAGAAAGCAATGGCAAACTACTGAGCGTAATCTTGCCAAGAAATCAACAGACAGCTGAAAGATGCTGCTGTTGACAGCGATGTCCTGTAAAGGATATGAAAAAAAAAAAAAAAACTGTCCAAAACATTGTGACTTCCGATAAAATGGCGACGGAATAATTGTGTTTTCCGGAGGGGGACGATGTTTTGTGTTTTCCTGGGGGAGGATGTGATGGTTTTCGTAACTGTTTTAGGAATATTTTTCACAAGAAACCTCGAAAGGCAGATGATGTATGGAATTCTGAGGGCAGCGAACAGATAGTTTTTTTTTTTTTGGGGGGGGGGGGGGGGGGGGGGTTATGGTCTCAAGTTCCACGACGGTAGGCAGAGGATCTCTTTAACGAGACAATGGCTACGGTCCCCGGCCAGTATGGTCACTGCAAGTAAGGAAAGCAACTACAAACTAACTTCTTTAAAGATGCCTAGTTTATCATGATTCGTTAAATTATTCTGACAGCAAAATGAAAAAAGTCACATGAGCAGTAATACATGGTCTTGATTCTGAGCAGTTTAAAATATGTACATTAACAGTGTCATATCTCGGACACTGAAACACCTCGGCCAAGTTAATATATGCTCATATCTGGGACACTGAAACACCTCGGCCATGTTAAAATATGCTCACTAACAGTGTCATATCTGGGACACTGAAACACCTCGGCCAAGTTAATATATGCTCATATCTGGGACACTGAAACACCTCGGCCATGTTAATATATGCTCATATCTGGGACACTGAAACACCTCGGCCATGTTAAAATATGCTCACTAACAGTGTCATATCTGGGACACTGAAAACCTCGGCCAAGTTAAAATATGCTCATATCTCGGGCACTGAAACACCTCGGACATGTTAAAATATGCGCATATCTCGGGCACTGAAACACCTCGGCCATGTTAATATATGCTCATATCTGGAACACTGAAACACCTCGGCCATGTTAAAATATGCTCACTAACAGTGTCATATCTGGGACACTGAAACACATCGGCCAAGTTAAAATATGCTCATATCTCGGGCACTGAAACACATCGGCCGTGTAAAATATAGTGTCATAACTCGGGCACTGAAACACCTCGGCCATGTTAAAATATGCTCAATAACAGTGTCATATCTCGGGCACTGAAACACCTCGGCCATGTTAAAATATGCTCACTAACAGTGTCATATCTCGGGCACTGAAACACCTCGGCATGTTTAAAATATGCTCACTAACAGTGTCATATCTCGGGCACTGAAACACCTCGGCCATGTTAAAATATGCTCACTAACAGTGTCATATCTGGGACACTGAAAACCTCGGCCAAGTTAAAATATGCTCATATCTCGGGCACTGAAACACCTCGGACATGTTAAAATATGCTCATATCTCGGGTACTGAAACACCTCGGCCATGTTAATATATGCTCATATCTGGGACACTGAAACACCTCGGCCATGTTAAAATATGCTCACTAACAGTGTCATATCTGGGACACTGAAACACATCGGCCAAGTTAAAATATGCTCATATCTCGGGCACTGAAACACATCGGCCGTGTAAAATATAGTGTCATAACTCGGGCACTGAAACACCTCGGCCATGTTAAAATATGCTCAATAACAGTGTCATATCTCGGGCACTGAAACACCTCGGCCATGTTAAAATATGCTCACTAACAGTGTCATATCTCGGGCACGAAAACCTCGGGCCATGTTAAAATATGCTCACTAACAGTGTCATATCTCGGGCACTGAAACACCCTCGGCCATGTTAAAATATGCATCACTAACAGTGTCATATCTCGGGCACTGAAACACCTCGGCCATGTTAAAATATGCTCACTAACAGTGTCATATCTCGGGCACTGAAACACCTCGGCCATGTTAAAATATGCTCAATAACAGTGTCATATCTCGGGCACTGAAACACCTCGGCCATGTTAAAATATGCTCAATAACAGTGTCATATCTCGGGCACTGAAACACCTCGGCCATGTTAAAATATGCTCACTAACAGTGTCATATCTCGGGCACTGAAACACCTCGGCCATGTTAAAATATGCTCACTAACAGTGTCATATCTCGGGCACTGAAACACCTCGGCCATGTTAAAATATGCTCACTAACAGTGTCATATCTCGGGCACTGAAACACCTCGGCCATGTTAAAATATGCTCATATCTCGGGCACTGAAACACCTCGGCCATGTTAAAATATGCTCATATCTCGGGCACTGAAACACCCCGCCCAAGTTGACCGCCACGGTGGCTGGCAGAGAACAATGATGGGAACTTCCTGGAGAAGAGGCAAGGCTCCACTAGCAAGAATCTGGACACGGGAGATGACAGACACCTTGATCATGGCCCGGCATGGGGCGGCATGGGGCAGGAATCTGGCAGACACCTTGATCATGGCCCGGCATGGGGCGGCATGGGGCAGGAATCTGGCAGACACCTTGATCATGGGGCAGCATGGGGCAGGAATCTGGCAGACACCTTGATCATGGGGCAGCATGGGGCAGGAATCTGGCAGACACCTTGGTCATGGGGCAGCATGGGGCAGGAATCTGGCAGACACCTTGATCATGGGGCAGCATGGGGCAGGAATCTGGCAGACACCTTGATCATGGGGCAGCATGGGGCAGGAATCTGGCAGACACCTTGATCATGGGGCAGCATGAGGCAGGAATCTGGCAGACACCTTGGTCATGGGGCGGCATAGGGCAGGAATCTGGCAGACACCTTGGTCCTGGGGCGGCATAGGCGGCATGGGGCAGGAGACACCTTGATCATGAGTCGGCATAGGCGGCATGGGGCAGGAGGTTTTCAAAGGGTAACAAATTGGGCGCGTAGGCCCGTCTTACATTCAGCCCTTCCAATCACTCATCTTTCGTTCATCAACTGTGCATGATGCATTCACATAGAAAAAAAAAACATTGTCATATGAATGTTGTAAGCATAAACAATGCATATTCTCATGTTCTGTGACACATCCCTCCTCCCACATACACACATCCCCCTCCCACACACACATCCTGCACCAACCCACACACACACACACACATCCCTCACCTACTCACACATCACCCACCCATACCCACACATCCGCCACCCATCACACATCCCCCACTCATCCCTCCACCCACTCACAGATCCCGCCACCAACCCAGACATCTCGCACCCACCCAAACACACATCCCTCACCCACCCCTATACGCATCTTTCCACCCAAGCACACATACCCCAATCCATTCAAGCTCACCCACACACACACACACACACATGCTCCACCCACTCACACACCCTCCAACCACACACACACACACATACCCCTCACACACGCACATCCCGCACTAACACACACATATCTCTCACCCACTCACACATCGATCACCCATACCCACACATCTTTCCACCCACACACACATTTCCCCGCCCATCCACACATTTGACAACCACTCACATACCCCAACAACCACACATACATCCCCCACCGACGTGACGTGATGAGTGCGCCGTGATGAGAGTGACGTGATGAGAGTGACGTGATGAGAGTGACGTGATGAGAGCGAAGTTATGACAGCGCAGTGAAGAGAACTCCGTGATTAGAGCGCCGTTCTGTGAATGACGTGCTGTGATCCTCTAAAATCGCCAGCATGTATCACGGGTGTGTTATCTTGTCTGTTTCAGATCGCCAGCATGTGTCACGGGTGTGTTATCTTGTCTGTTTCAGATCGCCAGCATGTGTCACGGGTGTGTTATCTTGTGTGTTTCAGATCGCCAGCATGTGTCGCGGCTTGTATCGGTGGTTGCTGGTTGTCCAGGCCTGTATCCTGGTGTCCTGCTCACGCGCTGACCTACAAAACTCAGAGAAACGGCGGCCTAGCCGGGTGGACTGTGTGTGAGTACACGTTCCATGAGCTTTCTTGAATTATACCCCTTATTCATAAATGTTGTCAGTGGTTTACCTCCCTTGTCACTACTATTTTTATTTGCATATACCTTACAGGACGTTGTAGTCAACATCAGCATTTTTCAGCTGCTGTTGATGTACTAGGCAAGATTACGCTCAGTAGTTTGCCATTGCTTTCTGAGCGACCGGCTCACATACCCCGTAAGTTACCGACGCGGAGAGAATCGCCACCGATTCTCACTCACGTCACGTTACTTACGAGAGTATACGGGATTACAGAGAAAGTCGCTAACGCCTAGCCCAGGGAGACCGGCCTTGTCACTATATGCTCCGTCAATCAAACTGACATCTCATCATCATCATCATCTTTGTAATCATCAGCGTCATCATCATCATTAACTTGTAGGTCAGCATGGACGAATGGATAAGAACGCGTGTTCTTAAACATCCGGTGTGCTGATGCCTATGTAACGTGTTCAACTCCTACATTGAAAGTTGGACTTAAAATGTTGACCTATCGTTGTTGACTTGGGGGCGTAAATTACAAGTACCTCTGAAGTCGGAGTGGTTTCACCTGATGGCGAGGGACACTGTTAATAGGGAAAGCTGATCTGCAGTCAAAATTCAGTCCAACATTACTAGAAGTAGTGTTTATGGACTACTCTTCAGTTCAAAGCGAGCGCGCGGAAAAGAAAAAAAAAACAACAACAACAAATCACCACCTTCATCGTAATAGTTGCCATTATCATTATTATCACTATCTATTATCGTTGTCGTTATCATCGCAGTCATCATCATCATCATCATCATCATGATCATCATCATCATCATCATGATCATCATCATGATCATGATCATCATCATGATCATGATCATCATCATGATCATGATTATCATCATCATCATCATCATCATCATCATCATCATCATCATCATCATCATCATCATCATCATCATCATCATCGTCATCATCATCATTATCATCAATCATCATCATCATCATCATCATCATCATCATCATCATCATCATCATCATCGTCGTCGTCATCAACATCTTCGTGGTCATCAACATCATCATTTTTGTTTCGTGATTTCCATTACATTTACCCCACATATTAACTATATCTATTCCAGTGCTAACTATATCTTCCAATACTAACTATATCTATTCCAATGCTAACTATATCTATTCCAATGCTAACTATATCTTCCAATACTAACTATATCTATTCCAATGCTAACCATATCTATTCCAATGCTAACTATATCTATTCCAATGCTAACTATATCTATTCCAATGCTAACTATATCTATTCCAATGCTAACTATATCTATTCCAATGCTAACTATATCACAATTCTACGTATATTTATTCCAGTGTTAACTATATCTATTCCAATTCTAACTACACTTATTACAATGTTAACTATATCTATTCCAATGTTAACTATATCTATTCCAATGTTAACTATATCTATTCCAATGTTAATTATATCTGTTCCAATGTTTACGATATCTATTCCAATGCTCACTAAATCGATTCCAATGCTAACTAAATCTATTCCAATGTTAACTATATATTCCAATGCTAACTATATCTATTCTAATGTTAACTATATCTATCCCGATGTTAACTATATATATTCCAATGTTAACTATACACTATTCCCATATGTTAGTCGTTAGTTGTGGGCTCCATCTTCACGGACAGGATCCCCCGTAATGCTCCGCTCCTGTGCCAGTGACTATCACACAGAATGCCCACACAAAAGCCCACCACTACAATTACAGCTCATCGTCGATGGAGGCGACAGTCACTAGAAAACCAGCAGCTGCATACATATTACTGCATAAGGCAAACCCAGATAGTTCAACTGGCCGTCCGACATTTTTTCTAAACACGCAGTTTACAATACAAACCATAGCGGACAGATGTAAAAGCATTCCACATGAAATCCACATAAATTCCCTTATTTCCCTTAAATCTATTCCCATAAGTTAACTATTTATATTCCCATATGTTAACTATACATATTCCTTATGTTAACTAGCCATATACCACGTTAGTTCACAGCCAGATGTCAAGATCGTGTAGGTGATCATGTCTGTCCACAGCCTTCTGTCTCGTAAACTGCCAATCTTCTTTAAATCTCAAATCCCGAAACATCCAAATAAATCAATTTGATTATTGCTCGCTGGATTTTAGGCGGCCTGGTGTGCCTTGCCAGTGAGAAGACCTGATCGTTCGGGTCCACATCGTTTGACGGACGTCAGTCGCGGCGACCGGGCAAATCTTGAGCTACAGCCTACGATGGGTGACGTTGTAGTATTCTGTTGTGATAATTTGGCCGTGTCCAGTGTGTACCACGTGGTCTAGTGTTTACACACTCGCTTCACACGTCATTGATCCGGGGCTTGTTTCGGGATCCGGTCAGGGATATGCACTACTGACGAGCTCAAACGAGAGCGAAACTCTAGTATAGTGCGTCCATATTGACGTGGATAGGCCTCAGGTTCATACCAGAATACGAACAGCGTTGCCAGTAATGGGTTGTGACAAATATTTAATTCTCAAATCCCGAAACAACAAAATAAATCAATCTTCTTATAGTCCATGGCGTGTGGCGTTGGTGATCATGTCTGTCCACAGCCTTCTGTCTCGTGTACTGCCAATCTTCTTATAGTCCATGCCGTGTGGCGTTGGTGATCATGTCTGTCTACAGCCTTCTGTCTCGTGTACTGCCAATCCTCTTATAGTCTATGTCGTCTGGCGTTGGTGATCATGTCTGTACACAGTCTTTTGCATGTATTTGGGTTTATATACGTGCTTATGTTTATTGTTTATACATGTGCATGTTGGTGTGTGTCTATGTTTATTGTTTAGATTTGTGCACGTTGATGTGTGTCTATGTTTATATGCTCGTCAGTGTATATTATTATAAATAGGTTTTAGTGTGCATACGTGTTCATATGTAAGTCGAGTGTGTGTTTGTGTGTGTGCGTGTGTGTAGATATAAGTGTGTTTGTGTTATGTGTCTGTACATACGTAGGTTTGTGTTTACATATACATGTATGTGTGTTTATATATGTGCATGTGTTTTTTTATGTGTAAGTTAGTTGCATATCCTTTATAGGACGTCGCAGTCAACACCGGCATTTGTTGCTGTTGTTGATGTCTTGGCAAGTTTACGTTCAGTAGTTTGCCGTTGCGTTCTGAACGACTGCCAGCCATACCATTTCGTAAAAAACCAACGCTAGGTAGTCTGCTGCCAAATCGCCAGCAGCTGTGTTTTGAACGCGGGTATGCGGGTTTGCGAACTGTGTCCGTCACCCTTCGCCACGGACTAGGCTTTTGTATGTGTACTCATGCTTATTTGTGTGTGTGTTTTCATATGTATGTATGTTTTAATATGCATTCCTTAATGTATATATGTGTTTATCTGTTTATATTCTTCTGCTAGTGGATATTTGTGTTTACGTTTCAATACTTACGTATACGTGTGTATATACGAGTATGTATGTGTATGCGGGTGGGATCCAAAGACCACCTCACGTCTGCTGTATTCTCGCTGTATTTATTGTTATTAGAATACTCACAGTTCGTAATTATCCCTTTCTCTACATCTGATTGTGCAACCCACTCTACACACAGACGATATGTGTTTGCACCCCAGTGCAGAGGCGTCTCCGCAAAAAGAAGTTCTATTCATATCACCCGCCTCAGTGACGTCATACCGGAACCGGAAGTCACGGAAAACGTCATATTGAAGAGATTTGATTCCTTACTGAGGTGAGTCACGTGATGTGTGGTTACGAAAGTATTATTGTAAATTTGAGAGAGAGGTTCAGAAGGAAGTGGAAAGCGAATGTATCCATTATTGCAGTCACGAGGAGTGTGGTTGGGAGTGTCTTCTTTTAAGTTTGAGAAGGGTTAGGAAGGAAGTAAAAAGCCACTGCATCAATGTTTAAGTCATGTTGGGGCCTGCGATGTCACCACATGTCACAGAGCAGACTCTAGGAATTAAACCACAGTTATGTAAATCGAAACTAGGTTTGGGTTTCCCTTGGTAGCCTGGTGTGCTAGTCTGGGTCAGATGATACTTAGATGTCGCTCAGCTCAAACAGCAGACATAGTTTGTTCACAGATCCACTCCCAGCCCCTGTCGACATTGGACTGTGTCTGTTGACAGTGAGATACCTTACCCCGCGGAGGAGACATGATCAAACCCTCGGCCTGGTTCAGCCTGGCTGTGTGTGCTGTGGCCTGCCATGCCCAGGGAACATTCTAGAGTGGCTCTATGGTTCCAGTGCCTGTCCCGCAAACCCCGCTACTGTGTGAGCTCAGAGGGGACTTGTAGCTCTGTAACTCTGTAACTCAGTAACTCTGTCACTCTGTAACTCAGTAACTCTGTAACTCTGTAACTCAGTGACTCTGTAACTCCTCTGTTACTCTGTCACTCTGTAACTCTATCACTCTGTAACTCTGTAACTCAGTAACTCTGTAACTTTGTAACTCTGTCACTCTGTTACTCAGTAACTCTGTAACTCTGTAACTCAGTAACTCTGTAACTTAGCCCTTACGGAGATGATAGTTTGGTACCGGGCCGAAGAAACTCTCTGTAAGAACCTTACACTGATTGTTGGTAATCGTAGTTGTAGTAGTGGTGGTTGTGGTGATGGTGGTGGTGGTAGTAGTAGTAGTAGTAGTAGTAGTAGTAGTAGTAGTAGTATTGGTGGTGGTGGTAGTAGTAGTAGTAGTAGTAGTAGTAGTAGTAGTAGTAGTAGTAGTGGTAGTAGTAGTGGTGGTGGTAGTAGTAGTAGTAGTAGTAGTAGTAGTAGTAGTAGTAGTAGTAGTAGTATTGGTGGTGGTTGTGGTGGTGGTGGTGGTGGTGGTGGTAGTAGTAGTAGTAGTAGTGGTGGTAGTAGTAGTAGTAGTAGTGGTGGTGGTGGTAGTAGTAGTAGTAGTAGTAGTAGTAGTAGTAGTAGTAGTAGTAGTAGTAGTAGTAGTAGTAGTAGTTATTGTTGTAGTAGTAGTTATAGTAGTAGTAGTATTGGTGGTGGTGTTGGTGTTGTTGGTGGTGGTGGTAGTAGTAGTAGTGGTGGTGGTGGTGGTGGCGGTGGTGGTGGTGGTCGGTGTAGCAAATGGGATATATAGCAACAGTGGGCAGGAAATGTACAACGACACGCTGTAGTATTGAGAACTCGACCAACAGCTCGGCCACGAGGTGCTCGCACTGCCCGTCTGTAAGCACTTGATTTCATTAGCGGGAGAAGTCATTGATCATCTCGCGACATGACTGCTGTGTTGGGGAGGTGTTATTGTGTTATTGTAGACGATCGTTTTTCTTAATTAAATAGCCGATCTCCACCAAATAGTTATTTCCTGGTTTGTATCATTTCCGGTCTGTTTCATCAGCGTCATCAAGTGCCATGTCGAGTTACGTGGGCGGTAGAGGTTCGCTATCTCTTTGTCTCCTCTTGTTTCTTCTCCATCTAGTTTACCAGTTATCACAAAATTAAAAAGTTAATTTCTTCCGTGATAGTGTATTCTATCTATTCATCATTCAGTGCATTGCCAGCTCGCGTGGGCGATCATGCCTCTCAACAAATTACGATCCCCGACGCCATGGATCAATTCGTGTGTTGACTCTCTTTCGTGCCATCTCACAAACTGTCAAGAATCTTCTCAAGCTGTTTTCCTCTATCTCACTTTCCGCAAATATTTCCAGCTGTCACAACAAGTTCCAGCTTTTGTCTTCTCATAACGTGGCCATAAAGTGACTACTGCCTCTTTCTGATGTTTGTGATAAGCTGTCTTTGTGACTCACCTTCTCTTGAAACGTCCAGATTGCTCATTTTGGCTTTCCAATTAAATTTCAGCATTCTTCTATGAAACCATCTTCAAGGCTTCCAGGGATTTTTTCGCCTGTTTACTAATTGCCCAGAACTCGCAGCCGTATGTTAAAGCTGGTTGTATGTAACATGCAAGAACTCATTTCCTGACTTTCAATGACAATGACTTATTGCACAAAATGTTCTTCCTGTGGTAGAATGCAGTTGGTGCTTGTCCTATTCTGTTCTTCATCTTCGTGATGCATCTTCCATCTGATGCTATCCATGTGCCTAGATATCTTAATTTATTCACTTGCCACAAATTAACGTCCCATACTTTAATTGCACATTTAGGTACAATCTGTTTCTTTGATGTCACCATGACTTCTGTCTTTCTATTATTCAAACTAAGACTCATTCCTGCACCCTCCACAACCACTGTATCTATCATTTCCTGTAGATGGTTCTGACTTGTTGCTATTAAGACGGTTTCATATCTCTCACATTCATACCTCTCACATTCACCTATTATATCTATTAAGTTATTAAATAATCCAATGATTAAGTCTTCAAGGAATCTTGTGATTGTAGTGATCACATAATTTAGTGATGAACTGATCGAGGACGTAGTGATTGAGTTATTCAGGTGCTACTGACAGAGTGAACTGACTTAGTCTTCGAGCGATCGAGTAATTGAATGACTAAGTGGGCAAGTTTTTAGTAATTAAGTTATCGAGAGATTGCCTAACGCAGTGATTAAGTGTCCAAGTAGCCTAAAGATAAGCCTGCAAACAAAGCTGAAAGTCTATAAAGCAGTTGTATTATCCACACTGCTATATGCTTGTGAAACATGGACTGTTTATCAGCGACACGCTAGAAAATTAAACCACTTCCACACAGTCTGCCTTAGGAAGCTACTGAAGATTAAATGGCAAGACAAGATCACAGACACTGAAGTTCTAGAAAGAGCGTCCATGCCCAGTATCCACACTCCTAATGAAGAA
The DNA here is from genome assembly GCA_014155875.1 of Cepaea nemoralis. Classification (NCBI taxonomy): domain Eukaryota; kingdom Metazoa; phylum Mollusca; class Gastropoda; order Stylommatophora; family Helicidae; genus Cepaea; species Cepaea nemoralis. The sequence continues at coordinate 142,795 of JACEFZ010016791.1, read as the reverse complement.
TCAGATTCGCTGGGCTGGTCACTTAACTCGCATGCCAGATCACAGGCTCCCTAAACGAATTTTTTTACGGCGAACTGCTTTGTGGTAAACGCTCCCAAGGCGGCCAGAGGAAACGTTTTAAAGACACTCTGAAAATCTCACTGACAGCTTTTGCAATTCATCTTGACACCTGGGAGACTGCTGCCAAAGACCGTAATTCGTGGCGTACATCATTACATAAGGGTGCAGTCACTTGTGAAGCAACGAAGACTGCAAGAGCTGTGAAGAAAAGGCTGGACAGAAAAACCACTGCAGGAAATCCTCCTCTTGGAATGTCAAGCATTCTTTGCCCACATTGTCAAAGAACATTTCTAGCCAAAATAGGCCTTATCAGCCATCTTAGAACTCACGGCTCCATACTTTAAACCCGACTGGATGAAATGAATAGTCATCATCATTCTTGATGGACAAACAACAGTCTAAAGATTGAGTGATCGAGTAATCTAGTAATTGAGTTGTGACGTTGTCTAATGATTAAGTGATCGAGAGATCGAGTAATGTAGTGATTCAGTGACCAAATAATCTATGAATTGAGCAATCGAGTAATCTAATAATCTAGTAATTCTGTAAGCGAGTAATCTAGTGATTGAGTGGTCAAGTTGTCTAATGATTAAGTGATCGGGGGAATCGAGTAAAATGATTGAATGATTGAGTAGTCTAAGGACTGAGTGATCGAGTAAACTAGTGATTGAGTGACCAAGTAGTCTAAAGACTAAGTTATCATGTAGTCGAGTGATCGAGTACCAAGTAATGCTTACTGTAAATATTCTCTTGTATTCTTCAGAAATCGAGACTCGGCAAGATCTTGGCAGCCATTAGAAAGTTTACCGTTTCCATGGATACACTATAGGATTCGACCCCGTGACTGGAAGCGTCAGCAAGCCAACGAGGTATATGCTAATCAGGTAGCCATCTTGTTTTCTTGAGCGATATTATTTATATCATTGTTTGTCTCATTGTTTATATCATTCTACTGTTCCGTGTCGAAGGCGTTACAGACGCAGTTCGTAATCCCACATACCCAGTTCAAAATACAGCTGCATGCCATTTTGTAGTAGACCGAATTGTGTTTGATTTCATACAGTGGTATGTGTGCCGGTCGTTCAGAAACCAACCGCAAACTACTGAACGTAAACTTGCCCGGAAATCACAAACAGCCAAATATTGCCTGGGTCGAGTGTAACGTCCTGTAAAGGATATTCAACTAACTTTGTTATATCGTTCAGCTTCACAAACATCGTGTTCCATATCTTTGTAGTGGAGGGACGGAGTCGGTCACTCAAACACTTCTGCATGCGGCGCTGAGCCGATTGTTTATGCGTGTCTTTTGTGAATACAGTCATCTTGTAAAATACAGTCATCTTTGAAATACAATCATATTGTAAAATACAGTCATCTTGTGAAATACAATCATATTGTAAAATACAGTCATCTTGTGAAATACAATCATATTGTGAAATACAGTCATCTTGTGAAATACAGTCATCTTTGAAATACAATCATCTAAAACCGTCTGGACGTTGGGCTGCGGCTTTGACAGGCCCGCAACATGGTTGGGGGTGGGGGGGGGGCATGACCAGCCAAGGCCTAGTCTCAGACAGCGGGAGAGTGCCCGTTTATTGGCTTCATATATGGAGATTCCCCTGAACTCTGTTATTTCCTCTGTCCCTCGGACAGTTGAATCCCATTTCCCCAGATGGGAAGTTTCAGTACCGGTTCTTGCTCACCCCGCTGGCTGCTGGGCACGGAGAGGGGGGAGATCAGCAGCACAGCTCCCGTGGGCATGCTATCTCGGTACCGGGTGGGGGAGTGAAGTCTGTGCACTAACCGGACTCCGACAGAAGGCAACCTCTGCCAGGGCTTGTCAGGCTGATGGCGGGATTTCAGGCTTTCGAGTTGAAGCTCAATCTTACAGGGGGTTCACCAACCAGCCAACAATTCGTCCAGAGAGAGAGAGAGAGAGAGAGAGAGAGAGAGAGAGAGAGAGAGAGAGAGAGAGAGAGAGAGAGAGAGAGAGAGACAGACAGACAGACAGACAGACAGAGACAGAGAGAGAGAGAGGATGGAGGGGGAAAGAGAGACAGAGATAAAGGCACAGAGAAGCATAGAGACAGATATGGAGCAAGAGGATCAAAAGACAGGGAGATACGGAGAGACAGATTCAGACAAAGAGACACTTGAAAGATAAGACACGGAGACACAGAGAAAGAGAGAGACATAGTTATGGAGCAAGTGGGAGAGAGACAGAGAGATGCTGAGAGACTCAGGGCTAGACATCGACACATGGGGGGGGTGGGGGGGGGAACACGGTGATACAGACGCACACACACATACCCACACACAAAGAGATATGGAGTAGGCGAGAGAGAGAGAGGAGGGTACTAAGAGAAACAATGTACACAAATATTGATAACAGACAAGAGAGAGAGAGAGAGAGAGAGAGAGAGAGAGAGAGAGAGAGAGAGAGAGAGAGAGAGAGAGAGCGTGGAGGTGACGGAGAGAAATATCGAGGGAGAAAGAGTGAACGAAGTAGGTAAGAGGTATGTATAAGTAGGTAGGTTAACACATAGGACGTTCGGTAGGTAGGTAGGTAGCTAAGTAGGCAGGTAGGTAGGTAAGTAGGTAGATACGAGAGAAAGACAGAGATCGGGAGAGAGAAAGAGAGTGAGAGATTGAGAGATGTTGAGAGAGAGAGAAATTGGAAGAGAGAGAGAGAAAGAGAGAGAGAGAGAGAGAGAGAGAGAGAGAGAGAGAGAGAGAGAGAGAGAAGATAGAGAAAGAGAAGATAGAGAAAGAGAGAGAAAAGATATCAGAGAGACAGTTTTGGTTATGTTTATACATTGATATGCCAGATAAACATTTGAGACCAGACATCACACTGACATAGCGGCTGGCCAATGGCCAAAACTTTGATTGCATCCGCGTGCCCCTGCCCCGCCCGCGGCCGGCTCCCATAAACGCGACTTCCTCCTGTCTGTGACACAAGCCAGGCACTAAAAATGTGCCAAATTATAAGCCAAAAACTGTGAGAAACAAAGAGCCGGTTTCCTAGCTGTGGGAGTCAGGTGGCAGGAAATATAACTCTTGAAGCGATCTCTTCTGTTTGCAAATGCACTCATTATCTGGCCACGCCGGTGGACATATGTCCGTTAGGTCGAGATCTCGTGCATCGCCGCCATGATTGAAAACATAATCTTGTTAGAGACAGACAGACATTTGGACATAAATATGATCAGATAATCAGATGCAGACATATACACATAAATATGATCAGACAAGCAGGTGCGCAGAATAAATATATCTATCATACGGGGGAAGACAGACAGAGTTATTTCGAAAGACACACAGAAAAGTTGATAGGTAGGTAGAAAAGTAGGCAAATAAGGAGGCCAGAAGATAAGTAGGTAGATAGATAGGTAGGTAGGTTAGTAGATGGGTAATGAATGGACTGACATTTACACTCGACAAACAGTTAACTAGATAGGTAAGTAGAGAAATAGGTAGATAAGTAGGTAGGTAGATAAATAGGTGTGTTGGTAGTTAAGGAGATAGATAGCTAGATGAATAGGTAAGTAGGTAGATAAGGAGGTAGGTACATAACTAGGTGGGTAGATAGATAAATAGGTACGTAAGTAGACGAACAGGTAGGTAGGTAGACATGTAGATAGGTAGATAAGTAGGTAAGTAGATAAGTGGGTAGGTTGGTAGGTAGTAGATAAGTAGGTAGGTTGATTGGTAGGTAAGTATGTAAGTAGATGAGCAGGTAGGTAGGTAGATAAATGGGTAAGTAGATAAGTAGGTTGGTAGGTATGTAGATAAGTAGGTAGGTAGATAGGTAAGCAGGTAGTTAGAAAAGTAGGTAGATATATAGGTAGATGGGTAGATAAGTAGGTTTGTAAATAACTAGGTATGCAGATAAGTAGGCAGATAAATAGGTAAGTAGGAAGATAAATATGTAGGTATAAGTAGATTGTTAGATTGGTAGACTAGTATAGAAGTAGGTAGGTATAAATAGGTAAGTAAGTAGGTAGGTAGAGAAGTGAGTAGGTGTAAATAGGTAGGTAGGTAGGTAGGTAGGTAGAAAGATAAATAGGTAGATATAAGTAGTTAGATTGGTAGGTTGGTAGAATGAACGTACGAACGAACAAACAAACAAACTTTATTTTCAAAGGATTAAGAATTGCCCTTCTATCACTCTCTTTCATACATTATTTCATTCACACATCATTCAAGGCTAACAGAGAACAGCAACAATATAAAAGATATGCATTATAAAGGCATGGGCAAAATGCAAACATCAAAACTACACGACACAGTAATATTAGATAATAGAGTGACACTTGTTATTAGCCATGTGGAATATACTGACCTACCAAAAGGGGACTGGCTGTTATACTAGGATTTTGTTATTATTATTATATCTATTATTCAGCGTAATCTTGCCAAGAAATCAAGAATCAGCTGAAAGATGCTGATGTTGACAGCGATGCCCTGTAAAGGATATGCGGGGAAAAAAAGTTTCCACTGATTTCCGACGCTCATAACATTATGAACAGCAACGCAAAGGACAGACAATATATACCAATATATATATATACCAATATACACCAATATATATATATATATATATATATATATATATATATATATATATATATATATATATATATATATATATATATATATATATATCAATCCTGACCTAGACCTCGGTACGTCGTAATTGTAAACTGCGTTCATTTCCCCCAGAAGACAGACGTGGAGAGTTCTGGTTCCAGTCCGAACTCTTTCAATATAAATTTAATTCATTTGTTCGCTCTGGCACCGTCTCTTTCTTTGTGAGTCTCTCTCTCTCTCTCTCTCTCTCTCTCTCTCGCTCTATACATGTCTGTCTGTCTGTCTGTCTGTCCGTCCGTCCGTCCGTTCGCCCGCCCGTCCGTCCATCTGTCCGTCCATCTGTCTGTCTGTCTGTCTGTCTGTCTGTCTGTCTGTCTGTCTGTCTGTGTCTGTCTGTCTGTCTGTCTGTCTGTCTGTCTGTCTGTCTGTCAACCTCTCTGTGTCTCTCTCTGCCCCCTTTATCTCTCTCGTTCTCACTCTGTCTCTCCCAATCTCTCTCTGTCTCCCCCTGTCCTTCTCTCTCTCTCTCTCTCTCTCTCTCTCTCTCTCTCTATCTCTCTCTCTCTCTATCTCTCTCTCTCTCTCGTTCTCACTCTGTCTCTCCCAATATTTCTCTGTCTTTCTCTGTCTCTATCTCTATGTCCCTTTCCATCTTTCTCTCTCTTTCTGTCTCGTTCTCACTCTGTCTCTCCAAATTCCTCTGTATTTGTCTCTCGTTCTCACTCTGTCTCTCTCTTCGTCACTCTCTGTCTCTTTCTGCCTCTCTATCTCTCTGTGAATCTTTGCCTCTCTGCTTCTCTGCCTTCACTTTGACTGTCTCTGTCGACCTCTGTCTCTCTGTCTATCTCTGTCGACCTCTGTCTCTCTGTCTATCTCTGTCTAGTCCCCAGTTTTCCCAGCTGTCACACAGATCCCCACTCGTTAGTACTCGCCTAGAAAATGCTCGAACCGGAAATTTGTTTCCCTCAGTTATTCAGGCATGTTTTATAGTAGAACCAGAAAGTCCTTCCCTGGAAACCACAGGGCGCAAGAAATACAGGGAGAGATAGAAATATATGGAGAAGGAAATTTGGGAAAAACATACAAGAATAAATAGGGAGGACATCGAAGAAGTTGCAGAAGAAGCGGGTAGTGAAAGGCAAGAAGCAAGAAGAAGAAGAAGAAGAAGAAGAAGAAGAAGAAGAAGAATAAGAAGAAGAAGCAAAAAGAAGAAGAAGAAGAAGAAGAAGAAGAAGAAGAAGAAGAAGAAGAAGAAGAAGAAGAAGAAGAAGAAGAAGAAAAAGACTGAGGTATCTACAAAATGGCGCTCAAACTCCAGGCGTGGGCGACCCCCACACAATGTGAAAAACCATTAACCAGCTTCACAATGTCTGAAGTCTTCCATAAGCTCCAATCACATGACACTCTTGCCAAATGTCGGTTAGTTTGATTCTCTTCAACCCAGAATCTGGCCAGGGCGAAGATGTCGCCAGAAAGTCGTTAAAAACACGTCTTGGCTGTAGCTTTAAAAAAATAACCATAAACGGAAGCTTAATTAAATTAATTAGTCTAAGAAACTAAGCATTAATCATATTAAAAATATCAAGTTTTGTGATGCTATAGAAGCCATCTTGAAATGTCCACGTGATGTTCTGCCCGTCTGCTGTATTACCCGAGCCAGATTGGTCCCACCAGAAACGGCTCCGCCATGTTGTCCGTGTGTTTAATCATATCACATGACAAATTCAGTTGGACGGATCCAGAATCAGGTACCACGTGACCAAAACTCAAACGAGGCTGTGTCTGCCCTATTGTGCAATATTCTGTAAAAAGCAGACATTTTCTTCAAGCTGTTCCCGACTGGCGTGGGCAGCCACGCCGCTTCATACCTGTGGTTGACTTGGGGGACGCCTTTCTTTCTTTCTTTCTTTCTTTCTTTCTTTCTTTCTTTCTTTCTTTCTTTCTTTCTTTCTTTCTTTCTTTCTTTCTTTCTTTCTTGTTGCGCACATAAAAAATCCCTTGGCAGTTTGAAATCGAAAAAGAGTAGCCTAACGGCGCCGCCCGGGCAAAATTGCGAGTTAAAAATCTACCCAAAGTATTTCAGGATCCTCGCCGGTGCTACGGAGTTCGTGCACTGAGCTGAGATTCTCCGGACTCAGGTTTGAGTTAGGAGTAGAACGGAGCACTTATGGGTTACACCCGTATGCCGTGATGTTGATCCGTCGACTAAACTAAACTAAACTTTCTTTCTTTCTTTCTTTCTTCATGAGAACTCATCTCAAAGTCTAATAATTAACACCAAACACAAAAGTGATCCCAAGATACAGCTGAGATACAATGAATGAAGAAAAAAAAAAAACAAGAAGAAAGCCACTAGACAGGTCCTATTTGTATGTGAGAGTAGAACAACTACACCCAGGTGTCAACAAATCTCTTCTTCAGTCGATACTCTCAATGAAGACTCCCGCCATATGTCAACACACGCAGCTGATAGAACAACACCAGCTAGACAAACACACAGAAAGACAACCATGTCCTGCAATGAACTCTCATTGAGTCTGTGTGAGTAGACTAACCGAAGTACTGAAAACATGACACAAGTTTCACAGTTCGCAACCAACAAGGCAGCTGACTGAATGGCCCAGCACTCTACACTGAATTTCTAGACTCAATTGTCAACAACAGACAGGAAATGATAGGTCACGTGGTTTCTGTGCCATCTTGGCCGGAACAAGCTAGTCTTTCCAACTTTCAAAGATGGCGGCTAGCTTGATTTAATTCAGTCGTCCTTTCTTGTTTTCACGAACAACCATTCTTATGTTTTCTGTCGACCATCTTCATGGAGAGTTTAAATACGGACAGTTTTTCAAGCAGCAGGTGGCTTGTGGCGAGGCGGTGTGGGTGACTAAAGCGACACATCTCGCCTGTATGTGTTAACTATGAACTTAGAGCAGGGGGTGTATGTGAGTTACCAATCCAACATTATTTCTGTATGTTGTAGACATGAACTTAGAGCGAGGACTGTGGACTTGCAATCCAACATTATCTTTGATGTGTAACTGATTTTCCTGAGATACTCAACGGACGCTGTGGACAAAAACGATGTTCCTAAAATAGACAACGGACACAGTGAAAATAGACGATGTTCCTAAAATAGAAAATGGGCACAGTGAAAATAGACGATGTTTGAAAACAGACAGCAATATTATTTAGAATAACGAAGACACAAACAATAGATTGCACGATTTATGGCCTAGCATATTTCGCTGCATCTCGTAAGCTACATACCGCTTAGTTAGAGTTTAAATACAGGCAGTTTTCAAGCAGCAGGTGGCAGAAGAAGCAGCAGAAAGCAAGCATGAAAGACGGACAGAAAGATAGACAGAAATAAAGGAAAGGAAGAAAGAAACAAGAAAAGAAAGAAAGAGAGAAAGAACCGACATCACAGCATTCGGGGCATTCCCATAAGCGCTCCATCCCCATCCCCAGCAGCCAGCGAAGAGTTCCAACACCAATAGTACCAGTAGCAATCTGATTATAAGTCCGTCTCGCCTTTCCTCTGAGCGTCGAGCGTCGGCCAGATCCCCTCGTCACTCCTCGCTGTCTCATTCTTGTCAGACCATGGTGATCCATTTGCTCCTCCGAGGTGTACACGTGCTCCCACAAGGCCGCAACCACGTCTGCCTTGTCATGCATCAATACTCCACCAAGTTTTGCAGAGCCAGCCAATATGTCCGCCTGTTCATTCCCCAGCACACCAGCATGCCCAGGAGAAAAGATCCAGGTGATGCTTGTCACCCGTGACCTCCGAAGCGAAGCAAGCCACTCTGCCCGAAGCTTGCCCGTCCTCACCTTCCTCAGCATGCTTTCTGAGTCAGTTACAATCACGATGTGTGTGTGTGTGTCGTATTCTCCATCCAGCGGAAAGCTGCACTGACTGCCTCCACCTCCATTCTTAAGCTAGATGTTGTCGTATCATATGCCAGGCAGAGAAAGAAAGAAAGACAAACAAACAGACAGAAAAACGAAAAAAGGAAAGAAAGAAACAAGAAAGTAAAAAAAGTGAGAAAGAAAGAAAGAAAGAAAGGAAAGAAAGAAAGAAAGGAAAGAAAGAAAGAAAGAAAGAAAGAAAGAACTTAACTAGTGCTTATACAAATATGAATCCCACACACCACACCCATCTAAACGTTGAAACAACTCGGACACGCTCGGGACCGTCTGTCCGTCCATGATAAGAAACCGACGTCGTTTCCACCAAATTGCTTGTGGCCGGGTCTTGGAGGAACCCAGTTTGTCACCGGCCGACGTGGACAATGCCTGGAGTAAATTACCTCCTCTGTCCCGTAGGTCAAGGGCGGAGTTTTAAACACATCAAACATCCATTAACGAACCTCGACTCTTGTGTGTATGTATGTGTGGGTGTTTGTGTGTATGTATGTGTGGGTGTTTGTGTGTATGTATGTGTGGGTGTTTGTGTGTATGTATGTGTGGGTGTTTGTGTGTATGTATGTGTGGGTGTTTGTGTGTATGTATGTGTGGGTGTTTGTGTGTATGTATGTGTGGGTGTTTGTGTGTATGTATGTGTGTATATATGTGTTTGTATGTGTGTGTTGTGTGTATGTATGTGTGGGTGTTTGTGTATGTATGTGTGGGTGTTTGTGTGTATGTATGTATGTATATATGTGTTTGTATGTGTGTGTTGTGTGTATGTATGTGTGGGTGTTTGTGTGTATGTATGTGTGGGTGTTTGTGTGTATGTATGTATGTATATATGTGTTTGTATGTGTGTGTTGTGTGTATGAGTGTGTGTGTGTGTTTGTGTGTATGGTGTTTGTGGAAGAGGCGGACAGGTCACATTAATTAGTGGAAACTCTACTGCAGTGGTTTGGGGGAATTTTAGGGTTTCGGGGGGGGGGGGGGAATTAAGATTATGTTAAGATCGCGTTAATACAAGTACCGATTACTTCACATTGTTTTTCCCTCCATACTTTACGATTCTGTAATTCCGCCCGTCTGAAATTCGTTCCAATACGTAAGTAGACCCGCAAATCACGTTTTATGTTCACGTCTAGACTTGGTCTAGTATGTGTTATTAAATTTAGCTTCCATTTTTACGTATGCTATGTGGGGGGGGGGGGGGGGGGGGAGGAGGGATGTATAGGGAGGAAATACGAAAGGGCGGGGTGGGGGGGGGGGGGACATTCTGAACATATGGTGAAGGGATGCATGGGCCAATAAAGGTTGAGAACCACTGCTCTACCGGTATCGACTACGATCAAGAATCTCGATTACTGTAAGACCTATTAGAATCGATACTGTCTGCTGTAGTTTGCGTAGATTATTGGGAAGTCCGTGAGGCACATACAAACCGAGGATGATTAATCTAGATTAAAATGATGAAAATAAACATGATAGGGTTAACAGATTCTTGAACAACATCTCAGGTGTCAAGAAGACAGCATCAAAGTGACAACGGTACAATCGCATCCAGACAACAGTTACGGACTTTTCAGACGATAATTAAGGATCTTTCTGATGATAGTTGACTTTCTGTCTCATGTACTGCCAATCTTCTTATAGTCCATGTTGTATGGCGTTGGTGATTATGTCTGTCCACAGCCTTCTGTCTCATGTACTGTCAATCTTCTTATAGTCCATGTTGTATGGCGTTGGTGATTATGTCTGTCCACAGCCTTCTGTCTCATGTACTGTCAATCTTCTTATAGTCCATGCCGTGTGGTGTTGGTGATCATGTCTGTCCACAGCCTCCTGTCTCGTGTACTGCCAATCTTCTTATAGTCCATGTCGTATGGCGTTGGTGATCATGTCTGTCCACAACCTTCTGTCTCCTTTACTGCCAATCTTCTTATAATCCATGTCGTCTGCCGTTGGTGGTTCATGTTTGTCCACAGCGTTCTGTCTTGTGTAAAACCAATCTTTTTATAATCCATGCCGTGTGGCGTTGGTGATCATGTCTGTCCACAGCCCTCTATGTCTTGTGCTGGAAATCATTTCTCGTGCCGACGTTTCTCCATGCCATACTTGCTTGCTTGTGTTCGTTGGCTTGAGCTCCAACGCGAAGTCCTGTATGTCGGATGAAGGCATCCTGTTGTCCATCAGTGTGATGTCATACAGGACCTGAGTTTTGCGTGAGTATCCGTTGTCCCATGTCTGGCTTATTGGTGTGCAGACTGGTGGTTCCTCGCCGTACAGGCAGACACTCTCCGACTTCGGAGGAATCGGCGATCCTACTGACTTTAGCCAGGACCCCGAAGGGACCTGTTGCCCAGGACGCTCGACGAGGACGCGTCAATAGGTCTTGGCCAGTATATAACCCGGCCCTGGTGCCCTGGAAACATCTTTGCGTCCCAATAGAATAGAATCCATGCCATGATGTCAAACTGTCCAGCATCTTCTCTCTTGGTCTCCCTCTGCCTCTCTTCCCCTCCAACCTTTCCGTTGTGACGACATACTCCAACTTGCCCCTTCTCATGACATGCCTAAAGATTGTAGACTGTCTTCTTGTGATGCGAGTAACCAGTTCTCGTTGTGAGTTAACTTCTTTCAATAAATCTTCATTGCTTTATCTGTCCGTCGAAGGTGTTTCCATCATTCTTCTGTAAAACCACATTTCCTCAAGCTCAAGATGATTCCTCACTTGTCTGCTGGCTGTGACCAATTATACCTGCAGACAAGAATGATGGGCACTGGGATAGCACATCACAGACCTGTAGACTAGAATATTTACATATAATCAACGTACATATTTGGTGTATAGTCACGCCTATTAATAGTGCCAGAAACACTCAAACACCTGTGTACTTAACCGATTGTGTGGATTGTATTTCAGTATATTCTAGAAACTGTGTTAGTAGGACACTAGTTTGTCAGGGGTGGCAACAACATAAAGTCAAACTGTTAGTTCTAAACAAGATTAGCTTCCACCTGCTTGTGATCAATCAATCAATCAATCAATCAATCAATCAATCAATGAGGTGCCGTCTCCACAATGAAGGTTGGCTGCAATGGATCTCCAACACTGTCTGTCTCTCGCCTTGACTGTATATTCTGTCAGGCTGATGTTCGTCCATCTCTTGATGTTATCTTCCCACTTGTATCGTTGTCTACCTCTTGCCCTCAACCTTGCCTTCCAGTATAGTTTTTATAAGAGTATCATGTCTTTTAACATTGCCGAAATATTTCACTTGCCTCCTCTTTATTTCTTTCAACTCTCTCTTCATTCCCAGTTTTTCTAGAACCTCTGCATTTGATTGTTTTTGTTTCCAAGAAATACGACCTATTCGCCTGTATATCCACATCTCCAGGGTTTCTATGCGACTTTCTAGTTGCTTGTTCAATGTCCAGGCTTCCTCGCCATACAGAAGCATTGAATATACCTAGCTTTTGACAATTCTCATGTTTAATGCGTTATTAATTTCTCTAGATGTTAATACTGATTTCATGCCGTTGAAAGCATGTTTGGCCATTCCTGTGCCTGTGATACTGTGTTCAGTTCGCACCAGATTTGGCTACTATATGTTTATAAAAGGGTCTCGTAGCAGTTTCCCGCCATGGGTCGGTGATGTGGTAGCGTTATCGCATAGTATAGGCCTGAGAGCGGGGAGGAATAGGTGGTTAGTCTGTCCCTCACTTTGGCAAGTGACCAGCCCACACTTCGAACCGCGTCAGATCATGACAAAGCAGTTATCTGTCAACCTGACATGCGCAATCGTCGCAATATATTTGCTGCATGTAGCATTATAGGGACATATTTGCCACACATTTCTTCAGGCCTACGACATGTGAACGCCCCATCACATCAGAGACCCATATCAGGAGACTACATAGGGGCACATTTAAAATTAAAGTGTATGTCATATTATCTTGCATTGAAGACTCTGTAGAGTTCCAGTCGAAATTAATCACCAACTTTGTCGACTTTCAAAAAGCCTTCGACAGTATCCACCGTCCTTCACTTTGGAATCTACTTAACATCTATGGTTTTCCTACCAAATATACCAACGTCATAAAATCTTTCTACAAAGAAACACGTTGCTACGTAAGAACAGAAACAGGCAACTCTGACTGGTTCTCAGTCGAAACAGGAGTGAAACAGGGTTGTGTCTTATCACCGATGCTTTTTGGAATAGCTATCGATTG
>JACEFZ010016791.1:105000-125000 GCA_014155875.1 Cepaea nemoralis | reverse complement strand
ACTGTCGGTAATCTCCTTAAAGAGATTAAGGACGCTCATGGTTATAACATGAACTACAACCAAACTGTCCGACAGTGATCAGTGCTTCTGTTTGATTTCCTTACCATTTGGTGTGTTAACTTGTCTTCGTTGTGTCTTCTACAGACAATACATACAAACATGAAACCTGTATCCCAGCCCACACTTTCATTTTTCATGTCTATGTATGACTGCAGCATCTGTTTGTGTCTATAACACAAGTGTCAATCATCTTGTACATTGAACTTATTTCATTCCCGTGTTCATGGACAGAAACATCTCATTTCTTGACAAAGACACGAGCTATTCTTGCTGGTTTCTCAATGCTTATCTGTCCATGTCTCCGCCTGATGTGTTTCATTCGTGCCCATACCGACAGGACATAGCTTATCTTGTCTTAATGTCACTGTCACCATGATTTTATAATTTCGTACGTGAGACACCAATTCCATATGTCTTACTCGTGTGTTTTTAACACACGCTTGCAGTTCTTGTTTTCTTTCGTGAAGACGTTAGAACTTTTCCCCAGTCAATAGAACTAGACTTTCAGTCACAGAAGTTACTGGGTACAACATACACATATATGTACACACATAGATACGTCTACAGATACATACACACTTAAGTATACACATTCACAAAGATAATGTACATGCGTATGTACGAACAGCCACACAACGACTGAAACATGCACACACAAACAACATGAACACATACACAAATATACATAGGCGATGTCTGGGGTGGGCCAAAATCCAAGCTATGTCCATCAGAAAGTTTTAGTGCCCTAAATGAACCTACACCTGGACATGTCCGATCTGGGTGTGTCATCAGGAGGTCAAACCTGGCGGGGTACACGCCGAGGCCATCCGGGTGGGTAGAGTGGCGGCCTGTAGGTTCTGGGAAGTCCACGAGTTCACGTGGGGCAGGAACATCAGTTTCTGTTAGTGTGCCAGGTGTCCGTCAACAACTGTGACTGCAATACCCGGCTGGAAGAATTAAATAATCCACAATGGTCTCTGCAGCTGGTCTTGCTTTGTTTTAGTGTGCCAGGTGCTCCGTCTACAACTGTGACTGCAACACTCAGCTGGAAGAATTAAACAGTCCATGATGGTCTCTGAAACCGGTCTTGCTTTGTTATTGTCCGGCAGGAGGGAATGTAATTTGTTGTTATTGTTGCTTTGTTATAGTGTGCCAGGAAGGAATGTAATGTTGATTGTTGCTGACTTATAGTGTTCCAGGAGGGAATTTAATGTTGATTGTTGCTGTGTTATGATGTGCCAGGAAGGAGTGTTATGTTGACTGGAGCTTTGTTATTCTTGGACATGTATCCAAGAGTTGTTACACACACACACACACACACAAACACACACACACACACACAAATACAAGCCTATTCCACACACACACATATATTCCACACACAGCCACACATATGTTCCACACATATATATTCCACACACACATATTCCACATATACACACACATATATGTTCCACACACATATGTTCCAAACACGCAGACGCGTGCTCACACACACACAAATAAAAGCCTATTCCACACGTGCACACACACACACACACGCACACACACACACATGTTCTACACACATGTTCCACATACAGGTTTCACACATCTTCCACACACATGTTCCACACACATGTTCCACATACAGATTCCACACACATGTTCCACACACATGTTCCACACATATTCCACACACATGTTCCACATACAGGTTTCCACACACATGTTCCACACATAGATTCCACACACATGTTCCACAAACAGATTCCACACACATGTTCCACACACATGTTCCACATACAGATTCCACACACAGTTTCCACACACATGTTCCACACACAAACTCCAGACACATGTTCCACACAGAGATTCCACACACAGATTCCACATACATGTTCCACACACATGTTCCACACACATGTTCCACACACAGTTTCCACACACATGTTCCACACAGAGATTCCACACACAGATTCTACATACATGTTCCACACACATGTTCCATACACAGTTTCCACAGACATATTCCACACACAGTTTCCACACACATGTTCCACACATGTTCCACACATGTTCCACACACAGATTCCACACACATGTTCCACACACAGATTCCACACTCAGATTCCAAACACATGTTCCACACACAGATTCCACACACAGATTCCACACACACATGTTCCACACACATGCTCCACACACTTGTTCCACACACTTGTTCCACACACAGATTCCACACACATGTTCCACACACATGTTCCACACACATGTTCCACACACAAATTCCACACACATGTTCCACACACATGTTCCACATACATGTTCCACACACACGTTCCAAAGGTGTTCCACACATACGTTCCACACACATGTTCCACACATCTTCCACACACATGTTCCACACATGTTCCAGACACAGCATCCACACATATGTTCCACACACAGCTTCCACACACATGTACCACAGACATGCATAACGACATTTTTAGGGTACATCTGTCTGTCTGTCTGTCTGTCTGTCTGTCTAATGTTCTAGTTTCATTAGCCTCTTTCAGGCAGTCGTTGTTAGTTATTTTGGCAGTCCAACAAATTCGCAACATTCGTCGCAGGAACCACATCTCTGTTGCTTCCAAATTCTTCCAAATTTCTTCATTTACATTCCAAGATTCACTGCCTTTCAGCAAAACAGGTTCTATATAGCATTTCAGCACTATCTTTCTGACATTCTTCTTCTTCTTCGTTCATCCGGAGTTTTTTTTCGGATGTGATTGCGTTGTGCCTGTTTACAGCAGAGCTGCGTTCTTGCGCCGTTAGGCCGATACATCCGACTTCTGCGGGCATTTGTTGACCGGGTAACCTTCCCGGGGTTTCTGACATTCAATAGCGGTGACTTAATGAAAACGATATCGCACTTCTCATTTTCTGAAAGCCGCTTTCTCTAGACGTATTCTGCTCTCAGTCTCTGGCCCACATCTTCCATCTGTTGGTATCATTGCCTCCCAGGTGTTTAGGTTAACTTAGAACCTGTACTTTTGTATGGATGTGAAGCGTGGACAATAGGCGAACAAGCTGAAAAACATCTACCTTTCCACATTTTTATACTCAGAAATGTGATTTCTGAGGGAAATGCAAAAAATACCACTGACATACAGAACAACCAATGACCAAGAAGCAAAATGAAACCCAAAAACTCATTATATAGAAGCAGTTTTGCTGTATGGCAGTGAACCTTGGAATGTAAATGAACAAATTATGAAGAACTTGGAAGCAACAGAGATGTGGTTCTTGAGACGAATGTTGCGAATTCCTTGGACTGCCAGAGTAACTAATAACGACTGCCTGAAAGAGACTAATGAAACTCATCTTCAAGTGCCCTGCCGGCTGGCGTAGGCATTCTTGGCTCTTCATAGATCTCGGTCTTTGGTGTTCTGGATCAACTCTGCTGATGATATTCCTCCATGCCACCGTCTCAATCCGCCCAGCATCATTTCTCTTGGTCTGCCTCTGCCTCTCTTCCCCTCAATTGTATGAGTGGAGGATGTGTGTATGAGATGGGTGCGGGGATGTGTGTTTGGGTGGGGGATATATGTGGGTGGGTGGAGATGTGTGGATGGTTTGGGAATGTGTGTCTAGGTGGTGGGGTTGTGTAGGTAGCGGATGTGTGTGGGTGGATTGGGGATATAAGGGCGGGTGGGGAGATGTGTATGGTGTGTGGGTTTGGGATATGTGTGTGGTGTGTTGGTGGGGGATGTGTCCATGGTGTGTGCGTGGGGGGTATGTTTGTGGTGGTATGGGTGAGGATATGTATGTGGGTGGGGATAGTGTGTGGTGTGGGGGATGTGTGTGATGGGTGCGGGAATGTGTGTATGGGTGGAGGATATGTGTGGGTGAGTAGAGGATGTGTGGTGGTTGGGGTAAGTATGTGTGGGTGGTGAGGTGTGTGGGTGTGAGATGTGTGCGTGGATGGGGAATGTGTGGGTGGAGGTGTGTGAGTGGCTTAGGGATGTGTAGATGGGTGAGGGATGTGTATGTGTCGGGGTGGGATGCGTGATTGGGTGGAGCATGTGTGTGGATAGGGGTATTGTGATCGAGAGATGTTTGGTTGGGGGTGTGTGGGTGCGTAGTTCAGGATGTGTGGGTGAGTGAGTGTGTGTTGGTGGATGGGTGGGTGGGGAATGTGTGTGGCTGGGGAGAGGTGTGTGGTGTGTTGGTTGGGGATATGTGTGTGGTGAGTGGGTGGGGTATGTGTGTGTGTGTATGTGGGTGGGGGATTTGTGTGGTGTGTGGGAGTGGGTGGGTGAGGGTATCTGTGTGGGTGTGGGTGGGGATATTGTGTGGTATGTGGGTGGTGGATATGTGTGTGGTGTGTAGGTGGGGATGTGTGGTGGTGCTGTAGTGCACCCAAGGCGACGACGACTCAATGAGCCAGAACAGCGATCGATGCCTCGCTACTGAAAGATAAGTTCCCGATCAGCTGGCGCCCTGAGCACCGGCTCGTGGGTATGATGCATACTGAGCTGAAGAACATGAGATCATCACACTGTACACACCAACAGGACGGCACGACTCTCTTTCATCCAAGTAACAACTCTTGAAAGCACTATGAGGGGAACGGCGATGTATATTTACCACCGGCGAACACCAGATGACGATCACGAATGCTTATGAAGCTTGAGTCTTCAGGCTCTCCCTCTCATCTCACACTCCCGCAATGTGCCCGCAAATCACACTTTCATACCTGGCCTGAGTGTTAGGTGAATGAGTCTGCTATCTGCTGCAAGGGTGGTATCAGAGGCGACGACTCCCGGCCGTCCCATCACGTGATATAAAGGTAACATGACCAAACCTGAGCGCCTAATGTCACTGACCTAAGCGTGAGCTGGACGTGCGTGTATCCCTACGTGTACTAATATCGTTGAGCGTGGAGAATGTCAAGCGAAGTGTTCGACGACCGTTTTGTATGGAAGCTGGCGCTGGAACTCCTAAGACTCCCGTTCTGTATGTCAGCTGGCGATGGAAAGCCCAAGACTTCAAAATACATTTGGGAAGGTTTTAGAGAAGATAGTCGCTGTTAAGCTGCAGGATTTTTTGGAAAGGGGGAAGCTTCTTCCAAGAGGCCTAGGGAGCTACAGGCCAGGAAAAGATACCTGGTCAAATGCAGCCACCTTTGCCTTTGACGTTTATGAGGGGTTCCAGAGTAGACAGGAAACAATGGCGGCAGCGCTTGATCTCGAGGATGCGTACAATAGAGTTCGCTATGATATTATTTGATGACCGCACTTATGGAGAAGGGGGTCAATCCCTGGTTGGTGAACTGGATAGCAGCCGTCCTGCACTTCTCGTCGGGTTGCTCTCCGTCTGGGTGCATGGACCTCAGAGCCACATATTTTAACCCTGGGACTGCCACAGGGATCTGCAATCTCACCGGTGCTCTTTAATGTGTATACGAGCAAGATTGCATACCTAGAAGCACCAGGGGTTGGAAGGATTCTAACATTTGCAGATGATATTCTTGCTTACAGGCAGGGGAGAAATAGGGATCAAACAGCCCGGGTACTACAGGTGACAGTAGACAAAGTGATTGACTGGTGCACTGAAATGAGTGCTGTCATCCACCCGGAAAAGGCGGCTGTTTTGTGGTGCTCTCTGGACAACAGGATTGTGAGAGCTGATGCCCCAAGCCTCGCGATAGATGGTAGAAATGTCACCAGAGAGAACAAACTGAAGTATCTGGGGATCACATTTGATAGGAGCCTATCATTCAAGGACCATGTGGAGACGGTTGTCACAAGATCTCAAAAGGGACTCAATGCACTTGAAATAATGGCTGCAATGGACACAGAGCAAAGAATGCTCTTCACACTATACCAGCACTTGATCCTCTCAGTGATTGATTATGGACTTGGACTGCTCACTGTCTCAAAGAGTCAGCTGGTGAAGTTAGAGCGCATACAGAACGAGGCTATGCGGGTCATTCTGGGATGCACTAGAGACACCCCAGTAGTGTGTATGCGTTATATCCTTGGTCTGCCGACTGTTGCAGGTAGGCTCAAGGTGATGCAGGTGAAGGTATGCCTCAGAGTAGCTGCAGACACAGACCACCCACTGCATGAGGCGCTGGACGCAGTTAAGGGTCGGCGACTGATAAGAGGGAAATCATGGATGGTTCAGGCGAAGGATACGATCAGACAGGTGTGCATCTTGGTGAACATTAGACGAGGAGAGGAATGGGTCAGAGTGACAGCGAAGCAGTCAGACTTGTGCAGAGTTATAATCACATTGAGCCGGGAGTGCAGGGACTAATTCAGCAACTAATTCAGGATAATTCTCGCCCGGGTGATGTGATTATATACAGATATGGTTCGGTGTTGAGAGGTAGGAGAAGTGTCTGGGGTTCTTGGCAAAAGCTAATGGTCGGCATTCGGTGCAGGAGAGCCTGGCGTATGATAACACAACATCTAGCTTAAGAATGGAGGTGGAGGCGGTCAGTGCAGCTTTCCGCTGGATAGAGAACACGATGCATACACACATTGTGATTGTAACTGACTCAGAAAGCATGCTGAGGAGGATGAGAACAAGCAGGCTTCCTGCAGAGTGGCTTGCTTCGCTTCGGAGGTCACGGGTAGCAAGCATCACCTGGATCTTTTCTCCTGGGCATGCCGGTGTGCTGGGGAATGAACAGGCGGACAGATTGGCTGGCTCGGCAAATCGTGGTGGAGTATTGATGCATGACAAGGCAGACATGGTTGCGGCCTTGTAGGAGCACGTGTACACCTCGGAGGAACAAATGGATCATCATAGTCTGGTAAGAATGAGGCAGCGAGGAGTGACGAGGGGATCTGGCCGACGATCGACGCTCAGAGGAAAGGCGAGACGAACATATAATCAGATTGCTACTGGAACTATTAGTGTTGGAACTCTTCGCTGGCTGCTGAGGATGGGACGGAGAGTGTCATCATCTTGCTCTTATCTATCTATCTAAGCTCGGGTTCATACAGGCAACAATAAACTTCGTTCGCTATGATATAGAACATTTATTGAATTGCATCGGCGCGGTGGGTTAACAGCCCGCGCTATAGTACATATCACAGATAGTTAACATCAAACACATAGTTGTCATACAACAATCTAGCACACTATCTAGCCTATGTATATATATATCTATGAATATCTATTGAGTCCCTCTCAGGCAGGCCTTGTTGCCTCTCTCAAGTCCGTCTGTCCTCTGCCGGTCTCCACGTGTCCCAATCCGACACGGGCGGTAACTCTGTCCGAGTTCCTCGTGGACCCCGCAATAGGCGGGCCACGTCAGTGTCCACGGAACCATGGACTCGATGACCAGTCTTTCGAGAAGGCTCTAGATTACTCGGGTCCTGAGCGACTCGCTTCTATCCCTTGGGCTGGAGTTGCAGCCCTCTAATAATATATCTAAAGGTGAGGCGGTGACAGGATTCCCCCCTCCCCCCTGATATGATTTGTTCTTGGGTAATTAGATCTGTTCTAATTCTGTCACCGAATCACATAAAGTTGGTGTTTGTAGTTTGGTAGACAGTAACCTGGTAACCTACATACTGGCATTAAAACTCATGTATTCTCCCATACAACACTTCTCTGATTTGGTGAAGAGATCACTCTGTCTCTCGTGTCCTTAAAAATGCTTATCTGACCGAAGTTACGTGACGTTTTAGTAGTTGTATTTACAACCCGCCCTTCTCATAGTACCCCACTGGTACCAAGACAATTAACCTCTGTATTAAAGAGGGTTAACAAGACCGAAGTCCTGGCTAAATAAGTACACCTTCAAATCTTGATCTGTGTGTGCATTTCAATACACTTTTACTCTCGTATGTTGTATAATGCTAAATATGTAGTTACCTTGTTCTTTTATCCCCCTAAGACTATATGTGTCCCTGTTGGCTTGTTAGTGTGTTGACTAAGAAGTTGCTGTTTCTAATAAAGTGACTGTATTTTAAATTGATAGTGTTGAGTTTTAAGGTTTGTGTACGTGTGTGTTGAATGTGTGGCGTATTTCCAAGCGTCACGAGTTGGGATAACCTAAATCATGAAGTACTCCACTGTGTGCAATACATGATCAGGTATTCCAAGTAGTGGTGCTTAGATGTATCCTAACTGCTAAACTAAGTATATTAATCTAACTACTAAATTAAACTCACTATTAAACTAAGTACTACACATGTATTTAACAAATTAGACAAGTCATGCAATTTTACATGAAAGACGCAGACAAATTAAAATAAATACGTTTTGCGTACAATTTGTCCGCCAAGTGTATCGTTCTCTCATTTAATCCATTCACGCAGTCATTCACTCACCTTTCATTCCAAATAGTATTTGGTTAAAATATATAATTAAAGTTGAGGTAAGTGTTATTGCCCTTAGAAAAAAATGGACTAGGCGATATTTGCCCTTTAAGAAAATACGTACTTTTTGTACGATGAATCAAAAATAGGTTATAATTTAACCAGAGACAATTGTATAGGACGGTTCTTTAGTCTATGAATGGAACCGCCTGTAATATTAAAGTAGAATATGTACAAATTACAGGTTAACACATTTTATATACATCATTAATGCAAATATAATACATATTTAATACTAAAGTAATTAATTAATTAAATAACTAAATCCAACGATGATGTGCGCGTTGTCCTCCTGTTGTTAGCGTGTTATGCCATGAATGTTAAAGTTAGTATGGCTGTCTCTTGAGTGTTGTAGTCGATGTCGTTCTGTTTCGGCTGTTTGCAAAGTTTCGTAGCAACAGCAAGTATGGATTGTTCTCAATGTCCCGTATGAAATATTACAGTATTCAGAGTCAGTTCACTGGTTGATATTATTGGTTGAAACACAGTTAACAGTTTCTTGCTGGAATCGTTCTAGAGCTTGGGCACTTGATAGTATAGCTTTTAAAGTATAGCTCTTAATGTATCATGTTCATG
This sequence comes from Cepaea nemoralis, assembly GCA_014155875.1. Lineage (NCBI taxonomy): Eukaryota > Metazoa > Mollusca > Gastropoda > Stylommatophora > Helicidae > Cepaea > Cepaea nemoralis. The sequence goes on along the minus strand of JACEFZ010016791.1, from coordinate 115,998 downwards.
GGTGTCGTAAGTAACCTATTCACTGAGAGTACTCTAGCAGGTGTAGAGTTACACTGTTATATGCAACCGACTAAAAGTATCACAGTTTCTAGTATGGCGAATGGTCGATGTGCTAAGAGTCATTCTACTGGCGCACTTCGTTTGCCGTGATAATAGGTCAGCCATAATGTTATCGGTGCCCTTGATATGGCGGATTTCGAAGTCGAAATCTTGAAGTAGAAGACACCATCTTTGTAACCGGTGGTTTTTGGGCGACCCATGGTTAAGGACTAATAATGGCGAACTGTCTGTGAGGACCACAAAATGACTACCCAAGAGGAACTTAGATAATCTCAATATACAAAACAAAAGGCTTAAAGCCTCCAATTCCACTGTGGCATAACGAGTCTCAGCCTTCTTTAGTTTGCGGCTCACGTAGAGAATCGGGTGTCTAACTCCATCCACTTCCTGCATTAAACATCCTCCTATTGCGATAGCGCTCGCATCTGTGGTCAAAATAAAGGGTAAATTTATGTTGGGTAATCGTAAGACTGGTGGATTAGAAAAAATATGTTTCAATCTACACATTGCATCATCTAAGCTGGTACTTTTACAAATTTTTGATGGATGATCTTTAGTTAACATATCAGAAAAGACTGAGGTGAGTTCTGCCCAATGTGGAATGAATTTGGAATAATAGTTAATAAGACCTAGTAAACTTCTAATTTGTTTCTTTGTGGTAGGCACTTCTAGATTAAGAATCTTGGAAACAATTTTATCATCTGTCAACAATTTGCCTTCAGAAATTCTATGACCAAGGAAGTCTATTTGTGTATAGCCTATTTCAACCTTGGAAGGTTTGATAGTAAGTCCAAAAAGAGAGATTTGGTTGAAGACTTGTTTCAGGGTAAGTAAGTGAGAAGTCATATCAGAAGAATGGACGCATATATCATCAATATAGGCTACTACATCTTTAATTCCGTGTAATAACAATCTTGTTAGTCTAACAAATGTGGCCGGTGCGTTCTTCAGGCCAAAAGGAAGATATAGCCATTCGTACAAACCGAGGGGTGTTGCGAATGCTGTTATATGTCTACAAGAAGGGTGTAGTGGGACTTGCCAATATCCTTTCGCTAAGTCGGTCTTGGAAAATAAGGATGATTGAGCCATATTTAAAATAAGATCTTCACAACTGTTCATTGGCTCTGCATCCGTTGTTGTTCTTGTATTTAATACTCTATAGTCGATGCACAAACGGATTGTCTGGTCCTTCTTTTTCACCAGGACAATCGGTGAAGAATATTGAGACATCGATTTTTGAATTATGCCATTCTTCTCTAAATCTAAAATTTCTTTATCTAAATTAGATCTGTAATGGAGAGGAATAGAATATGGTCTACATTTGACCGGTCTTAGATCTGTCAGCACAATTGAATGTGTTATTTTATCAGTGCGTCCAGGTTTGTTAGAAAAGATAGACTTATAGTCGTCAAGGAGAGTCAAAATGTCTTGTCGCTGTTGTTGTGTCACAGTGTCAGAGATATGTATGTCATTTATACTCCCGTCGTCAGTCATAATTGGTACAGGGATTTCAGTATTGTCCACGTCTGTCTGATTTATTACAGCTGCTACTGTTTGTAAATTGTCCTCGATGTCAATTGTCGTCGTCGTCGAGATCAATTGTCAATATGTCGTCAAATTTGTCGTCGTTGTCGATATGACAGATTGTCGGTAATGTCCATATGTCTTCGTCGTTTTTGTCGTCGTAAGAGTGTGTCGTTAACGATGCTTCGTTTGTCGAGGTGTCATTCCGTTGGGAAATTGTCGTTTCGTCTCCGTCACCAGTTCGTTGCGTCTGCTCATTTGTCTCCATGTCCTGTCTAGCATAGTATGGTTTCAACATATTTACATGGAATATTTTCAAGTTTCTATTTAAAGCGAATGCAGTAGGGTTATTCCCCTTTTTGACCAGTTTCTGACATATAACACAAGATGTACAAAACGTTTTAATGTCTTGGTCAAACTTTGGCCAATAAAACTGGGTCAGGACAATTGACCTGGTTATTTCGTATCCCATATGACCTCCAAAAGGTGAGTCATGGGCTATTTTTAGAACTTTGTCTCGATGTGCTAGCGGTAACAATATTTGCTGTATCGTGGTCTGTTTTGTTGTGTAACACCTAGTTAAGATATTGTTCTGTAGCCTAAATGTCCACGATGCGTTCTTAGTTAATTTTGGTTTAAGTCCTACTAACTTAAAGTATGGTGCAAGTGTAGGATCTGCTTTCTGTTCATTTCCAAAATTGATGTTAGTTGAGTTTGGCGCTATTATTTCTAATGATTCCTGCAGTTGGTCAGTGTTGGTTTTATGGGTTGTCTGTCGTGTTATTGCATTTGTGTGTTGTGTGTTTTGTTGCACATTTACAGGCTTGGTATTTGGTAGCTCGGTAGCATCCTCAATTCGAGGTTTTAATTCGGTCGTATCGTTCATAGATTCGACCGCCCCTGCATTGTACACCTCGGTGAATTCTTTCTGAATTACCTCAGTGGTTGTCTCCCTTGGTATTTTGGCAGATTGAGACAAGCATGAATGGTGTTTCTCTGTAGCATCGCTGTTTGTGTGGTGGATACCGTGTTTATGCTCCCACTCTTTGATTTCCTTTTCAGAGCATGGATGTATGTTGGGTAAATTACCAAGTATAATATCAGCGACTGGATTTTCAAGGACAGCGCACAATACTTGTCCTGATATGAACGGTGTTCGAATTTCGACCAGAGCAAGGGGGTATTTCTCTATAGTACCTGAGAATGTGCGACAAGTCACATGTTTGTCTGTGTAGTCTTTAGTGTCTATTAATGTTTTCTTAACCCCACAGAGCGTTGCGCCGGAATCCCGAATTAATGTGCACTTTTTGTTATTTACAAACCCTGTAGAAAAAAACTAGTTTGCCTGTAGATGACAAAGCAGCGTTTGCTGTTTCATTTGAAATAGGGATAGTGTGGCCACATAGTAATGTTGTGTCAAGTTGGAACTTTGTACAGGTGTTGCACTTACTGTCTGTAATGGTGTTAATAATGTGTACAGCATTCCCAAGCTCGCTTTCATTGTCGTGTTGATTATCACAATTCATTCAGTGATTCAATCTCTTCGTCAGACGACGTTTCTACTAGTGCAGCATTGGCCTGTTTCAATAACTTACGTCCATCACAGAAGCGACTATAGTGGCCAAAACTTCGGCAAAAGAAGCATTTGACCGCTCTCTGGTAAGCGTTGCGCTTAGTTTTCTGCTTCTCCACCATCATTTTGAGGTGGTGAGGATAGTTAGGCGATTTGTCGCACATAGAGTAAGTGTCGTGACTCAAACCGCAATATTGGCATTTCGCTACTTTACCGACATTGGTGCGCGGTTTAAATTTACTCTCTGTTTGTTTGGAGTATTTGGTGTTCACTACTGCAGCTGCTGTATCGTTGTGACTTATGTTCAGCTGAAAAATGTCTCTATTTGCTGTGAAAAATGCATTCCCCTTTGCCTCTATTTCCTGAATACTTTTACAGTCCATTTGTTTTAAGAACTTAGCAAAAGGTGTGGGGATGGTGCTAACTATTTTGTCAATAATAATAAGCTCTTTAAGTTTGTCATGGCTATTGTTGGTTTTAGCCGAGTTAATCCATTTTGTGCACACGTCTTGGACTGTACTGACATAATCTATAAAGGTTTGGTTTGGTTGTGGAGATAATTTGGCAAATTGTTGTTGGTAACCTGCAGTATCTAAAGAAAAATGTTGGAGAATGCGTTGTTTTAAGTAATCATAGTCTTTTCGCATTTCCTGTGGTACTGTCTCTATTACTTTTAGTGGTTCAAGAGCTAAGTTTCTCATTAGAATAAATGCCCAATCTGTTTTTATGATCTTATGGTAGGCCATGAGACACTCAAAATTTTCCAAGTAGGCGCTGATGGAATCTCCTGAGCAGAACGCCTTCACGAGGCCTTTATACTTGTTATATTTTTGTTCTTCCTCTTTGCTTCTTAGCTTATTTACCGATATTTCTGTGTTGGACTCAATCTCCATCTGTTTTAGTTTTATTTGCGTCTCGGCATTCAATTGGGCTTGTTTGGCCGCCGCCTCAAGCTCCATCTGTTTTTCCTGAGCCTGCAATTGTAATTTCTTCTCTTCAATTTGTAATTGCATCTTTTTCTCTTCTGCCTCAATTAGCATTTTCTTTTCTTCTGCCTCAAGTTGCAATTTCTTTTCTTCTGCCTCCATTTGCAATTTCTTTTCTTCTGCCTGCATTTGCATTTGCCTTTGTTTTTCCTCTCGTTCTATCGCTCTTTCTTCACGGGCAATGTTTTCTGCGTGCGTTTTCTGTGCCCATTCTGACAGTTTCTCTTCTTTATAACCTAATTTTATTCCTTGCTCAATGCATTTATCTAAGCTAGACATTTTGTGTTTTACTTGTTTGTAATGTTTATAAAGTTAAATCCCTTAGAAAAAATGTTGGGGAGTGGAAAATTTAGTTATCTCCCTTAATTATTAATGTGTAAATCAAAATGCAAGGTTATGTTGGTTACAAGGTCATGAATATGCAAACAAATCAATATGATACAAAATGATACAATGATGGAAGGTGAGAAGTACAGCTTAGAGTTGCAATGGGTATGGAATGAAACTTAGCTTTCAATCCCAGAACTCGCCGATGTTGTCTTGTACTCTCGTCACTGTTGGAAAGGTTACATAGGTTGCACGCGGCACTATTTGCGGAACAATCTGCTCGTAGAGTGAGAAAACATTAGTAACGGTCAAAAAATGTCACAGTCATGTCAAAAATAGTTTACAGAATAACAATAATGAGGCACACTGCGGAGGCACTGCTGTGACGCTGCTGAGGGACTCAGATTAATTCTATTTTATCGCTAGATAGCTACTAATTTTTGTAAACTTGTAAAGTTAACAATTTGTGTTACCAAAATCAATTTGATATGATTAATTAAGTAATTTTACATGGCAATTAATAGCTCTTTCGCAAAACATTTTATGCCAAAACCGGAAAACTAGCCCCCAAAAAGCCTGTCATCATCTTGCTCTTATCTATCTATCTAAGCTCGGGTTCATACAGGCAACAATAAACTTCGTTCGCTATGATATAGAACATTTATTGTATTGCATCGGCGCGGTGGGTTAACAGCCCGCGCTATAGTACATATCACAGATAGTTAACATCAAACACATAGTTGTCATACAACAATCTAGCACACTATCTAGCCTATGTATATATATATCTATGAATATCTATTGAGTCCCTCTCAGGCAGGCCTTGTTGCCTCTCTCAAGTCCGTCTGTCCTCTGCCGGTCTCCACGTGTCCCAATCCGACACGGGCGGTAACTCTGTCCGAGTTCCTCGTGGACCCCGCAATAGGCGGGCCACGTCAGTGTCCACGGAACCATGGACTCGATGACCAGTCTTTCGAGAAGGCTCTAGATTACTCGGGTCCTGAGCGACTCGCTTCTATCCCTTGGGCTGGAGTTGCAGCCCTCTAATAATATATCTACAGGTGAGGCGGTGACAGAGAGCTTATGGGAATGTCCCGAATGCTGTGATGTCGGTTCCTAAACCAACTAACCAACCAACCAATCAATTAATCAATCAATCAATCAATCAATCAATCAATCAATCAATCATATGTTTCATAGCGTCAGCGACTTCTTCCTTTAGAATAGGTGGGCCTTCTAAGTTACTTTCTTCTGTTAATTCTTCCCTTTCTCCATTATATAATTCTCTTATATACTCGCCGGTCGCGAGATCCGCACCGTGGAAAGATGGGTGATTTGCTCGCAATAGACAAGCAATATCTCCTGCGGTAGCTCTGGCGGGCCTATTCCCGCTGATCGCGGGGTCCGCTAAAGTCAGGTAGAGAGTCTGACGATAGTGCACGCTTTACACAGGCCCGGACACTTGTGATTGACAGTTGTGTGCGCCCTTATGGTCCAGGCTCGTACGAGGCCCTCACCTGTGGGACTTGGCTGAACGCCTCTAAGCCGGGTCCCTTGGGTGCCAGGGTCTGGCCATCATTCGCCACCTGCTCGTGGTGGCGAGGTCTCGGAGGTTTTGACGCTGTGCCGCCAGCGTCTGCAGCCTACCTTGTGCCAGACGTAATGGTTACCCATTCCTTTGGAAAACACAAGAATAGGCCGAGAGAGGGATCATGTCGTTTGGGCACCACATGTTTCTCTGAAGCTCTGCCCAGGCATTGTGATGGAATATTGGCCACATTCCAACTCACATACTTTAGTCTGTCAAGACTGCAAGGTGCCACTCATACTCATTCCACCTCTTCATTATAGCACGTTCCTCCAATAATATCTTTCCTGTTTTTGATTTTAAACACCCTGTATTTATTCTTATTTTTCTTCCTGTGAGCTCACTGATTTGTCTGTGCATATTTTTTTTAAAAAAATCTTTAATGGAATTTAATTACATTTTTTTTTGCATTGCTCGTTTAATCAACTTTCTTTTGCCTTCACACATTTATCTCTTATTTCTTTATTTATCTTAGCATACTTTTGTTTGTCATTTTTATTCTGTTTCCCTTTGTCCATGAGCATTAAGATTTCTTCATTTATCAATTGTTTCTTAGCTTTTTGGCTTCTCTCCGGTAATATTTCTTTGCTAGTTTGATGAATGGAGTCCCTTAACATTTCCCATTGATCATTTATACTCTGTATTTTAGCTATTGCATTGTACCTATTTTTCACAGTCACTCTGTATTGTTCTTGAATTTCTTTATCTACTTTCAGGACCTTTTTATTAAGTCTCAAGTTCTTAACCATTTTTTCCCTCTCTTTAATCTTACTTTTATTTGTCCATATAGTGGTACATGATCATTATTACCGTCAGCACCAGGCATCGTCTTTACATTAATTAATGCATTTTTAAATCTTTTATTAATAAGTATGTAGTCAATTTGGTTGCGTATTTTCATATCAGGGCTTTTCCATCTGTACAGTCGTCTTTTATGTGTTTAAACCACGTGTTTCCAATTATCATATCATTAATATTTGCCATTTCTATTAGTTTCTCTCCTCTTTCATTTGTTGTACCTAAACCGTAATTCCCCACTATATCCTCTATTTGTCCCTTTCCTATTTTTGCAATAAAATCTCCCAGTATTATTTTTATTTCTTGTGATCCAATTTGAACTATTGCCATTTCTACATCATCGTAAAAATGTTGTATTTCTTCATCACTACTGCTTGTTGTTGGTGCATATACTTGTATAATATTTATATCTATTGGTTTGCCTTTGATTTTGACCATTTGAAATACACCAGTATCCATTCATAGATTTGGCTATTTATTTCATCAAATATTATTCCTACACCTTTTTCATGTGTGTCCCCTCCAGAATAAATTATTGTGTGTTTGTCGGTTATAATTTTGCCAGATCCCTTCCATCTCATCTCACTTATGCCTAGTATATTCATTTTCATGTTTTCCATTTCTCTGAGAACATTGTTTAACTTTCCTGGCTCATTTAATGTCCTAACATTCCATGTTCCTACTCTAAATTTATTTAGTTTAGTTATAGTTTTAGTTTTGCCATCAGTAGCTGGATGACGGTCTGGTGTCACCTGTGGCTCATGACTGTCCCTAACGGACGAGGATGTCCTAAGACAGCCATTAACGTTGTTCACTATTTCTGAAATGTGTGTCACCATGAAATCTTGGGAAGATAATGTGGTGGTTTCCCCTTGTCTTCCACATTCACATGGTAGTCTTGTAACTCTGCCTTTGACAGCCATTTCCGACTGAAACTAGAACATTATATACAAGAATAAGAAAGAGGGAAACAGCTTTTTTTTTGGGGGGGGGGGGGGTCATGTGATGAGAAGAGAGGCATTGGAGAACATCGTGGCAACTGGAAAGATCGAGGGGAAGAGAGGCAGAGGCAGCCCCCCCCCCCCAAAAAAAAAAAAAAATGACGGATTGGGACGGTGGCATGGAGGAATATTAGCAGCGGAGTTGATCCAGAACACCAAAGAACGAGATATGTGGAGACTCATGAACGCCTACGCCAGCCGGCACGGCACTTTATGATGATGATCACAGAAGTTAGACATAGACAGTCAAGTTGTTTTGGATGCGTCTTGAGAAGAAATAAACTGGAGAACTTGGTGACAGACATAAACTGGAGAACTTGGTGACAGATATAAACTGGAAAACTTGGTGACAGAAATAAACTGGAGAACTTGGTGACAGAGACAAACCGGAGAACTTGGTGACAGACATAAACTGGAGAACTTGGTGACAGAAATAAACTGGAGAACTTGGTGACAGAAATAAACTGGAGAACTTGGTGACAGAAATAAACTGGAGAACTTGGTGACAGAAATAAACTGGAGAACTTGGTGACAGAAATAAACTGGAGAACTTGGTGACAGAAATAAACTGGAGAACTTGGTGACAGAAATAAACTGGAGATCTTGGTGACAGAAATAAACTGGAGAAGTTGGTGACAGAAATAAACTGGAGAACTTGGTGACAGAAATAAACTGGAGAACTTGGTGACAGAAATAAACTGGAGAACTTGGTGACAGAAATAAACTGGAGAACGTGGTGACAGAAATAAACTGGAGAACTTGGTGACAGAAATAACCTGGAGAACTTGGTGACAGACATAAATTCCTGAACTTGGTGACAGAAAAAACTGGAGAACTTGGTGACAGAAATAAGCGGGAGAACGTGGTGACAGAAATAAACTGGAGAACTTGGTGACAGAAATAAACTGGAGAACTTGGTGACAGAAATAAACTGGAGAACTTGGTGACAACTGGCAAGATCGAGGGGAAGAAATAAACTGGAGAACTTGGTGACAACTGGCAAGATCGAGGGGAAGAAATCACCTGGAGAACTTGGTGACAACTGGCAAGATCGAGGGGAAGAAATAAACTGGAGAACTTGGTGACAGAAATAAACTGGAGAACTTGGTGACAGAAATGAACTGGAGAACTTGGTGACAGAAATAAACTGGAGAACTTGGTGACAGAAATAAACTGGAGAACTTGGTGACAGAAATAAACTGGAGAACTTGGTGACAGAAATAAACTGGAGAACTTGGTGACAGAAATAAACTGGAGAACTTGGTGACAGAAATAAACTGGAGAACTTGGTGACAACTGGTAAGATCGAGGGGAAGAAATCAACTGGAGAACTTGGTGATAACTGGCAAGATCGAGGGGAAGAAATAGACTGGAGAACTTGGTGACAGAAATAAACTGGATAACTTGGTGACAGAAATGAAACTGGAGAACTTGGTGACAGAAATAAACTGGAGAACTTGGTGACAGAACATAAACTGGAGAACTTGGTGACAGAAATAACCTGGAGAACTTGGTGACAGAAATAAACTGGAGAACTTGGTGACAGAAATAAACTGGAGAACTTGGTGACAGAAATAAACTGGAGAACTTAGTGACAGAAATAAACTGGAGAACTCTGGTGACAGAATAAACTGGAGAACTTGGTGACAGAAATAAACTGGAGAAACTTGGTGACAGAAATAAACGGGAGAACTTGGTGACAGAAAATAAACTGGAGAACTTGGTGACAGAAATAAACTGGAGAACTTGGTGACAACTGGCAAGATTGGGGGGGGGGGGGAAGAAAATGACATTAAACTGGAGAACTTGGTGACAACTGGCAAGATTGGGGGGAAGAAATAAACTGGAGAACTTGGTGACAACTGGCAGGATGGAAGGGAAGAAATAAACTGGAGAACTTGGTGACAACTGGGCAGATGGAGGGGAGAATAAACTGGAGAACTTGGTGACAGACATAAACTGGAGAACTTGGTGACAGAACATAAACTGGAGAACTTGGTGACAGAATAAACTGGAGAACTTGGTGACAGAAATAACTGGAGAACTTGGTGACAGAAATAAGACTGGAAGAAGAATTGGTGACAGAAATAAACTGGAGAACTTGGTGACAGAAATAAACTGGAGAACTTGGTGACAGAAATAAACTGGAGAACTTGGTGACAGAAATAAACTGGAATTGAAAACTTGGGACTTGACAGAAATAAACTGGAGAACTTGGTGACAGAAATAAACTGGAGAACTTGGTGAAACTGGCAGAGGGGGGGGGAAGAAATAAACTGGAGAACTTGGTGACAACTGGCAAGATTGGGAAGAAATAAACTGGAGAACTTGGTGACAAAATAACGGAGAAGGGAAGAAATAAACTGGAGAACTTGGTGACAACTGAGGATGGGGGAAGAAATAACCGGAGAACTTGGTGACAGACATAAACTGCAGAACTTGGTGACAGAATAAACTGGAGAACTTGGTGACAGAAATAAACTGGAGAACTTGGTGACAACATAAACTGGAGAATTGGTGACAAAATAAACTGGAGAACTTGGTGAAAAAAACTGGAGAACTTGGTGAAGAAATAAACTGGAGAACTTGGTGACAGAAAACTGGAGAATGTGACAGAAATAAACTGGAGAACTTGGTGACAGACATAAACTGGAGAACTTGGGACAGACATAAACTGGAGAACTTGGTGACAGAATAAACTGGAGAACTTGGTGACAGAAATAAACTGGAGAACTTGGTGACAGAAATAAACTGGAGAACTTGGTGACAGAAATAAACTGGAGAACTTGGTGACAGAAATAAACTTGGAACTTGGTGACAGAAAAAAACTGGAGAACTTGGTGACAGACATAAACTTTGGAACTTGGTGACAGAAATAAACTGGAGAACTTGGTGACAACTGGAAGATCGAGGGGAAGAAATAAACTGGAGAACTTGGTGACCAACTGGCAAGATCGAGGGGAAGAAAATCAACTGGAGAACTTGGTGACAACTGGCAAGATCGAGGGGAAGAAATAAAACTGGAGAACTTGGTGACAGAAATAAACTGGAGGTAATTGGTGACAGAAATAAACTGGAGAACTTGGTGACAGATATAAACTGGAGAACTTGGTGACAGAATTAAACTGGAGAACTTGGTGA
>JACEFZ010016791.1:85000-100000 GCA_014155875.1 Cepaea nemoralis | reverse complement strand
GAGAGTGTGTGTGTGAGTGAGAGTGTGCATACGTGGGTGTGTGTGCGTGTGTGTGAGAGAGTGTGTGTGTGTGTGTGTGTGCGTGAGAAAGCAAGAAAGAGTATGTGTATGCGTGAGCGTGTGAGCGTGTGCGTGCGTGAGAAAGTGTGTGCGTGCGTGAGAGATAGTGTATGTATGCGTGAGAGAGTGTGCGTGTGCATGAAGGAGAGTGTGTCTGCGTGGGAGGTGTGTCCATGTGTGAGAAGGAGTGTGTGCGTGTGTGAGATAATATGTGTACGTGAGGGAGAGAGAGAGAGAGTATGTGCGTGAGGGAGTGTGCGTTAGAGAGAATGTGTGTACGTGAGAGCGAGTGTGTACTCGGGAGAGAGAGATAGAATGTGTGTGTGTGTGTAAGAGTGTGTGTGCGTGTGTGCGTAGAGAGAGAGAGAGAGAGAGAGAGAGAGAGAGAGAGAGAGAGTGTTTGTATGCGTGAAGAAGAATGTGAGTGCGAGTTAGAGCAGTGTTTCCCAACCTTGTTTGTGCTATGCCCCACCTAAGCCTTTCTAAAATTCTTATGCCCGGCCCTCCCCCCTTCCAACATATACATAATGTTTAATATTCAAAAATTGAAATGTTCACTCTAGAAACGTGAATGATAGGTTCTAGGAAGAAATCACTAGGAAACTATTGAACAAACACAGTAAATAAATATTCAAAACACATAATGGAGAATTTAAATTCAAGTACAAAATAATTTTAATGAAAGAATTTTCTATATCATTTTAATTATTAGTAATTATTGATTATTTAAATTTAGTGAGATCATTGCGATTGATGCTTGCTGCAAAGAGATTTTATGTCAGGTTCCAAGTTAGTTAACTTCAAACTCAAGTCTCCCAGTTTTGTTATATCCAGCCGATTTCTTTCTTTCTTTCTTTCTTTCTTCTTTCTTTCTTTCTTTCTTTCTTTCTTTCTTTCTTTCTTTCTTTCTTTTTTTAGCAGCAAATAATTTATGGCACTAAATTTGCATTCAGCTAAATATGAAGATGGAAACGGTAACAATAGTTCTCTTGCACATTTGGTTGCATTTGGATATTTGATTTCTGTTTCCTCACAAAGCCATGCCATCGCTCCTTTTATATTAAATAAAGTTTTAATTGACTCATCATTTTGCATTTCTACGAGTTCTTCTTGATACTAAATATTCGAAATATCAGACAAATCCACTAACATTGGCTGCATCATCCAAGTTGGGAAATCAATTTGTTTCAAATCAGAAAATCTTTCTTTTAAATCAGCAGATAAAACTTTCAGATGATCGACAATAACATATCAGTCACTTCACATTTTTGGAGCCAATGAAACTTCTCAAAATTGTTGTTGTAAATATATGTCTGACATAATTCAATAAAGGTAATGATACCAAATATCTTCGCTTTTGCATCGACAAGAGTTTTATTTGTACCTTGAAGTTATTTATTTAATATATTTAGTTTTTCAAAGATATCGGCTAAATAACTCACAAATGCCTTAACATCGACAGTTAACAGATGTTTCATTTCAGGTTTGTCGCTTAAAAATCATTAAGAGTATCACATAGTTCCATAAATCTTTTCAAGCAGTTCCCTTTCGAGAGCTATCATACTTCTGTGTGAAGTATAAGTTTCACATGGTCTTCATTTTGTTTTTCACAAAATAACTTGAAGCGACGTCCACATTTGGCACTAGCTTTAATAGTACTGATACACTTTATAACTAAACTTAGTACTTCATTTAGAACAGGCAAAATGTGTTTAGCTACCAGGTTTTCCCTATGAATAACTCAATGCACAGGAAGCATTTCTGGAGTATCATCTTTCATAAATTTTAAGCAATCATTTTCTTCCCCATCATATTAGGAGCACCATCTGCAGCACAAGATGTTATACTTTTCAATGGTATATTATTGACATCTAAGTAATTTTTTATAGCTTACTATATATATCTTTGGAGTTAGTGGTGCTTTCTAATGATTTACAGAACAACATTTCTTCATCAAAATCACCTTTATCCATATATCTTACGTAAGTTATAAGTACGGCCTCTCTGTCTCTCAAAGAGTTTATTCATCTATTTGCACCGAGAATTTTCTTGTTTTCAGCTTTTCAACAGGTTTTATTTCAATATCCTCACCCATTTCGTCTATTCTTCTGCTAACAGTATTGTTACTTAGTGGCATAGCTTTAACGTCTTTGTCGTCTTTTTTTCCAGAACCGTTTTAACAAATGCTGACATTGATGGTTTGATTAAATTCTCCCCTATAGTATGACTTTTCCCAGATTTAGCGATGAGTAATGAAATTTGATAACTAGCCTCAAGAGTACGATAGATAGTTGCATTATGAGCAGTAAATAGAGACTTTAATGTTACTCTTTTTTCTCAAAATTTTTATTTAAAGTTTGAAAGTAATTCAAATCTGAATTAATATGAGCATTATGCTTCGCCTTCAAATATGCCTCAAGACGACCTCGTTTCATTGATTCGTTGGCATAAAAGACACAAAGGTGACCGTTCACAGCGTGTATGAAACCAAATTTTAAATATTCCTCCGAATACTGACGAATGTTTTTCTTGCTTGCACCACTCATTTCACTATGGGCTGAAATAAATAAATATAAGATCAATTAAAAACTTTAAACAAAAATAATATGAACTGGAGTAAACGTAGACTAAAAATGCATATTTAAATATGCATGGCACATTTACCCCACCGCAAAATAAAACATATTTTTCATTTGTCACATTTTTCTGGAAAATGATGCTACCAAAACTAAAATTAACAAAAATTACCAATTGAATTTACATACCATTTATATATCACTTATATTTATATAATGTATATATTTTTTAAACAACGGGACTTTTTCAACAATTTAACGGAGGCTTATTTCAAATTAACAATAACGGTGAATCATGAGCGTTAATGCGAATCACTGCAGAAACTGAGATCCCGGCACTAAGCATTTCGCGCCATTCAGAACAAATAGCGCGAAATGCCTAGTGCCGGCCCAGTATAACCAGTAGTTCAACTCTAACGTCCAACAATGAAATCACGGCTACTAACATGACGGACAGAAGTTACTTATACTAGACATTTAACAAGCTCGAGTAGCAAATGAAAGTCTCCATACGGTTAATTAAACGCTTGACGAGTCCATTTTCGAATTGCGCCCCTTAACAATCGAATTACCCTCCTGTGGGGCGTGGGCCCCACGTTGGGAAACACTGCGATAGAGTGTGTGTGTTTCAGAAAGAGTATATGCGTGTTACAGTGGCCACCCCCGGGCAACAGCTGTGAGAGGCTGGCTAAACCAGGCGCGGATAGCCGATTTAGTGTCAAACCAAGCGGTGAACTAGGGTATGCCTACCCAGCATGTGAAGACAGGATCCGGCAGACTGCGCAGAAGAAATCATTCCTGATTCAACGGGCAAGACGACGTTTACCTGCAAAGCGTTGTGGAACGTAATGAGCACGGCAAGGCACGTAGAGCGCCCTAGTCATCCACTGCACCTGTATTGGTCTCCAGTCGTCTTGACTTGTCCTGCCACTGTATTCAGATGGACTCAGGCGAGAGAGTGAGGTCGACGAATTGCGCAACTCTTCCTCACTTTAATCCAATTCATCGCGCAAGTCATTCTTCATCCAACGTCATATATCACCTTCAAACCCTGTGGCGATGGACTAGCGGCGAAGCGGCAGGCGTGGGTACGCTGGCAGTCGTAGTCGCAGACCTGCACACAACGGCTCAGGCCATATGGTCGTCTTCTACTGACCGGAGCAGCAGTGGGATTCGGCAGCCCCCTGAGCGACTGAGCAGCCCTCTATAGGAACACACTGCTCACCTCCATAGCACGAGGAAGGGGCTAGAAAAGGTGCCCTAAACACTGTCTGCTCCATGACTACCTAACCAGCTAGCCGCGGTTGGTGGGTACCCTAACTGCGGTCGACATACATACAAAGAAAAAACATTTAAAGCTAAAAGAGCAAACCGTATTCCCAATCGGAACTTGGAATGTATGCACCCTACTTGACAGAGACGACGTGTCGGGTCTAGAGAGAGAGACGAACAGCACTGATTGGGAGAGAGCTGGGCAGGTACAACATCGACATTGCAGAAGAAGGCAAATCTGTGAAATAGGTGGCGGCTACACATTTTTCTGGAGTGGAAGGAAAAGCGAGGAAAGACGCCAATCCGGTGTGAGATTTGCCATTAAGTCGGCACTGGTCGGCAAACTAGCCAAAGGCTATAAACGACAGGCTTATATTCATTAAATTGCCCCTGCTGAATGGACGGAAGCATGCAACCATTGTCAGTGTCTACGCACCAACTATGACCAATGCAGATGATGTCAAGAACAAGTTCTATGAGGACCTGCACAATGTATTAACATCTGTTCCCAAAGGAGACAAACTTATACTCCTTGGGGATTTCAATGCCAGAGTAGGCACGGACACCACCTCTTGGAGTGGCATTATTGGAAGGCGCGGGGTCGGAAATTGTAACAGCAATGGACTCCTCCTTCTTCAGACATGTGCCGAACACAATCTCCTGATTACCAACACAATTTTCCGTCTCCCCATGAGAAACAGGACATCGTGGATGCACCATTGACTATATCATCGTCAGGAGGAGTGACAGACAATACGTTCGGGTGGCAAAATCCATGTGTGGTGCCGAATGTTGGACAGACCATCGTCTCATTATCTCGAAAATAAATATTCACATAAAACCACCACGGCGTCCTCAAGGGGTGAAAATGCACCAAAAAAAAAAAAAAAAACAACAACTAAATGTCACCCTCGTAAACAGCAAGAAAATGCAGCTGTCGTGTGAAAATATGCTATAAGACCGCCTCAAGCCCAATGCTGCAGGTAAACAGGATACAGAAACAGAATGGAGAGCCCTAAAGGACATAATTTACAACACTGCTATGGAAATCCTGGGGCCAGCCCTGTCAGGGTCTGATATGTAAGTAATAGTGTAAGTGCCGGTATGTAAGCGAGAGTCAGTGTAAGCATAGCTGAGGTCAAGGGCAGTAAGAGACACCACGGCTTGGCTGACGGAAGGTCAGGCAAGAAGTCCGTGGATAGACCCACGTGATGTGGGAAGGTCAAGGAGGAGAGAGTCAGTGTGTGTGAGACAGCGAATAGAGACGGACGTGTGGAGATCTAGAGAGCGATAGAACGATAGAACGATAGTGTTTGTGACGGATAGATGGAGATGAACGTTGTGTATTGATATTCGAGGAATGTACTAACTGTGATATGTGCGGGATGATGTGAGGACTGTGATTGCGAATGGTCATACGGGCGACAGTGTAAATATCGCCCATGTGAGCTAGCGCTTGACTGCTGGTGTTGAACGATTGTTTGAGCGTGAAGTGCGACCATGTTGTCAGCCTGTAATATATTGTAATAAATGTTGTTCAGGAGAAAGCTCCTGCGAGTTTCCGATTGCATTCATGTGTTATTAGTATATGTGTCGTAGATGTTGTAATCTGCCTGTCCGAGTCCAGTGAGCTAGAAGGAGAAGATAGTTAGGACTCTGACAGGTAAATGGTGTCAGAAGTACACACGAACCACATTACCCATGTAAAATGCATAAAAGAACGCTACTTATGTAAAGAAGAAGATCAATTGCATAATTTGGTAAAAAGTTATAAATCGGAGATATTTGTTAATAAAATCAGAACGAAAATAACATCATTTCTTTCCACAGCAGGTTTCAATTCTACAAAGCGACCGACGTAACCAGAACAGGTCAACGGTAACCAGCACGAGAATCACGTTCTTGTACATCAAGCGTTCGAGTAAACAGCAGATAAAGATAAGTTGATTAATTTTGATTGCTAATTACCCAAATCTGCAGTCTTCGATTTGCTTGTATAAATATCATCATTGGGAGAGTTAAATATGAATTAAAATAAATGTCGTCAGATGACGAACACAGTCCAGATCGGTCAGGATACTGGGGCACAAAACATTACAGACAATTGCAGAGCTATTTCGATGCGACAGAAGCACAAGTCAAAGAAAACTTGAAGATCGCTGAAAAGTGTAATAAGAAAAATAACATAATCCGGGATTGGACACAGGAATTTGAAAAGAAAATGCAAGACTACAAAATTCCGAAAACATAATTGGTATTTATGGTATAGGGGATTCGTCCCATTAAAAGTAGACAAACTACAAGAAATCATACCAGATTTGTCAATAGCAAGCTATGAATATTATAAAACAAACATATTAAGACACTATGTAAACTACTTCGAGACTCTAGAATTAGAAGTACAAAAACTGAAACCTGCCCTAAGACAAATCGTTTACCCAGTACATACAGGAAATAGAAGACTTTTTCACGAAGCTAACATCCGAAATTAAACATATAGACAACAATCAAGAAGCAATACAATTCTTAGTAATGGAAAAACTTGAAGCAACACTCCCAGCCGAATGCGGAAAATACTTAGAAGAACATAACAAAGAGCCTATCAAAAACTTACTAGAAAAATGCCGCGAATATTACAACCAAAGTATGGACCTGATTAAAAACACTCAACAGAAGAGTACTGTGAAAGGCAACGGCATCTGCAGCCACAGATTGTCAAAACTAAATCACAGAAAACAAAACCAGTACTGTGCAAACATTGTAACACTCCACATACAGAAAATGGAATATGCGATAAGAATCCCACTTATCAAGAATACCTAAATACTATTATAGCACAAAAACTGGGGAAGGTAAACCAAAGGAAATATAGAACAAAATGTCATTTTTGCCTTGCGTATGGCCACAGACGTTTTGAATGTGAAGGAGTAAAAAGAATACAGAAAGCAAAAGCAAATGCAGCCATAAACATTACAACAGACAGTCTCAGCAAAGAACTTAGAAAAAGTAAACATCACAGAGACGAAAACAAGACCAAACACTGCAAATTCAGAACAAACTGAGTTTTACCCAACAGATTTTGTACCATATTTCAATAATGTTGTTAATATCACTCAGCCTCATTCCTTATTTAAAGAGGGCAATTCTCAACAAGAAAGTGAGGAAATGAACAAAACCTCAAGACTGTCGTTAGGAAAACTAACGTTCCATGAAGGATACATCAATGACACAGTATGCACATGTGTACGCGACACAGGGTCCTGTCTTATCGGTCTTCGGAAGACCCTAGCTGATCCTAAAGACTACCTAGATGAGTACATCTATTGCAGAACTGTTTCAGGGACAGTAGAGAAATATCCTATGGCATGGGCCAATATAAAATCACCTTTCCTATCAGGCAGAGTAACTTGCGCATTATTAGACAATCCATGCTGTGATTTATTAATTGGAAATGTATCAAATGTAATAGACCACACAGAGTCCACAACCCAGACATGGCAGAAAGTTAACACTACAACAAACACTGCCTTAACTACACCACTCATCATACAACAACATGATGAACAGACCAAAGTACCACACCATACCAACTTCATTACCATCTCACAACAAGAAAAAATCAGAAACTGGTGTGTATCATCAAAGAAAAGAAGGTACAGATAACAACCATTTCACAAGGCCGAGAAAAGATCACAAAACATCATGGTACATGCTATACCTCCTGTTAACTACAAACATGCCCAAGTGCGCAAAATGGATGGTTCTACTCACACTACTCATGGTAAATGCAAAACAAATGTCTTCACAAACAATTTTATTCACACATCATCATGACGCAACACAGATGATATTACTCATGACAAACCAGCTAACTTTGTTACTTGCATCATTACTGGTGAACCAAAGTTTGTTGTTACCACTGCTAAACACTATGTCAAATCAACTCAGACACATACTTATGCTGAACAATGTAAATCATCAGTCGGTGGAATTACTGACAAAAATCAGCAATAAATTACCCTACATATTTTGGAAAATATACACAAATTGCAGAAAAGTGTACAAACATGCACGATTACAGTTCAAAACTATACATGGTGTATTATTATTATTTGAACTATTGGATGTATACACACATGTACGAGTGCAGGTTTGGAGATAGCACTCAAAATTATCTCAACATGAAATTTGAAAATCCCCACCCTTCGGAAAATTAATTTTAACCGTGACCCACTTTATATCCTTAGATCGAGTAACTCCAGAGTTGCCTTGTCTGCTGTACGACTCCATCGCTATGATACTAGCACACTCCATTGTATAGACCAACATAAAAGTTCCTTCAACGTGAAAAGTGTCATCGACAGGAACAGTAAGACTCAACATGTGATTTCAGGTATCTAACAGTAAGCTATACCCATATTGACTTTGTTTCAAACGAGTATCTACCGAGTCCACCTTTAGAAATCGACCAACAACGACAACAGCTTTACAAGTACAGACATTCATTTCCAGTGATCAGTTTAATGAACCAGATGCCAACCTACAAACTATGGCAAAGACAGTCACAGACAGACGCACCATTTTTTACATGTGTGAATTCCAGCAATTTTACAGAACGGACTTACAAATTGTCCAAACTTGGTGAAAAGTCTTAATCACTATACAGAAGGAAAGACAATATCATGATATACAGAATTACGTCAATAATCGGTTCAGAAAGAAGAAATGCCAAACATTCCAGCACCGCAATGAACATTGAACACTGGTAATTTAATTCCGTGGTCATAACTTTCACAGGACAAGAACAGTATCCTATATGTGCATAAAGGCAGCGACGATGACTATTTTATTGTAAATGTATTAACTGCATGACATCCAATGTCTAATTTTATTATTATAATACTTTGTATTGTTATAATGTGATATGTACATATGAAGCGTAAGTATAGTGGCGAAAGGTATAAGTTGTAATGCTGAGAATCAACGCCTGGCAATTCCCAATACGCGAGTGTTACCAAACTTGCTTTCGCGTATGGTGGATAGCCCGACGAATGACGCTTAGCAATAGTAGTACAAAATTAACATCATAATATTGTAACAAGAAGGAACATACCAACAGGGTGATGCCAACCAAAGAGATTAATAAGAACTCTCCATAACAGTAAACGAGGTGTACCCAAAAAGGGAAACAACTCACGGTCTGACATAAGATAAGGTAAGGGGCACTATGACATACATGAAGTATATTCGAACCATGACCACAACATTGACATAGCGTGCTCATAAAGAATGGATTAGGGTGCATTAAATAGAGACGAGGGGGACCACGTCTGAATAGAGAGAAAATTTAAGAATGCTGTAAGAGGAAGTTGTAGCCTTAGTACGAGGCGTGAATCAATGGAGAATCCTTAAACCAGCATAGCCACAATAACTATGAGATGATAATGCACAGACAATCGATTGGGAAACATGAACAGAATGTAATGTCACGGATTGGGGATTGAAGAATATAACGAGGTATGACTAATAGACCCAACCAGAACATTTGCCAGACCACGACAAAACCTTGAGAGAAACCTCAGTACTGAAAAAGAGAGAACGAATAGTTATGATTAATCTCGTAAAAAGATCAGAGTAAGAAAGGGACGCAAGCGTACTTATGATCATATAATCCCCTGACAAGGTTAGAAAGATGTACCAAGAGTAACAACAACAGAATGTGTCACATTTCCTAGGATGAAAGTGCCACATTGTTTGTGCGGGGGGAGAGTGTCAGGGTCTTATATGTAAGTAATAGTGTAAGTGCCGGTATGTAAGAGAGAGTCAGTGTAAGCATAGCTGAGGTCAAGGGCAGTAAGAGACACCACTGGCTTGGCTGACGGAAGGTCAGGCAAGAAGTCCGTGGACAGACCCACGTGATGTGGGAAGGTCAAGGAGGAGAGAGGCAGTGTGTGTGAGACAGCGAATAGAGACGGACGTGTGGAGATCTAGAGAGCGATAGAACGAGAGAACGATAGTGTTTGTGACGGATAGATGGAGATGAACGTCGTGTGTTGATATTCGAGGAATGTACTAACTGTGATATGTGCGGGATGATGTGAGGCTGTGATTGCGAATGGATCATACGGGCGACAGTGTAAATATCGCCCATGTGAGCTAGCGCGTGGCTGCTGGTGTTGAACGATTGTTTGAGCGTGAAGTGCGACCATGTTGTCAGCCTGTAATATATTGTAATAAATGTTGTTCAGGAGATAGCTCCTGCGAGTTTCCGATTGCATTCATGTGTTATTAGTATATGTGTCGTAGATGTTGTAATCTGCCTGTCCGAGTCCAGTGAGCTAGAAGGAGAAGATAGTTAGGACTCTGACAGCCCCCCGAAAGCATAAAGACTGGTTTGATGAAAATTCCAAAGACATCAACCAATTGCTGGCCAAGAAACATCTTCTCCTCAAGGCACATTTGAATGACCCGAAGTCAACATAAAAAAGATACCTTCAAGAACATTCATAGAGTAGTGCAGCAGAAACTTTGGCACATGCGGGACTCCTGGCTGAGCAGCAAAGCTGATGAAATTCAAGGCTTTGCTGACAGACATGATATGAAAAACTTCTATGACTCACTGAAAGTGGTCTATTGTCCTACATCACCAGGCACAGCTCCCCTCCTCAGTGCAGATGGGGGAACATTGGTCACCGATAAGAAAGACATCCTTCAGCGCTGGGCAGAACATTTCAGCAACATCTTAAATGCAACTTCCTTCTTCGATGATGAAACCATCAACTGCCTTCCTCAAGTTCCCATCAATGATACACTTGATGACATGCATACCATAGTGGAAGTAAACAAAGCCATCCAGCAAACTTTCCAGCGGTAAAGGCACCTGGTCCTGACTCCATCCCGGCAGAGATATACAAGATGCCTGGTCCTGACTCCATCCCAGCAGAGATATACAAGGCACCTGGTCCTGACTCCATCCCAGCAGAGATATACAAGGCACCTGGTCCTGACTCCATCACGGCAGAGATATACAAGGTGCCTGGTCCTGACTCCATCCCAGCAGAGATATACAAGGCACCTGGTCCTGACTCCATCCCGGCAGAGATATACAAGGTGCCTGGTCCTGACTCCATCCCGGCAGAGATATACAAGGTGCCTGGTCCTGTCTCCATCCCGGCAGAGATTTACAAGGTGCCTGGTCCTGACTCCATCCCGGCAGAGATATACAAGGTGCCTGGTCCTGACTCCATCCCGGCAGAGATTTACAAGGCAGGTGGGCCGGTCCTAACAGAGCAGCTTCACCAAGTCTTTACAAACATATGGGTGAACGAGACCATGCCACAAGATTTCAAGGACGCGTCAATAGTTCACCTTTACAAACGTAAAGGAAACCGCCAATCCTGTGACAACCACTGAGGCATCTCCTTGCTTTCAATTTCAGGGAAGATACTCGCCAGAATTCTTCTCAATCGCCTCATGGCCCATCTCGATCAAGGTCTTCTTCCTGAGAGTCAATGTGGCTTCAGAAAAGAACGTGGAACTGTTGACATGATTTTCGCTGCAAGGCAGCTGCAAGAGAAATGTCAGGAACAGAACTGCGAAATGTTCTCCACTTTCATTGACCTTACCAAGGTTTTTGATACAGTCAGCAGAGAAGGACTGTGGAAGATTATGGCAAAATATGGCTGTCCACGAAAGTTTGTCCAAATAGTGCGGCTATTTCATGATGGCATGCAGGCAAGAGTACAGGAAAATGGTGAAGCTGTCTGAGCCCTTTCCTGTCACCAATGGAGTGAAGCAAGGATGTGTCCTGGCACCAACACTGTTCAGCCTCATGTTTTCAGCCATATTGACGAATGCCTTCGAGAACGACAACATTGGAATAGACATCAACTACCGCATGGATGGAAAGTTATTCAATCTCAGAAGGCTGAAAGCTAAAACCAAAATTAACAGCGACACCGTCAGAGAGCTCCTGTTTTGCTGATGATTGCGATCTATACGCCAACTCAGAGGCAGGACATGCAACATAATGTTTCAGCTTTCTCACATGCCTGTGCCAACTTTGGGCTCAATATCAACTTGGAGAAGATTGTAGTTATGTACCAGTCAGCTCCAGGGAATAATCACACCGTGCCGAATATTAAGGTGAACGTTCATAGACTAAGTTTTATGGACAAATTCACCTATCTTGGCAGCACTGTGTCACAAGCTGCCACAATTGATGACGAAGTGAATGCAAGAATCTCCAAGGCTCCAGGCAGCGCGGCCTTTGGCAGACTGTACAAGAAATGTATGGGACAGAAATGGAATAAGCCTGCAAACAAAGCTAAAAGTCTACAAAGCAGTTGTATTATCCACACTGCTATAAGCTTGTGAAACCTGGACTGTTTATCAGCGACACGCTAGGAAATTAATCCACTTTCACACAGTCTGCCTTAGGAAGCTATTGAAGATTAAATGGCAAGATAAGATCCCAGACACTGGAATTCTAGACAGAGCGTCCATGCCTAGTATACACACTCTACTAATGAAGAATCATATTCACTCATCTGGTCAAGTAACTCACATGCCAGTTAACAGGCTCCCTTAACGAATTTTTGTTTTACTGCGAACTGCGTTGTGGTAAACGCTCCCATGGCGGCCAGAGGAAACGCTTTAAAGACACTCTGATAATCTCATTGAAGGCTTTTGGAATTCATGTTGACACCTGGGAGACTGCTGCCAAAGACCGAAATTCGTGGCGTACATCATTGCGCAAGGGTGCAGTCACTTGTGAAGCAACCAGGACTGCAAGAGCTGTGAAGAAAACGCTGGACAGAAAAACCACTGCAGGAGATCCTCCTCCTGGAACGTCAAGGATTCTTTGCCCTACATTGTCAAAGAACATTTCGAGCCAAAATAGGCCTTCATCAGCCATCTTAGAACCCACGGCTCCACACCTTCAACCCCACTGGATGAATTGAATGGTCATCATCATTCTTGATGGACAAACACCACATGTAATAGTCACGTAAACACGGCCTATGTACGTGTGTAGATTACACAATGATGTAGATACATCTAGAATTGGAACATAATGCAGCTGTCATCAACATAAACCTCGTCTATGTGACCTCACATTCTTGCCGTGTCTGGCCACAGTCTTGTCTATGTGTCCTCACATTCTTGCCGTGTCTGGCCACAGTCTTGTCTATGTGTCCTCACATTCTTGCCGTGTCTGGCCACAGTCTTGTCTATGTGTCCTCACATACTTGCCGTGTCTGGCCACAGTCTTGTCTATGTGTCCTCACATACTTGCCGTGTCTGGCCACAGTCTTGTCTATGTGTCCTCACATTCTTGCCGTGTCTGGCCACAGTCTTGTCTATCGCGGCTATGTGATCAGACGACCTAGAACTTTATGTCTCAGAGAAGAAATCTGTTCTATTATCGGCTAGATAAAGGGAGACAAATCTCCTAATACTGAGACACCGGTTGTAACTGAAACCAAATTACGGAAGTAAGTTTCTATGACTGAAATCGTATCAACTTAATAGAATAAGTTCCGACCAAATGACACAAGATTCTGTCTGGAGTTGTGAGTGTATCGTGTTAATTGAGTAAGTTGCGATTGTCTTCAGTGGTTGTCGGTAAGATTCCATTCGTTTCGGTAGATTGTTAGTTCTGGGGTAATTCTAAGTAACTCGAGATTCTGTCTGGTGCAGAATTAATGATGTTCCTAAGGACAACCAGAGACGCCGTTGTCTAAGGGTAGACTAGAGGTCTCTGTCTGTGGGTATGAATGGCTGACTCGAAAATCACAACGACCACACGTGAAAGCGAGATTCGGGCGTTGGTCTGCTAATTTACATTTAAATATCAATTTGGGAAGCCGTGGAGGTCACCTAGACAGCTCATAAATAAATTCAGATGTATTGTGTGGCACTTATAGAAGAAGAAGAGACAAGTATAGACTAGAGGACACACTAGACAACATAAACATTGACTAGAGGACACACTAGACGACATAAACATTGAACTAGAGGACCACTAGACGACATAAACATTGACTAGAGTACACACTAGACAACATAAACATTGACAAGAGACAACTAGCACATAAACATTGACTAGATGACACACTAGACAACATAAACATTGAAGAAGAACAATATAGACTAGAGGACACACTAGACAACATAAACATTGACTAGAGGACACACTAGACAACATAAACATTGACTAGAGGACACACTAGACAACATAAACTTGACTAGAGGACACACTAACAACATAACATTGACGATAGGACACACTAGACAACATAAACATTGACTAGAGGACACACTAGACAACAAAAACATTGACTAGAGGACACACTGACAACGTAAACATTGACTAGAGGACACCTAGACAACATAAACATTGACTAGAGGACACACTAGACAACATAAACATTGACTAGAGGACACATTAGGACAACATAAACTTGACTAGAGGACACACTAGACAACATAAACATTGACTAGAGGACACACTAGACGACATAAACATTGACTAGAGGACACCTAGACGACATAAACATTGACTAGAGGACACACTAGACAAACATAAACATTGACTAGAGGACAAACTAGACAACATAAAACAGTGACTAGAGGACACACTAGACAACATAAACATTGAAGAAGAGACAGTATAGACTAGAGGACACACTAGACAACATAACATTGACTAGAGGACACACTAGACAACATAAACGATTGACTAGAGGACACACTAGACAACATAAACATTGACTAGAGAACACACTAGACAACAGTAAACATTGACTAGAGGACACACTAGACAACATAAACATTGACTAGAGGACACACTAGACAACATAAACATTGACTAAAGGACACACTAGACATCATAAACATTGAAGAAGAGACAAGTATAGACTAGAGGACACACTAGACAACATAAACATTGACTAGAGGACACACTAGACAACATAAACATTGAAGAAGAGACAAATATAGACTAGAGGACACTCTAGACAACATAACATTGACTAGAGGACACACTAGACATCATAAACATTGAAGAAGAGACAAGTATACTAGAGGA
>JACEFZ010016791.1:0-77500 GCA_014155875.1 Cepaea nemoralis | reverse complement strand
ACATATTTACCTCCTCTATGTACATATTTACCCCCCAGATGTACATATTTACCTCCCCTATGTACATATTTACCCCCCAGATGTACATATTTACCTCCCCTATGTACATATTTACCCCCCAGATGTACATATTTACCCCCCAGATGTACATATTTACCTCCCCTATGTACATATTTACCTCCCCCATGTACATATTTACCCCCCCCCCCCCTCCCAGATGTACATATTTACCTCCCAGATGTACATATTTACCCCCCCCCCTCCCCGATGTACATATTTACCTCCCAGATATACATATTTACTCCCCCCAGATGTACATATTTGCCCCCCCCACCCGATGTACATATGTACCTCCCCTATGTACATATTTACCTCCCCTATGTACATATTTACCTCCTCTATGTACATATTACCCCCCCCCCAGATGTGCACATTTACTTCCCCTATGTACATATTTACCCCCCAGATGTACATATTTACCTCCCAGATATACATATTTACCCCCCCCCCCGTCCTCCATAGATGTACACATTTACCTCCCAGATGTAGCATATTTACCCCCCCCCCCCCGATGTACATATTTACCTCCCAGATGTATATTTACTCCCCCCCCCCCGATGTACATATTTACCCCCCCCCAGATGCACATATTTACCTCCCCTATGTACATATTTACCTCCCCCTCCCCGATGTACATATTTACTCCCCCCCCCCCCCGATGTACATATTTACTCCCCCTCCCCGATGTACATATTTACCCCCCCCCCCCCCCGATGTACATATTTACTCCCCCCCCCCGATGTACATATTTACTCCCCCCCCCTCCCCAGATGCACATATTTACCTCCCCACTCCCCGATGTACATATTTACCCCCCCCCCCCCGATGTACATATTTACTCCCCCCCCCCCGATGTACATATTTACCCCCCCCCCCCCCAGATGTACATATTCCCCCCCAGATGCACATATTTACCTCCCCTATGTACATATTTACCTCCCCCCCCCTGATGTACATATTTACTTCCCCTATGTACATATTTACCCCCCCTCCCCCAGATGTACATATTACCTCCCAGATGTACATATTTACCCCTCCCCCTGATGTACGTATTTACCTCCCCTATGCACATATTTGTCGGCTTCGTGGCTTAGAGGTTAGCGACTTTCTCCGTAATCTCGTATACTCTCGTGGTAACGTGATGACGGTGAGAATCAGCAGTGGTAACTTACGGGGTATGTGAGCCGGCCGCTCAGAAAGCAATGGCAAACTACTGAGCGTAATCTTGCCAGGAAATCAACATACAGCTGACAGATGCTGGTGTTGATAGCGATGTCCTGTAAAGGATATGCAAAATAAAATGTACATATTTACCCCCATATGTACATATTTACCTTCCCTATGTACATTATTTACCCCCCAAATGTACTATTTACCTCCCCTATGTACATATTTAACCCCCCAGATGTACACATTTACCCCCCAGATGTACAATATTTACCTCCCTATGTACATATTTACCCCCCAGATGTACACATTTACCCCCCAGATGTACATATTTACACCCCAGATGTACACATTTACCCCCCAGATGTACATATTTAACCTCCCTATGTACACATTACCCCCAAATGTACATATTTACCTCTCCTATGTACATATTTACCCCCCAAAATGTACATATTTACCTCCGCTATGTATATATTTACCCCAGATGTACATATCTACTTCCCCTATGTACATATTTACCCCCAGATGTACATTTTTACCTCTCCTATGTACATACTTACCTCCAGATGTACATATTTACCACCACACCCATATGAACATATTTACCTCCCCCAGATGTACATATTTACCCCCCAGATGTACATATTACCCCCCAATGTACATATTTACCCCCCAGATGTACATATTTACACCCCCCCCCCAGATGTACATATTTACCTCCCCTATGTACATATTTACCTCTCCTATGTACATATTTACCCTCCAGATGTACATATTTACCTCTCCTATGTACATATTTACCCTCCAGATGTACATATTTACCTCCCAGATATACATATTTACTCCCCCCAGATGTACATATTTACCCCCCCCCCCCCCAGATGTGCACATTTACTTCCCTATGTACATATTTACCCCCCAGATGTACATATTTACCTCCCAGATATACATATTTACCCCCCCCCCGCCCTCCACAGATGTACACATTTAACCTCCCAGATGTACATATTTACTCCCCCCCCCTCCGATGTACATATTACCTCCCAGATGTAATATTTACTCCCCCCACCCCGATGTACATATTTACCCCCCCCCAGATGTATATATTTACCCCCCCCCCCCAGATGCACATATTTACCTCCCCTATGTACATATTTACCTCCCCCTCCCCGATGTACATATTTACTCCCCCCCCCCCCCGATGTACATATTTACTCCCCCCTCCCCGATGTACATATTTACTCCCCCCCCCCGATGTACATATTTACTCCCCCCCCCGATGTACATATTTACTCCCCCCCCGATGTACATATTTACCCCCCCCCCCAGATGCACATATTTACCTCCCCTGTGTACACATTTACCTCCCCCCCCAGATGTACATATTTACTTCCCCTATGTACATATTTACCCCCCCCCCCAGATGTACATATTTACCCCCCCCCCCGATGTACATATTTACTCCCCCCCCCCCCGATGTACATATTTACTCCCCCCCCCCGATGTACATATTTACCCCCCCCCAGATGCACATATTTACCTCCCCTGTGTACATATTTACCTCCCCCTGATGTACATATTTACTTCCCCTATGTACATATTTACCCCCCCCCCCAGATGTACATATTTACCCCCCCCCCCGATGTACATATTTACTCCCCCCCCCCCCCGATGTACATATTTACTCCCCCCCCCCCCCCGAATGTACATATTTACCCCCCCCCCCCCAGATGCACATATTTACCTCCCCTGTGTACACATTTACCTCCCCCCCCCTTGATGTACATATTTACTTCCCCTATGTACATATTTACCCCCCCCCCCAGATGTACA
This sequence comes from Cepaea nemoralis, assembly GCA_014155875.1. Classification (NCBI taxonomy): domain Eukaryota; kingdom Metazoa; phylum Mollusca; class Gastropoda; order Stylommatophora; family Helicidae; genus Cepaea; species Cepaea nemoralis. The sequence continues at coordinate 74,437 of JACEFZ010016791.1, read as the reverse complement.
TATTTACCTCCCAGATGTACATATTTACCCCTCCCCTGATGTACGTATTTACCTCCCCTATGTACATATTTGTCGGCTTCGTGGCTTAGAGGTTAGCGACTTTTCTCCGTAATCTCGTATACTCTCGTGGGTAACGTGATGACGGTGAGAATCAGCAGTGGTAACTTACGGGGTATGTGAGCCGGCCGCTCAGAAAGCAATGGCAAACTACTGAGCGTAATCTTGCCAGGAAATCAACATACAGCTGAAAGATGCTGGTGTTGATATCGATGTCCTGTAAAGGATATGCAAAATAAAATGTACATATTTACCCCAATATGTACATATTTACCTCCCAGATGTACATATTTACCCCAGATTGCACATATTTACCTCCCAGATGTACATATTTACCTCCCCTATGTAATATTTACCACCCAGATGTACATATTTACCTCCCCTATGTAATATTTACCTCCCAGATGTACATATTTACCTCCCCTGTGAACACATTTACCTCCCAGATGTACATATTTACCTCCCCTGTGAACACATTTACCTCCCAGATGTACATATTTACCTCCCCTGTGAACACATTTACCTCCCAGATGTACATATTTACCTCCCCTGTGAACACATTACCTCCCAGATGTACATATTTACCACTCTACCAAAACGAATCTTCTTCTGCTACAGAGCCTTCTGTGCAGAATTTCCTGGGATAGAGATGTCGCTATGTGCTGGGTTGTCTGGGATAGAGATGTCGCTATGTGCTGGGTTGTCTGGGATAGAGATGTCGCTATGTGCTGGGTTGTCTGGGATAGAGATGTCGCTATGTGCTGGGTTGTCTGGGATAGAGATGTCGCTATGTGCTGGGTTGTCTGGGATAGAGATGTCGCTATTTGCTGGGTTGTCTGGGATAGACATGTCGCTATGTGCTGGGTTGTCTGGGATAGAGATGTCGCTATTTGCTGGGTTGTCTGGAGTTATTGTAGATGTGTACAAGTGGTCTAGCTAAATATATGTTATTGTAGATGTGTACAAGTGTTGTAGATAAATATATGTTATTGTAGATTTATATGTGAATGTTGTAGAGAACTATATGTTATTGTTGATATCTGTATGTGTTGTAGATAAATATGTTATTGTAGATGTATATGCGAATGTTTTAGATAACTAAATGTTATTGTAGATGTTTATAAGTTGTGTAGATAACTATATGTTATTGTAGATGTTTATAAGTTGTGTAGATAACTATATGTTATTGTAGATGTTTATAAGTGTTGTAGATAACTATATGTTACTGTAGATGTGTGCAAGTGTTGTAGATAACTATATGTTACTGTAGATGTGTGCAAGTGTTGTAGATAACTATATGTTACTGTAGATGTGTGCAAGTGTTGTAGATAACTATATGTTACTGTAGATGTGTGCAAGTGTTGTAGATAACTATATGTTATTGTAGATGTTTATAAGTGTTGTAGATAACTATATGTTATTGAAGATGTGTGCAAGTGTTGTAGATAACTAAAGGATATTGTAGCTATATATACAAGTGTTGTACAGATGATTATAAAGAGATCCGTTGGTGAAACAACTGTAGAATCGATCATCAATTATGACTGATGTTGCCAACTGACATCAACCACGGCGAGCAATGCCCTTTCACCCGGATATACTTGCCTCACCGTCGTGTATCATCGCGTCGACATTCATCCCTTGTTACTCCGCATCTGAGAGCTCTCGATTCCTTGTCTATCAGTACTACAACCCGTAAACATCCAGGCAATCCATTCTCAAGCACAAACTGCGGGCCAAGTCGTTGATTGGTCAATTTGTTGCCTGTCATTCAGCACTGATGGCGGCAGAGAGCACGTGGATTAGTGTGACCACGCGCCGGTGATTTGTGGAGCTAAACTGGGTTGTTCGTCATCGATAATTGTCTAGTTATGTGGTTTATCCTTGACATGTGTTAATTGACAAATACGCTAAGACAATAATATGTAGGCCATACGACAGACAGACAGACAGACAGGCAGGCAGGCAGGCAGACAGATTAGATAGAAAGATAGATAGATAGATAGATAGATAGATAGATAGATAGATAGATAGATAGATAGATAGATAGATAGATAGATAGATAGATAGATAGATAGATGGATGGATGGATGGATGGATAAATAGATAGATAGATAGATAGATAGATAGATAGATAGATAGATAGATAGATAGATAGATAGATAGATAGGTAGAACGGTCAGACTGCGGGCGACATCCACTCGGTAAGCTTTTGCTGTTGCTTCGGACTACGCAATGGATTCGCTAGCTGTGCGTTCCATTTCGTGTTATTGAGACGTTTTCCACTTTTGTCTACACTCTCGATACAGACAGTTTTCGTAACCATTCCATTCGACTGGGGCACTTTTCTTACTTTGTACTCGCTCACGAGGTAGGCTACATGTGCTGCCGGCTCAGCACCTTACCTCCGTGCAGCAGTGAACGAGAAACGGCCTGGCCCTCTCATCCGGGAATCCCTCATATCCCCCAGCTGAGAGCCTTCGAACAGGTATCAGACCTGGGCTTGTAGCTTGCTCAGTATCTCACTTCTATTTTCGGAGGGTGGGTATCGGCCCGGCTCTCAGATCAGAGGGTTTGTGGCTTAGAGCGTTCAGCCTCAACCCTCGACAGAGAGCCTTAGAGTATTGTCCGGACCAAATCTTTTGCCTTCGTGCGCCTGATTTAAACTTCTGACTGTTATCCTCACCTCAGTCTAACCCGCAGGGCAGTAGGTTGTGTCTCTCTTAGTCTGGCCCCTATCCCATAAGCTGTCCGATATGTAGTTTTTCATCCATCGGCAAGCACATGGGGTCGATGGGACACGCAAGCTCCCCCACCACGTCAAGGTGGAGACACATCGGGGGAGACAACTTATATATTAACATAGCAAAAACAAAGATAATGCATACAGATAAAACTACTATGGAGAAAGAAATATATGTTAATGGGGAAAAATTGGAGGTGGTGGAACATTTTGAATATCTTGGGTCATTGATTACCAACAATGGTCACACAATGAAAGAAATTAAACGGCGACTATCAATTGCTCTTCAAAGACTAAAACAGCTGAATAAATTATGTAGTGGGACAGATAGAACTACACATATTAGATTTTTAAGAGCATGCATCTTTCCCATTGCAACATACGCCTGTGAGACTGGACACTTACTAAACAAGCTGAACAGCGCATACATGCATTTGAATATAAATGTTAAAGACGGATTCTAAGAATATCTTGAATAAAGAAAAGAACAAATGCATCCATACTTCAAGAGCTGAGTATTAAAAAGGTTGACTATTAAAGACGATAAAACAAAGAAAATTGAACTATTTTTGTCACTTGAAACGTCACGAAAGTTTGGAAAGAACAATAATAGAGAGGTATGTGTACGGTAAGAGAGGACGAGGAAGGAAAAAAGAGAATATGGGTACAGGATGTGGCGGATGATCTCTAGATGGGTGTATCGGAGGCGGGACATCTTGCTTATGATCGAGAAGTTTTCCAGAAGGTTGTTATGGGAGCAAGGTTCTGCAGAGGACATGCTACTGAATGAATGAATGAATGAATGAATGAATGAATGAATGAATGAATAAAGAAAAACAAGTAAGAAAGTGAACTGCATGCCGTACCATATATATGTCATCGCCATAAGTACGGTACTAATGAGACAACTAGATCAACGGATGTACAGAGACACATATTGTCACATTTACCTGAATCTTTCTGTTCGTGCATATATGTGACCCGACTACCAGACACTCACTGTACACGAGTCCCCAGAGGCGGGAGTTGATGGATCACCACAGAGCGGTACAGATAAAACCTTTGTTGTAGAGATAACTAGCAATTAACAAGATAATTGAGCTGTAATTTGTGTGGTAATTGTTACTGATATGTTTGTATGAATACCACACGCCAGCCGATCCACTTAACACACACATTAACAACATGAAGAGAAACAAGTGTCAGAGGTCAAACATCTAGGCTCCAGTTTGTACAGAGAGAAAAACCATCAACAAGCAGACACGAGACACCAGAAATATCAATTGGGGCACTCTTTGAGGTCACTATGACAACTCATAAATAAATACACATGTATTGTTTGATTCTCATAGAAGTAAAGAAGAAAGAAGTAGAGACTAGAGGACACAGTAGACAACATAAATAAACACACATATATTGTTTGATTCTCATAGAAGTAAAGAAGAACGAACGAACTGAACTACGAACAAACTTTATCTTAAAAGGGTAACAAGGTTGGGCACGCAGGCCGGTCTTACATACGGCCCTTTCGATCACTCATCTTTCATTCATCAAATGTGCATGTTACATTTACATAGGGGGGGGGGGGGGGGGGGGAAAAAAACATTGTCAAATGGATTTTATAAGCATAAACAATGCATATTACGCATGGTACATTCACATGGGGGTAAAAAAAAACATTGTCAAATGAAAGTTGTAAACATAAACAGTGCATATAGCAATGTTGTGAGACACATTCCACATCCACCCTCACACCCCGCAGCCACCCACACATCCCTCAGCCACCCACACATCCTTCACCCACCACACCCCCACCCACTCACACATACCTCTACGCACTCACACAGACTCAGGCAAACATACATGCCGCCACCCACCCACTGAACCCCCACCAACACACATTTCCCCATCCACACATACATCCCCCACCCATCCCATAACCGACACGCACACACCCACCCACATATTCTCCACCACCCACCCACACACCCGCAACCACCCAGCAAAACACACATCACAAAACCACACACACATACTCCCGTCCATCCACACATCCCGCACCTATCCACACATACATCCTGTACTCTTACAATCTTTCCCCACCACCACACACACATCAGCCAACCTATACCCACTCACCCATCCAATATCCGCCACCTCTCAACCACACATCCCCCACCTATACACACATCCCCACCCACAAACGCATCTCCCCACCTGCCCACACATATCCCCCACCCATAAATACAAAAAAAACACACAACTCCCACCCACACACACCCCACCACCCACATATACCCCATCCACACACATCCGCCGCTCACACACATCTTCCCACAAACACACACATTCCCCCAACCAGAAAGAAGAAAGAAGTAGAGAAGTGGAGAAGAAAAGAAGTAGAGACTAGAGGACACACTCATTCATTCAGTAGCATGTCCTTTGCAGAACCTCGCTCCCATAACAACCTTCTGGAAAACCTCTCGATCATAAGCAAGATGTCCTGCGTCTGATACACCCATCTGGAGATCATCCGCCACATCATGCACCCATCTTCTCTTTGACCTTCCTCTTCCTCTCTTCCCAGGCTTATACCCTTCCATTATTGTTCTCTCCAAACTTTCGTGACGTTTCAAGTGTCCAAAATATTTCAATTTTCCTTGTTTTATCGTCTTTAATAACCAACCTTCTTCAATATTCAACTCTTGAAGTATGGATGCATTTGTTCTTTTCTTTACCCAAGATATTCTTAGAACTCGTCTATAACATTTATATTCAAAGGCATTTATGCGCTGTTCAGCTTGTTTAGTAAGTGCCCATGTCTCACAGGCGTATGTTGCAATGGGAAAGATGCATGCTCTTAAACATATAATTTTTAGAGGACACGCTAGACAACATAAATAAACACACATATATTGTTTGATTCTCATAGAAGTAAAGAAGAAAGAAGTAGAGACTAGAGGACACACTAAACAACATGATAATTCAAAGCTATGGTGAATTCATCGGGATCTGAACATCTCCCCTCCACATGACGACAGACAGACAGGCTGCTGTTGTCCCATATGACATCACAAATATGACAACAGCGCTGGCTACCCGTGGCAACGTGTCATTGAGAGATGACCAGCAGTGTGGTTTAGAATTAATTATTGATAATTCGCGCCCGGGTGATGTCATCATCTATACGGATGGCGCTAAACTAGGAAGTTAAAGCATTGTCTGGAGGTTCATAGCCAAGATTAATGGGCGGTGTTTGGTGCAGGAGAGCCTGGCGTATGATACCACGGCATCTAGTCTGAGTATGGAGGTGGAGGCAGTTGTAGTTGGCTGGAGGGAAAACACCGCACACATGTTCTGATTGTAACGGACTGACAAAGCATGAGTAGAAGGGTGGAGACAGACATACTTCGTGCAGCGTCATGTGCTTCCATTCAAATATCCAAGTTAGGGAGCACCCGCTGGATCTTGTCCCTAGAACATGCTAGTGTGGCGGGAAACGAGCAGACGGACAGATTGGATTGGTGCGGACATGTGAGTGGGGTATTTCCTTAAGTGAACCATTCTTACCCGGGTATTTCACACATCTGAGTAGTCACCAATCAAGTATTTCCTACATCTGAGTAGTCACCAATCAAGTATTTCATATATCAGAATAGTCACAAATCAAGTATTTCACACATCTAAATCATCTCCAATCAAGTATTTCACACATCTAAATCATCTCCAATCAAGTATTTCACACATCAAAATCATCACCAATCAAGTATTTCACACATATAAATGATCGACAATCAAGTATTTCACACATCTGATTAGTCACCACTCAAGTATTTCACACATTTGAGTAGTCACCAATCTAATATTTCACACATCTATATCATCGCCAGTCAAGTATTTCACACATCTGATATAGTTACCAATCCAGTATTTAACAAATCTGAATAGTCACCAATCTAGTATTGCTTACATTTAAATAATCGCAAATCAGGTATTTCACACATCTAAATCATCACCAATCAAGTATTTCACACAGTTGAGTAGTCACCAATATAGCTCCGTGGCTAAAGGCTTGCGAACGCGGTTCGTGAGCCGGGTACCAGGCGTTCGAAATGCAGCCGCGACAGATTTGTGCAGCAGACCGTGTCGCGTTGTGTTATAACGTGCTGGCATGGGAGGCGGTCGTTCAGAAAGCAATGGCAAACTACTGAAAGTAAAACTTGCCTAGTACATCAACAGCAGCTGAAGAATGCTGGTGTTGATTGCAACGTCCGGTAATGGATGCGCAACTTTTAAGAAAAATCATCGCAAATCAAGTATTTCACACATCTAAATCATCTCCAATCAAGTATTTCGCACATCTGAGTAGTCACCAATCAATTATTTCACATGACTGAGAAGTCACCTATCAAGTATTTCACACATCTGAGAAGTCACCAATCAAGTATTTCACACATTTGAATAGTCACCAATCAAGTATTTCACACATCTAAATCATCTCCAATCAAGTATTTCACACAGTTGACTAGTCACCAATATAGTATTTCACACATCTAAATCATCACCAATAAAGTATTTTACACATCTAAATCTAAGTTTTTTAAATACTTTTTTTAACACATCTAAATCATAACCAATAAAGTATTTCACACAAAAAGTGTTGCGACTTTAAGCGACACATCTAAATCATCACCAATAAAGTATTTCACCCATCTAAATCATCACCAATCAAGTATTTCTGATATGTAAATCAATAGCCAGGTATTTCAGCCAGAAATGGGGAACGGCTGAAACTGTACAGGAACTGTATTCAGGGTGGAGTCATGCTCGACACATCATGCCTTTAAAATGCAAGCCAATGGTAAGGTGAAGGTCAATGTTGTTTTCTGAGAGGAAACAAAGTAGTAGGTCTCTGGTTGTGGGTATATGTTATATTTGAGAGGAAACAAAGTAGTAGGTCTCTGGTTGTGGGTGTATGTTATATTTGAGAGGAAACAAAGTAGTAGGTCTCTGGTTGTGGGTATATGTTATATTTGAGAGGAAACAAAGTAGTAGATCTCTGGTTGTGGGTGTATGTTATATTTGAGAGGAAACAAAGTAGTAGATCTCTGGTTGTGGGTGTATGTTATATTTGAGAGGAAACAAAGTAGTAGATCTCTGGTTGTGGGTGTATGTTATATTTGAGAGGAAACAAAGTAGTAGATCTCTGGTTGTGGGTGTATGTTATATTTGAGAGGAAACAAAGTAGTAGGTCTCTGGTTGTGGGTGTATGTTATATTTGAGAGGAAACAAAGTAGTAGATCTCTGGTTGTGGGTGTATGTTATATTTGAGAGGAAACAAAGTAGTAGATCTCTGGTTGTGGGTGTATGTTATATTTGAGAGGAAACAAAGTAGTAGATCTCTGGTTGTGGTGTATGTTATATTTGAGAGGAAACAAAGTAGTAGATCTCTGGTTGTGGGTGTATGTTTGAGAGGGAAAACAAGTAGTAGATCTCTGGTTGTGGGTATATGTTATATTTGAGAGGAAACAAAGTCGTAGATCTCTGGTTGTGGGTGTATGTTATATTTGAGAGGAAACAAAGTAGTAGATCTCTGGTTGTGGGTATATGTTATATTTGAGAGGAAACAAAGTAGTAGATCTCTGGTTGTGGGTTGTATGTATATTTGAGAGGAAACAAAGTAGTAGATCTCTGGTTGTGGGTGTATGTTATATTTGAGAGGAAACAAAGTAGTAGGTCTCTGGTTGTGGGTGTATGTTATATTTGAGAGGAAACAAAGTAGTAGGTCTCTTGGTTGTGGGTGTATGTTATATTTGAGAGGAAACAAGTAGTAGATCTCTGGTTGTGGGTGTATGTTATATTTGAGAGGAAACAAAGTAGTAGATCTCTGGTTGTGGGTGTATGTTATATTTGAGAGGAAACAAAGTAGTAGGTCTCTGGTTGTGGGTGTATGTTATATTTGAGAGGGAAACAAAGTAGTAGGTTCTCTGGTTGGGGTGTATGTTATATTTGAGAGGAAACAAAGTAGTAGATCTCTGGTTGTGGGTGTATGTTATATTTGAGAGGAAACAAAGTAGTAGATCTCTGGTTGTGGGTGTATGTTATATTTGAGAGGAAACAAAGTAGTAGGTCTCTGGTTGTGGGTGTATGTTATATTTGAGAGGAAACAAAGTAGTAGGTCTCTGGTTGTGGGTGTATGTTATATTTGAGAGGAAACAAAGTAGTAGATCTCTGGTTGTGGGTGTATGTTATATTTGAGAGGAAACAAAGTAGTAGATCTCTGGTTGTGGGTGTATGTTATATTTGAGAGGAAACAAAGTAGTAGATCTCTGGTTGTGGGTGTATGTTATATTTGAGAGGAAACAAAGTAGTAGATCTCTGGTTGTGGGTGTATGTTATATTTGAGAGGAAACAAAGTAGTAGATCTCTGGTTGTGGGTGTATGTTATATTTGAGAGGAAACAAAGTAGTAGATCTCTGGTTGTGGGTGTATGTTATATTTGAGAGGAAACAAAGTAGTAGATCTCTGGTTGTGGGTGTATGTTATATTTGAGAGGAAACAAAGTAGTAGATCTCTGGTTGTGGGTGTATGTTATATTTGAGAGGAAACAAAGTAGTAGATCTCTGGTTGTGGGTGTATGTTATATTTGAGAGGAAACAAAGTAGTAGATCTCTGGTTGTGGGTGGTATGGTTATATTTGAGAGGAAACAAAGTAGTAGATCTCTGGTTTGTGGGTGTATGTTATATTTGAGAGGAAACAAAGTAGTAGATCTCTGGTTGTGGGTGTATGTTATATTTGAGAGGAAACAAAGTAGTAGGTCTCTGGTTGTGGGTGTATGTTATATTTGAGAGGAAACAAAGTAGTAGGTCTCTGGTTGTGGGTGTATGTTATATTTGAGAGGAAACAAAGTAGTAGATCTCTGGTTTGTGGGTGTATGTTATATTTGAGAGGAAACAAAGTAGTAGGTCTCTGGTTGTGGGTGTATGTTATATTTGAGAGGAAACAAAGTAGTAGATCTCTGGTTGTGGGTGTATGTTATATTTGAGAGGAAACAAAGTAGTAGGTCTCTGGTTGTGGGTGTATGTTATATTTGAGAGGAAACAAAGTAGTAGATCTCTGGTTGTGGGTGTATGTTATATTTGAGAGGAAACAAAGTAGTAGATCTCTGGTTGTGGGTGTATGTTAATTTGAGAGGAAACAAAGTAGTAGATCTCTGGTTGTGGGTGTATGTTATATTTGAGAGGAAACAAAGTAGTAGGTCTCTGGTTGTGGGTGTATGTATATTTGAGAGGAAACAAAGTAGTAGGTCTCTGGTTGTGGGTATATGTTATATTTGAGAGGAAACAAAGTAGTAGATCTCTGGTTGTGGGTGTATGTTATATTTGAGAGGAACAAAGTAGTAGATCTCTGGTTGTGGGTGTATGTTATATTTGAGAGGAAACAAGTAGTAGATCTCTGGTGTGGGTGTATGTTATATTTGAGAGGAAACAAAGTAGTAGATCTCTGGTTGTGGGTGTATGTTATATTTGAGAGGAAACAAAGTAGTAGATCTCTGGTTGTGGGTATATGTTATATTTGAGAGGAAACAAAGTAGTAGGTCTCTGGTTGTGGGTATATGTTATATTTGAGAGGAAACAAAGTAGTAGATCTCTGGTTGTGGGTGTATGTTATATTTGAGAGGAAACAAAGTAGTAGGTCTCTGGTTGTGGGTGTATGTTATATTTGAGAGGAAACAAAGTAGTAGGTCTCTGGTTGTGGGTGTATGTTATATTTGAGAGGAAACAAAGTAGTAGATCTCTGGTTGTGGGTGTATGTTATATTTGAGAGGAAACAAAGTAGTAGATCTCTGGTTGTGGGTGTATGTTATATTTGAGAGGAAACAAAGTTAGTAGGTCTCTGGTTGTGGGTGTATGTTATATTTGAGAGGAAACAAAGTAGTAGGTCTCTGGTTGTGGGTGTATGTTATATTTGAGAGGAAACAAAGTAGTAGATCTCTGGTTGTGGGTGTATGTTATATTTGAGAGGAAACAAAGTAGTAGATCTCTGGTTGTGGGTGTATGTTATATTTGAGAGGAAACAAAGTAGTAGATCTCTGGTTGTGGGTGTATGTTATATTTGAGAGGAAACAAAGTAGTAGGTCTCTGGTTGTGGGTGTATGTTATATTTGAGAGGAAACAAGGTAGTAGGTCTCTGGTTGTGGGTATATGTTATATTTGAGAGACGAGCTGCATTTTGACGAACATATTGTGTACATTTAATCTGACAATTTTAGTACATTTAATTTATAACATACGTTTTCAAGATTTGTGCTAAGGGAAATAAGTCAATAAAACAAAAGTGAAAGTATTACAAGTTTCGTCCCTTGTTTCGATATTCCCGAGGGACGATAACTCATCCCGTTGGTGATCTCGTGTGTGTATAAATCTGACTTTGGGGGTGGAGACATCAAATGGAAAACCATTTGAGACATCACATCTGAGACATCCCTTCTGAGACATCACTACAAATCTGAGACATCACTTCACATCTGAGACATCGCTTCACATCTGAGACATCGCTTCACATCTGAGACATCACATCTGGGACATCCTTCACATCTGAGACATCACATCTGAGACATCACATCTGAGTCATCACTTCACATTTGAGACATCCCTTCACTTCTGAGACATCACATCTGAGACATCACTTCACATCCCCAAAGAAAAGATATTCAGGCACCAGACCTCACAGTAGCAAGCTGATGGCTCAGGTTTTCAACTGAGTTCATTGCAGACAATCATCACTGCACTCTGGACGTAGAGATAAGTGTACGGATCTTGTTCCTACAATCATCACTGCACTCTGGACGTAGAGATAAGTGTACGGATCTTGTTCCTACAATCATTAAAACTACAGCGACAATATGTGCCAGGTCTAAATGAACCGTCCAGTCTACCCGCGGGTTTGGTGTACTGTTCTGTGATGCACCTGATGCTTAAATCCCGAGTTTTGAATGAATCACCAAAACACTAGAAGTAAAATCGGTCAGCAGTACTAGAACAGCATCACAAGTGACCAAACTGACCAGCAGAAACACATCACACGTGACCTTACTGACCAGCAGACACACATCACACGTGACCAGACTGACCAGCAGACACACATTATACGTGACCAGACTGACCAGCAGACGCATCACACGTGACCAGCAGACACATCACACGTGACCAGACTGACCAACAGACACACATCACACGTGACCAGACTGACCAACAGACACAGCACACGTGACCAGACTGACAAACAGACACAGCACACGTGACCAGACTGACCAACAGACACAGCACACGTGACCAGACTGACCAAAAGACACAGCACACGTGACCAGAATGACCAACAGACACATCACACGTGACCAACAGACACATAACACGTGACCAGCAGACACACATCACCCGTGACCAGACTGACCAGCAGACACACATCACACGTGACCAGACTGACCAGCAGACATACATCACACGTGACCAGCAGACACACATCACACGTGACCAGCAGACACACATCACACGTGATCAGACTGACCAGCAGACACACATCACACGTGACCAGACTGACCAGCAGACACACATCACACGTGACCATCAGACACACATCACACGTGATCAGACTGACAAGCAGGACACACATCACACGTGACCAGCAGACACACATCACACGTGACCAGACTGACCAGCAGACACACATCACACGTGACCAGACTGACAAGCAGACACATCACACGTGACCAGACTGACCAACAGACACAAATCACACGTGACCAGATTGACCAGCAGACACACATCACACGTGACCAGCAGACACACATTACACGTGACCAGACTGACCAGCAGACACACATCACACGTGACCAGCAGACACACATCACACGTGACCAGACTAGCCAGCAGACACACATCACACGTGACCAGACTGACCAGCAGACACACATCACACGTGACCAGACTGACCAGCAGACACACATCACACGTGACCAGACTGACCAGCAGACACACATCACACGTGACCAGATTGACCAGCAGACACACATCACACGTGACCAGACTGACCAGCAGACACACATCACACGTGACCAGACTGACCAGCAGAAACACATCACACGTGACCAGACTGACCAGCAGACACACATCACACGTGACCAGTAGAAACACATCACACGTGACCAGACTGACCAGCAGACACACACCACACGTGACCAGACTGACCAGCAGACACACATCACACGTGCCCAGACTGACCAGCAGACACATATCTGGGCCCACGGTCCACACATCCCACCTCACTCCCGACTGCACAGTCCTGTCCCTGGGATGAGCCACTCAGCAGCAGCAATCAATATAAAGACCCCGGTGTCATTTACATAAGTGGGGCAGAGACCAGCAACTTGAGCCGGGGTGAATGCCACAGTGCCAGTTATCTAGGCTTTCTGACACCAGGAGTAATCTTGTTCCAGACATTGTGCCTGCCACTGCAAGCCTGTAGCAGATATGCATGTTTGGTAAATAAACGGCAGTACACACACACGCACACAAACTCTCTCTCTCTCTCTCTCTCTCTCTCTCTCTCTCTCTCTCTCTCTCTCTCTCTCTCTCTCTCTCTCTCTCTCTCTCTCTCTCTCCTGCAGCAGATGGCCATGTTTGGTGTACTGGTGTGTCGGCAATACATTGTAGTCATTATCTTCTCTCTCTCTGTCTCTCTCTCTGCGCTCCCCTCTCCCTCAACTGGTACTTGATATACATGGACATAAATGCCTTTAATACGCAGTGGAGTCAATCTTTTGATTCTCTCACCGTCTCTCTCTCTCTCTCTCTCTCTCTCTCTCTCTCTCGCTCTCTGTGTCTCTCTGTCGCTGTCCGTCTGGCTGTCTGTCTGTATGTCTTTTTGTCTGTCTCTCTTTGTCTGTCTCTCTTTGTGTCTCTCCTGGTCTGTCTGTCTCTCTTTCTGTTTCTGTCTGACTGTCAGTTTATCTGTATGTTTGTCTCTTTTCACGTCTGTCTATCTCTCTTTCTGTTTCCTTCTGTCTGTGTCTGTCGCTATTTCTGTCTGTTTCTGTCTCTTTCTGTCTGTGTCTGTCTCTCTTTCGGCCTCTGTCTGTCTCCCTCTGTCTGTGTCTGTCTCTCTTTCGGCCTCTGTCTGTCTCCCTCTGTGTGTGTCTGTCTCTCTTTCGGTCTCTGTCTGTCTCCCACTGTCTGTGTCTGTCTCTCTTTCGGTCTCCCTCTGTCTGTCTGTCTGTCTGCCTGTCTGTCTGTCTGTCTGTCTGTCTGTCTGTCTGTCTGTCTGTCTGTCTGTCTGTCTGTCTGTCTGTCTGTCTGTCTGTCTCTGTCTGTCTCTGTCTGTCTCTCTGTCTGTCTCTCCGAAAGAGCGAAAGAGAGACAGACACAGACATAAATAAAGTCCGTTCGTTCGTTCGTTCTCTGTCTGTCTCTCTGTATGTCTTAGTCTGTCTCCCTGTCTCTATCTCTGTCTGTCTCTCTGTCTCTGGGTGTATGTCTGTTTCTCTATGTGTCTCTGTGTGTGCCTGTATCTCTCTTTGTCTCTTTGTGTCTGTCTGTCTGTCTCTCTTAATTAACATATCAAACATGCAACAACTACTCACATCTAAAGCATGAAACAATAATTCGCATCTCAAACATGCAACAACTACTCACACAACAAACATACAACTATTCACTTGTCTAACATGAAACAATTCAGATCACAAACATACAACTCATAACTCAAACTTTCAAAAACTCACATCTCAAACAGGTACCAACTAATCTCATCTCAACATGCAACAAGAACTCATAACTTAAACATGCAATAAGAACTCTTAACTCAAACTTGCAACAACTCACATCTCAAACATGCAACAACTCACAGCTCAAACATGCAACAACTCACATCTCAAACATGCAACAACTCACATCTCAAACATGCAACAACAATTCATAACTCACACATGCAACAACACACATCTCAAAAATGAAGCAACAACTCATAACTTAAACACACACAACAACAACTCATAACTCAAATATGCAACAACTCATAACTCAAATATGCAACAAAGCATAACTCAAATATGTAACAACTCATAACTCAAATATGTAACAACTCATAACACAAATATGTAACAACTCATAACTCAAATATGTAACAACTCATAACTCAAATATGTAACAACTCATAACTCAAATATGTAACAACTCATAACTAAAACATGCAACAACTCATAACTCAAATATGTAACAACTCATATCTAAAACATGCAACAACTCATAATTAAAACATGCAACAACTCATAACTCAAATATGTAACAACTCATAACTAAAACATGCAACAACTCATAACTAAAATATGTAACAACTCATAACTCAAATATGCAACAACGCATAACTCAAACATGCAACAACAACACAACAACTCACATCTCAAACACGCAACAACAACTCACATCTCAGACACGCGACAACAAACTACATCTAAAACACGCACCAATATTCAAGTCTTAAATCAAAAATAGAACAATAACTCACGACACAAACATGCAACAACATACAACTTTGCACCACTCAAACATACATCAAGATACAACTTTTGACTTATTGTAAATTCACGAGTGAAACATACAAATGTAGACTATTGCCTTTCAACATCATACAACAATTCAGGACTCAAACATTCAACAACATATAATAATTAGCGATTCAAATATTTGACTTCATACTGTTACACAAACTAGCGATTCACACAAACAACAATCCACGATGTAAACATTCAACAACATGTAACTGACAAATGAAACATCCAACAACATTTAACCAACAAATGAAACATCCAACAGTCGTGCACACATCCCTCACGAGCCTGCAAGCAGACCGTGAGCTAGGAAACACGGAGCTGTCACCTTCCACATCAACAGCGAGAAGTGTGCTCACACCTGAGCGCTCACCTGACTCTAATCAGGAACTGGCATCTGCCAGCAGATGTCCGACTCACCCCGGGAGGTGCGAGGTGCGGGTTCAGTAATCACCGGGCCCGGCACGTCGCCTCATTATGCAGCCGAGATGTACAGATGATAACAGCAGTCATTGGACACGGTTTGCTGCTTTTCGTGGTTGCGGGATTGTACACAGTGGGCAGCAAGGCTTAGAGTTACATTGGGAGACATTTGTGGAAACAGACACAGGAAGAGGAGAAAATATCCCCGACAACCTTTTGTCGTGTCTAGGAAAGATATCGCCGGTCTCCCTGGAGAAGAGGTTAACGTCTTTCTTGTGAGTAACGCAGCTGCGCGAGATTCGGTAGTGTATAGTGCCTCGTTGGTTACTCACGGGGGTATGTAAGCCGGTTGCTCAGAAAGCAATAGCAAACTACTGAGCGTAATCTTGCCTAGTACATCAACAGCAGCTGAAAGATGCTGGTGTTGACTGCAACGTCCTGTAAGGGATATGCAACACACACACAAAAGGAAAGGAATCAGCACAAGAATTGAGAAACTCTGTTTTTAAGATCGCCAGATGTGGAGAGACAGAATCGCCCTTTCCAGACCGCAACCAACTTGATGACCGATGATAATGATGTTTTGCCACCAGGTCAAAGTTCACCCCCGATGTGCGGGTTGACTTCTGGTGTTACCGTCCAATTGATCCGGCATAACGCATAATCTGAACTATCTCTGGTTATGTAAAATTAACCGGCGCCTGCTGATGTGATCTCGTGGTTTCTGGTTTTGTTGTGGCTGTTTAAAATCAGGGGTGAGTAACAAGCATTGTCAAACGTTCATCTACATCTGTCATCACATCACCGCAAGTCTCTCTCAGGTGCTTAGATCACTCACCGTCTGTGGGCGCCTCACTTCACCACAAGTCTCTCTCAGGTGTGTCGTTTAGAGGCACCATGGTTCCTGTCGTGTTGCTGTCGGTTGCCGTTCTGTGTGCGGTCGTCCCAGATGCTGCGTCTGCAGGTATGTGAGCATTTGTTGTGTCGACATGTCTGTGCCACTGTAGCTTGCCCGTTCCTATTATCGCCATAATATTGTTATTATTCCTCATGTGTGTGACACTTTTAACATCGCCATTAATTATTATTCACACGGGTAGATAGAACCCAAGGCCTGGGCTGGGATCTGTCTAGAGCAGTGGTTCTCAACTTGTTTCGGTCCATGCACCCCTTCATCATATATTCAGAATGTCGCCCCCTCCCCCCTTTCGTATTTCCTTCCTATATATCCCCCCGCCCCTACACAGTATACATAACAATGGAAGCTAAATTTAATAATACATACTAGAACAAGTCTAGATGTCTAAAAAACGTAATTTGTATGTCTACTTATGTTATAAAATGAATTTCAGAAAAGCGAGAAAAACAGAACTGTAAAGTATGGAGTGAAAAACAATATCAAGTAATCCGTTCTTATATTAACGTGATCTTAAAATAATCTTAATTCCCCCTCCCAGCCCCCCGAAACCCTAAAATTGCCCCCCGGGGGGGGGGGGGGCGGCGGGGAGTCTCCACCGGTTGAGAACTACTGGATCTAGAGCAGATTGTAGATTCGTAATTAACTTCATTCAAATGAAGATTGTAGACAATGAGAACATTGTGATTGCTTTTTCCTTAGCAATTCTGAAATACTCGGAGGGTAGGTCAGAATGGCCGAATGGATAAGACGCTTCTTAAACATCCGGTGTGCTGATACCGAGGTAAGGGGTTCAACCCCTACACCGGACAGTTAGACTAAAATGTTAACTTCTCGTCCTTGACTTGGGGACGTACATTACAAGTTCCTCTGAAGTCGGAGTGGGTTCGCCTGATGGCGATTGACACTGTTAATAGGGAAAGCTAACCCACACGCAAAATTCAGTCCAGAACTAGAAGAAGTAGTGTGTATGGACTACGCGTGAGGTGTATGGACTTTCGCGTGAGGTGTATGGACTACGCGTGAGGTGTATGGACTACGCGTGAGGTGTATGGACTACGCTTGAGGTCAAAGCTAGTGAGCGAAGACCAGAAAAAGAAGAAGAAGAAAAAGCGCAGAGGAGTGCTTGAAATGGCATAACGGAGATCATTTTCAACATCTAATCTATTACGAGCCGGTCTCTCTGGCCGAGGGGTTAAACGACTTTCCCCGTAATCCCGTTTATCCACGTAGGGTCTCGCAGCGCGTAAGAATTGGTAGCGGTTCTCGTTGCGTTGGTGACTTACGAGATAAATGAGCCGGCCGCTCAGAAAGCAATGGCAAACTACTGAGCGTTATCTTGCCAAGAAATCAACAACAGCAGTAAAATGCTGGTGTTGATAGCGATGTCCTGTAAAGGATATGCGGAAAAAAAATTATATTACGTCGTTTCGTTTTAATTTCCAACAGAGCTGAAAAGCCTGAGTCACAAAGATATGATGACACAAATGGAAGCAATGCACGGATTGGCTTTTTCTGCCATATTTGTGTAGGAATGGCACTTAAAGGTCAAAATTCCGTAATTCGTTTGTGACAGATGTCTTCACCAAATAAAGGCAAGAATTCTCTACTTCGAAACGAAAAGTTCATGACTTATCTACTTCAGGAGGATGTAACTGTCAGAGGCGTAACCGCCAGGGTCTTCTTCTTCTTCAGCTTTCCGAGCCATTGAGGTTCTTTGCTGCAAATACAATCCGTCTCCATTCGTCTCTCTGGTGGACCTTCTCTTGCCAGTCGTTGATTCCAAGTGCTTGTAGGTCTGTACATGTATTATCTCTCCACCGTCTTCTTGGTCTACCTCGGGGTCTATGGTCGTCTTGATATTAATACAAAATATCCGCTCACATATCAGAGGCGTATCCAACATGTGGATATTGTACTGACATGCTCTATCATTGGTCTACCTGGCAGGGCGACCATGTTTCTACAGCGGTGCGATGTATGAAGACGGCAGTCGCATACCTGACCCGTGCAACATCTGTACGTGCTGGAGTGGCAGGGCAATCTGCACAATGAGGGCGTGTGTGAAAGGTATGTGTCATCTTTTTGTGTGTAGTACGTGTCATAACGACAAGGGCATGTCTGGCAGGTGGTTGTGTTCTCCCTGTGTGTTGTTTGTCCATCAAGAATTATGATGACCATTCATTTCAACCAGTGGGGTTGAAAGTATGGAACCGTGAGTTCTAAGATGGCTGATAAGGCCTATTTTGGCTCAAAATGTTCTTTGACAATGTGGGCAAAGAATACTTGACGTTCCAGGAGGAGGATTTCATGCATTGGTTTTTCTGTCATGCCTTTTCTTCACAGCTCTTGCAGTCCTGGTTGCCTCACACGTGACTGCACTCTTGCGTAATGATGTACGCCACGAATTTCGGTCTCTGGCTGCAGTCTCCCAGGTTTCATGATGAATTCCAAAAGCTTTTAGTGAGATCTTCAGAGTGTCTTTAAAGCGTTTCCTCTGGCCGCCTTGGGAGCGTTTACCACAACGCAACTCGCCGTAAAAATATTCGTTTAGGGAGCCTGTGATCTGGCATGCGAGTCAAGTGACCAGCGAATCTGATTCTTCATTAGTAGAGCCTCCCAGTGTATAAAATGTATGTACGACAAGAGGATCTCAACTCTCAGAAATCATTATGTTTCAACAGAAGTTAGTAAAGGAATAAAACTTCTGAAGGACGGAAAAGCTGCCGGTCCAGATGGGTTACCAGCAGCATCTTTAAAATAAAATAAAAATAAAAAATAAACACCTCATTTGAATTACTGCGCAGATTATTTAGCAGGCTTTAGGAGACCAAAGAAATACAAGCAGAGTGGAGAGAAGGATAACTGTTGAATATGCCTGAGAAAGACGTCCTGCGTGAGTGTGAACAATGATAGAGGAATAATGTTGTTGTCGCTGTCTGGGGAACTATTTAGCAGTGTCAACCAGAAGAGATTAAGATATGCCATAGACAAACAACCAAGGGATGATCAGGCAGGCTTCTGACGAACATGTCCTGCACTGATCAGATAGTCACAATACGCTTAATAGCAGAGCAAAGTGTTGCACTGTACTGCCCACTGGATGTTGGATTTGTGGATTATGGAAAGTTCTTTGGCGACATTCATATGGAATCTCGTGGACATTGATCAGGTGCACTATATGGAATCTCGTGGACATTGATCAGGAGCACCACATGGAATATCGTGGACATTGATCAGGTGCACTATATGGAATCTCGTGGACATTGATCAGGTGCACTATATGGAATCTCGTGGACATTGATCAGGTGCACTATATGGAATCTCGTGGACCTTGATCAGATGCACCATATGGAATCTCGTGGACATTGATCAGGTGCACTATATGGAATCTCGTGGACATTGATCAGGTGCACTATATGGAATCTCGTGGACATTGATCAGGTGCACTATATGGAATCTTGTGGACATTGATCAGGTGCACCATATGGAATCTCGTGGACATTGATCAGGTGCACTATATGGAATCTCGTAGATATTGATCAGGTGCACCATATGGAATATCGTGGACATTGATCAGGTGCACTATATGGAATATCGTGGACATTGATCAGGAGCACCATATGGAATATCGTGGACATTGATCAGGTGCACCATATGGAATATCGTGGTTACATTGATCAGGTGCACCATATGGAATATCGTGGACATTGATCAGGTGCACTATATGGAATCCCGTGGACATTGATCAGGTTCACTATATGGAATCTCGTGGTTACATTGATCAGGTGCACTATATGGAATCTCGTGGACATTGATCAGGTGCACTATATGGAATCTCGTGGTACATTGATCAGGTGCACCTATATGGAATATCGTGGACATTAATCAGGAGCACCACTATGGAATATCGTGGTTACATTGATCAGGTGCACCATATGGAATATCGTGGACATTGATCAGGTGCAGCATATGGAATATCGTGGACATTGATCAGGTGCACCTATATGGAATCTCGTGGACATTGATCAGGTGCACAGTATGGATTATCGTGGTAATTTATCAGGTGCACTATATGGAATATCGTGGACATTGATCAGGTGCACTATATGGAATATCGTGGACATTGATCAGGTGCACCATATGGAATCTCGTAGACATTGATCAGATGCAGAGTCCTCCGTGGGAGAAAGCTAACAGATAGCTAGAGACACTTTTGAAGAGGAGTGGTGCATGGGTGTCTTTTGTCACCTTCATTACTCTCACTGACCAGAGACTGGGTTACGAAGACAGCAAGAGACACTGCTGGAACTGAAATTCTATGGTTCCTCAGACAAAGTATCTCGATGACCTCGACTTGACTGACGACGAAGATAAAGAAACAGCCATACTAGACACAGGAAACAGCCATACGCGGTACAGGAAACAGCCATACAAGATACAGGAAACAGCCATACAAGATACAGGAAACAGCCACACACGATACAGGAAACAGCCATACACGACATTACTCAAGAAACAATTTACGTGTACTCAACATGAAGACTGCGGGTGGGCTGGAGAAGGACATAGGGAGTTGAGTTGAGTTGAGTTGAGTTGAGTTAAGAACCGACATCACTGCACTCAGATCATTCCCACATGTGCTCCGTCAACAGCCAAGCGAAGAGTCATACAACTAATCGTTCCCACCGCTATCTGATTTAATGTTCTCCTGGTCTTCCCTCTCAGATTTTGATTTTTTCAGAACCCCTACCGATCCCCTGAAATCTCATAGGGAACTAGACTGGTAATGTATGAGCACGGTCGGACACCGATTCTAAGCCTGGGCTCCGCGCCTGCCATAATGAGGGACAGACTGGCCAGCTATTCATCAGTACGTACAGACCAACACAGTGTGATGGTGCTCTCACATCATTGACTCGTAGCAGGAAGCTGCCCGGAGACAACACTTATCAGACGAACATGGAGCCTACCGGAGAAGAGAAGTAGAGTGAGCTTTGAGTAATGAGTTTTGAGCTCAGAACCGACATCACTGCACTCAGGACATTTCCACACACTCTTCGTCCTCTCGTTCAACAGACAGAGAAGAATCACACTACTAATCGTTCCAACCACTATCTGATTGAAAGTTCTTCTGGTCTTCAATCTCAGTTCTGAGATTTATCCAGAAACCCTGGCAGAAGTGGAGACAGAGATGAACAAAAGGGGACGGACATGAAGAGGGATGTATGGGGTAGCTGAAGATGGGAGGACATGGAGGGGGATGTATGGGATAGCTGAAGATGGGAGGACATGGAGGGGGATGTATGGGATAGCTGAAGATGGGAGGACATGAAGGGGGATGTATGGGGTAGCTGAAGATGGGAGGACATGGAGGGGTATGTATGGGATAGCTGAAGATGGGAGGACATGGAGGGGGATGTATGGGATAGCTGAAGATGGGAGGACATGAAGGGGGATGTATGGGTAGCTGAAGATGGGAGGACATGGAGGGGGATGTATGGGGTAGCTGAAGATGGGAGGACATGGAGGGGATGTATGGGGATAGCTGAAGATGGGAGGACATGGAGGGGGATGTATGGGGTAGCTGAAGATGAAAGGACATGGAGGGGGATGTATGGGATAGCTGAAGATGGGAGGACATGGAGGGGGATGTAT
This sequence comes from Cepaea nemoralis, assembly GCA_014155875.1. NCBI lineage: Eukaryota > Metazoa > Mollusca > Gastropoda > Stylommatophora > Helicidae > Cepaea > Cepaea nemoralis. The sequence goes on along the minus strand of JACEFZ010016791.1, from coordinate 52,035 downwards.
GGGGTAGCTGAAGATGGGAGGACATGGAGGGGGATGTATGGGGTAGCTGAAGATGGGAGGACATGGAGGGGGATGTATGGGGTAGTTGAAGATGGGAGGACATGGAGGGGGATGTATGGGGTAGCTGAAGATGGGAGGACATGGAGGGGGATGTATGGGGTAGCTGAAGATGGGAGGACATGGAGGGGGATGTATGGGATAGCTGAAGATGGGAGGACATGGAGGGGGATGTATGGGACAGCTGAAGATGGGAGGACATGGAGGGGGATGTATGGGACAGCTGAAGATGGGAGGACATGGAGGGGGATGTAGATGGGAGGACATGGAGGGGGATGTATGGGGTAGCTGAAGATGGGAGGACATGGAGGGGGATGTATGGGGTAGCTGAAGATGGGAGGACATGGAGGGGATGTATGGGATAGCTGAAGATGGGAGGACATGGAGGGGGATGTATGGGGTAGCTGAAGATGGGAGGACATGGAGGGGGATGTATGGGGTAGCTGAAGATGGGAGGACATGGAGGGGGATGTATGGGGTAGCTGAAGATGGGAGGACATGGAGGGGGATGTATGGGATAGCTGAAGATGGGAGGACATGGAGGGGGATGTATGGGGTAGCTGAAGATGGGAGGACATGGAGGGGATGTATGGGGTAGCTGAAGATGGGAGGACATGGAGGGGGATGTATGGGGTAGTTGAAGATGGGAGGACATGGAGGGGGATGTATGGGGTAGCTGAAGATGGGAGGACATGGAGGGGAATGTATGGGGTAGCTGAAGATGGGAGGACATGGAGGGGGATGTATGGGATAGCTGAAGATGGGAGGACATGGAGGGGGATGTATGGGACAGCTGAAGATGGGAGGACATGGAGGGGGATGTATGGGACAGCTGAAGATGGGAGGACATGGAGGGGGATGTATGGGACAGCTGAAGATGGGAGGACATGGAGGGGGATGTATGGGGTAGCTGAAGATGGGAGGACATGGAGGGGGATGTATGGGGTAGCTGAAGATGGGAGGACATGGAGGGGGATGTATGGGATAGCTGAAGATGGGAGGACATGGAGGGGGATGTATGGGTAGCTGAAGATGGGAGGACATGGAGGGGATGTATGGGGTAGCTGAAGATGGGAGGACATGGAGGGGGATGTATGGGGTAGCTGAAGATGGGAGGACATGGAGGGGGATGTATGGGATAGCTGAAGATGGGAGGACATGGAGGGGGATGTATGGGGCAGCTGAAGATGGGAGGACATGGAGGGGGATGTATGGGACAGCTGAAGATGGGAGGACGTGGAGGGGGATGTATGGGACAGTTGAAGATGGGAGGACGTGGAGGGGGATGAATAGAGTAGCTGAAGATGGGAGGACATGGAGGGAGATGTATGGGACAGTTGAAGATGGGAGGACATGGAGGGGGATGTATGGGACAGTTGAAGATGGGAGGACGTGGAGGGGGATGAATAGAGTAGCTGAAGATGGGAGGACATGGAGGGAGATGTATGGGACAGCTGAAGATGGGAGGACATGGAGGGAGATGTATGGGACAGCTGAAGATGGGAGGACATGGAGGGAGATGTATGGGGTAGCTGAAGATGGGAGGACATGGAGGGAGATGTATGGGGTAGCTGAAGATGGGAGGACATGGAGGGGATGTATGGGGATAGCTGAAGATGGGAGGACATGGAGGGGGATGTATGGGGTGGCTGAAGATGGGAGGACATGGAGGGGGATGTATGGGGTAGCTGAAGATGGGAGGACGTGGAGGGGGATGAATAGAGTAGCTGAAGATGGGAGGACATGGAGGGAGATGTATGGGACAGCTGAAGATGGGAGGACATGGAGGGAGATGTATGGGTAGCTGAAGATGGGAGGACATGGAGGGAGATGTATGGGGTAGCTGAAGATGGGAGGACATGGAGGGGGATGTATGGGATAGCTGAAGATGGGAGGACATGGAGGGGGATGTATGGGTAGCTGAAGATGGGAGGACATGGAGGGGGATGTATGGGGTAGCTGAAGATGGGAGGACATTGAGGGGGATGTATGGGGTAGCTGAAGATGGGAGGACATGGAGGGGGATGTATGGGATAGCTGAAGATGGGAGGACATGGAGGGGGATGTATGGGGTAGCTGAAGATGGGAGAGACATGGAGGGGGATGTATGGGGTAGCTGAAGATGGGAGGACATGGAGGGGGATGTATGGGTAGTTTTGAAGATGGGAGGACATGGATGGGGGATGTATGGGGTAGCTGAGATGGGAGTGACATGGAGGGGAATGTATGGGGTAGCGAAGATGGGAGGACATGGAGGGGGATGTATGGGATAGCTGAAGATGGGAGGACATGGAGGGGGATGTATGGGACAGCTGAAGATGGGAGGACATGGAGGGGGATGTATGGGACAGCTGAAGATGGGAGGACATGGAGGGGGATGTATGGGACAGCTGAAGATGGAGGGACATGGCGGGGATGTATGGGGTAGCTGAAGATGGTGAGGACATGGAGGGGGATGTATGGGGTAGCTGAAGATGGGAGGACATGGAGGGGGATGTATGGGATAGCTGAAGATGGGAGGACATGGAGGGGGATGTATGGGGTAGCTGAAGATGGAGGACATGGAGGGGATGTATGGGGTAGCTGAAGATGGAGGACATGGAGGGGGATGTATGGGGTAGCTGAAGATGGGAGGACATGGAGGGGATGTATGGGATAGCTGAAGATGGGAGGACATGGAGGGGGATGTATGGGGCAGCTGAAGATGGGAGGACATGGAGGGGATGTATGGGACTAGCTGAAGATGGGAGGACGTGGAGGGGGATGTATGGGACAGTTGAAGATGGGAGGACGTGGAGGGGGAATGAATAGAGTAGCTGAAGATGGGAGGACATGGAGGTAGATGTATGGGACAGTTGAAGATGGGAGGACATGGAGGGGGATGTATGGGACAGTTGAAGATGGGAGGACGTGGAGGGGATGAATAGAGTAGCTGAAGATGGGAGGACATGGAGGGAGATGTATGGGACAGCTGAAGATGGGAGGACATGGAGGGAGATGTATGGGACAGCTGAAGATGGGAGGACATGGAGGGAGATGTATGGGGTAGCTGAAGATGGGAGGACATGGAGGGAGATGTATGGGGTAGCTGAAGATGGGAGGACATGGAGGGGGATGTATGGGATAGCTGAAGATGGGAGGACATGGAGGGGGATGTATGGGGTGGCTGAAGATGGGAGGACATGGAGGGGGATGTATGGGTAGCTGAAGATGGGAGGACATGGAGGGGGATGTATGGGGTAGCTGAAGATGGGAGGACATGGAGGGGGATGTATGGGATAGCTGAAGATGGGAGGACATGGAGGGGGATGTATGGGATAGCTGAAGATGGGAGGACATGGAGGGGGATGTATGGGGTAGCTGAAGATGGGAGGACATGGAGGGAGATGTATGGGGTAGCTGAAGATGGGAGGACATGGAGGGGGATGTATGGGATAGCTGAAGATGGGAGGACATGGAGGGGGATGTATGGGGTAGCTGAAGATGGGAGGACATGGAGGGGGATGTATGGGGTAGCTGAAGATGGGAGGACATGGAGGGGGATGTATGGGACAGCTGAAGATGGGAGGACATGGAGGGAGATGTATGGGGTAACTGAAGATGGGAGGACATGGAGGGGAATGGAGGGGAATTTATGGGATAGCTGAAGCTGGGAGGACATGGAGGGAGATGTATGGGACAGCTGAAGATGGGAGGACATGGAGGGGGATGTATAGAGTAGCTGAAATGGGAGGACATGGAGGGGAATGTATGGGATAGCTGAAGATGGGAGGACATGGAGGGAGATGTATGGGATAGCTAAAGATGAGAGGACATGGAGGGAGATGTATGGGATAGCTGGAAATGGGAGGACATGGAGGGAGATTATGGGACAGCTGAAGATGGGAGGACATGGAGGGAGATGTATGGGTAGCTGAAGATGGGAGGACAAGGAGGGGGATGTATGGGATAGCTGAAAATGGGAGGACATGGAGGGGGATTATGGGACAGCTGATTGATTGATTGATTGATTGATTTAGGAATCGACATCACAGCATTCGGGGCATTCCCATAAGTGCTCCGTCTCCATCCTCAGCAGCCAGCGAAGAGTTCCAACACTTATAGTACCAGTAGCAATCTGATTATAAGTCCGTCTCGCCTTTCCTCTGAGCGTTGAGCGTCGGCCAGATCCCCTCGTCACTCCTCTTGTCTCATTCTTGCCAGACCATGGTAATCCATTTGCTCCTCCGAGGTGTGCACGTGCTCCCACAAGGCCGCAACCACGTCTGCCTTGTCATGTATCAATACTCCACCAAGTTCTGCAGAGCCAGCCAATCTGTCCTGCCTGTTCATTTCCCAGCACACCGGCATGCCCCGGAGAAAAGATCCAGGCGATACTTGTCACCCGTGACCTCCGAAGCGAAGCAAGCCACTCCGCACGAAGTCTGCCCGTCCTCACCCTCGTCAGCATGCTTTCTGAGTCAGTTACAATCACGATGTGTGTGTGTCGTATTCTCCATCCAGCGGAGAGCCGCAGTGACTGCCTCCACTTCCATTCTTAAGCTGGATGTTGTGGTATAATATGCCAGGCTCTCCTGCCCCAAACATCGACCATTAGCTTTGGCTATGAACCCCCAGCCACTTCTCTCACCTCTTGACACCTGAACCATCTGTGTAGATAATCACATCACTCGATTGAGCATTGTCCTGAATTAGTTGCTGGATTTCCACTTCCGTGGCCCCTGCTGGCCACTCCCTGCACTCCCGGCTTAATGTGATTATAACTCTGCACAAGTCTGACTGCTCCGCTGGCACTCTGACCCACTCCTCTCCACGCCTAATGTTCTCCAAGGGGCACACCTGTCTGATCGTATCCTCCGCCTGAGCCATCCATGATTTACCTCTTATCAGTCGCTGACCCTTAACTGCGTCCAGCGCCTCATGCTGTGGGTGGTCTGTGTCATCCATGTTCAACTGTCCCATACAAATCCCCGCCATGTCCTCCCATCTTCAGCTGTCCCATACATCTCCCTCCATGTCCTCCCATCTTCACCTACCCCATACATCTCCCTCCATGTCCTCCCATCTTCACCTACCCCATACATCCCCTCCATGTCCTCCCATCTTCACCCTACCCCATACATCCCCTCCATGTCCTCCCATCTTCAACTGTCCCATACATCTCCCTCCATGTCCTCCCATCTTCAACTGTCCCATACATCTCCCTCCATGTCCTCCCATCTTCAGCTACTCTATTCATCCCCCTCCATGTCCTCCTATCTTCAGCTGTCCCATACATCCCCCTCCATGTCCTCCCATCTTCAGCTGTCCCATACATCCCCCTCCATGTCCTCCCATCTTCAACTGTCCCATACATCCCCCTCCATGTCCTCCCATCTTCAGCTGTCCATACATCCCCCTCCATGTCCTCCCATCTTCAACTGTCCCATACATCCCCCTCCATGTCCTCCCATCTTCAACTGTCCCCATACATCCCCCTCCATGTCCTCCCATCTTCAGCTGTCCCATACATCCCCCTCCATGTCCTCCCATCTTCAACTGTCCCATACATCCCCCTCCATGTCCTCCCATCTTCAACTGTCCCATACATCCCCCTCCATGTCCTCCCATCTTCACCTACCCCATACATCCCCCTCCATGTCCTCCCATCTTCAACTGTCCCATACATCTCCCTCCATGTCCTCCCATCTTCACCTACCCCATACATCTCCCTCCATGTCCTCCCATCTTCACCTACCCCATACATCCCCTCCATGTCCTCCCATCTTCACCCTACCCCATACATCCCCTCCATGTCCTCCCATCTTCAACTGTCCCATACATCTCCCTCCATGTCCTCCCATCTTCAACTGTCCCATACATCTCCCTCCATGTCCTCCCATCTTCAGCTACTCTATTCATCCCCCTCCATGTCCTCCCATCTTCAGCTGTCCCATACATCCCCCTCCATGTCCTCCCATCTTCAGCTGTCCCATACATCCCCCTCCTTGTCCTCCCATCTTCAGCTGTCCCATACATCCCCCTCCTTGTCCTCCCATCTTCAGCTGTCCCATACATCCCCCTCCATGTCCTCCCATCTTCACCTACCCCATACATCCCCCTCCATGTCCTCCCATCTTCAGCTATCTCATACATCTTCCTCCATGTCCTTCCATCTTCAGCTACCCCATACATCCCCCTCCATGTCCTCCCATCTTCAGATACTCTATACATCCCCCTCCATGTCTTTCCATCTTCATCTACCCCATACATCCCCCTCCATGTCCTCCCATCTTCATCTACCCCATACATCCCCCTCCACGTCCTCCCATCTTCAGCTTCTCCATACATCCCCCTCCATGTCCTCTTATCTTCAGCTATCCCATACATCTCCCTCCATGTCCTTCCATCTTCAGCTACTCCATTCATCCCCCTCCATGTTCTCCCATCTTCAGCTACTCTATACAACCCCCTCCATGTCCTCCCGTCTTCATCTACCCCATACATCCCCCCCCCTCACATGGAGGGGGATGTATGGGACAGCTGAAGATGGGAAGACATGGCGGGGAATGTATGGGACAGTTGAAGATGGGAGGACATGGATTGGAATTTATGGGATAGTTGAAGATGGGAGGACATGGAGGGAGATGTATGGGGTAGCTGAAGATGGGAGGACATGGAGGGAGATGTATAGGACAGCTGAAGATGGGAGGACATGGAGGGGATGTATGGGACAGCTGAAGATGGGAGGACATGGAGGGGGATGTATGGGACAGCTGAAGATGGGAGGACATGGAGGGGGATGTATGGGACAGCTGAAGATGGGAGGACATGGAGGGGGATGTATGGGACAGCTGAAGATGGGAGGACGTGGAAGGAGATGCATGGGGTAGGTGAAGATGGGTGGACATGGAGGGAGGGGGATGTATTGGACAGCTGAAGAAGGGTGGACATAGGGTAGATGTATTGGGTAGATGAAGAAGGGAGGACATGGAGGGGGATGTATGGGACAGCTGAAGATGGGAGGACATGGAAGGGGATGTATGGGACAGCTCAAGATGGGAGGACATGGAGGGAGATGTATGGGGTAGGTGAAGATGGGTGGACATGGAGGGAGGGGGATGTATTGGAGGGAGGATGTCTGATATTGTTCTATAACTGTGTCTGATAGTGTTCCATATCTGTGCCTGATAGTGTTCTATATCTGTGTCTGATATGGTTCTATATCTGTGTATGATATTGTTCTATATCTGATATTATTCTGTATCTGTGTCTTATATTGTTCTATAACTGCGTCTGGTATTGTTCTTTATCTGTGTCTGATATTGTTCTATAACTGTGTCTGATATTGTTCTATAACTGTGTCTGATAGTGTTCTATATCTGTGTGATAGTGTTCTATATCTGTGTCTGATATTGTTATATATCTGTGTGATAGTGTTCCATATCTGTGCCTGATAGTGTTCTATAACTGTGTCTGATAGTGTTCTATAACTGTGTCTGATAGTGTTCCATATCTGTGCCTGATAGTGTTCTATATCTGTGTCTGATATGGTTCTATATCTGTGTATGATATTGTTCTATATCTGATATTATTCTGTATCTGTGTCTTATATTGTTCTATAACTGCGTCTGGTATTGTTCTTTATCTGTGTCTGATATTGTTCTATAACTGTGTCTGATATTGTTCTATATCTGTGTGATAGTGTTCTATATCTGTGTGATAGTGTTCTATATCTGTGTGATAGTGTTCTATATCTGTGTCTGATGGTGTTCTATATTTGTATCTGATATTGTTATATATCTGTGTTTGACATTGTTCCATATCTGTGACTGATATTGTTTTATATATGAGTCTGATATTGTTCTATATCTGTGTCTGATATATTTCTATATCTGTCTAATATATTCTATATATGTGTCTGATAATGTTCTGTAACTGTGTCTGACATTGTTCTACATGTGTGTCTGACATTGATCTATATTTGTGTCTGATATTGTTCTCTATCTGTGTCTGATATTGTTCTATATCTGTGTCTGATAGTGTTCTATATGTGTATGATATTGTCCTATATATGTGTCTAATATTGTTCTATATCTGCGTCTGGTATTGTTCTATATCTGTGTCTGATAATGTTCTGTAACTGTGTCTGACATTGTTCTACATGTGTGTCTGAGATTGTTCTATATCTGTGTCTGATATTGTTCTATATATGTGTCTGATATTGTTCTATATCTGTGTATGATATTGTTCTATATCTGTGTCTGATATTAATCTATATATGTGTCTGATATTGTTCTACATCTGTGTCTGATATTGTTCTATATCTGTGTCTGATAGTGTTCTATATCTGTGTCTGATAATATTCTATATCTGTGCCTGATATTGTTCTATATCTGTGTATGATATTGTTCTATATCTATGTCAGATATTGTTCTATATATTTGTGTGATATTCTTCTATACCTGTGTCTGATATTGTTCTATATCTGTGTCTGATATTGTTCTATATCTATGTCTGATATTGTTCTATATCTGTGTCTGATATTATTCTATATCTGTGTCTGATATTGTTCTATATCTGTGTATGATATTATTCTATATCTGTGTCTGATATTGTTCTATATCTGTGTCTGATATTGTTCTATATCTGTGTCTGATATTGTTCTATATCTGTGTCTGATAGTGTTCCATATCTGTGTCTGATATTGTTCTATATCTATGTCTGATATTGTTCTATATCTGTGTCTGATATTGTTCTATATCTGTGTCTGATATTGTTCTATATCTATGTCTGATATTGTTCTATATCTGTGTCTGATATTGTTCTATATCTGTGTCTGATATTGTTCTATATCTGTGTATGATATTGTTCTATATCTGTATCTGATATTGTTCTATATCTGTGTCTGATAGTGTTCCATATCTGTGTCTGATAGTGTTCTATATCTGTGTCTGATATTGTTCTATATCTGTGTCTGATAGTGTTCTATATCTGTGTCTGATAGTGTTCCATATCTGTGTCTGATAGTGTTCTATATCTGTGTCTGATATTGTTCTATATCTATGTCTGATATTGTTCTATATCTGTGTCTGATATTGTTCTATATCTGTGTCTGATATTGTTCTATATCTGTGTCTGATATTGTTCTATATCTATGTCTGATATTGTTCTATAACTGTGTCTGATAGTGTTCCATATCTGTGTCTGATAGTGTTCCATATCTGTGTCTGATAGTGTTCTATATCTTTGTCTGATATTGTTCTATATCTGTGGTTGATATTGTTCTATATCTTTGTCTGATATTGTTCTATATCTGTGTCTGATATTGTTCTATATCTTTGTCTGATATTGTTCTATATCTGTGTCTGATATTATTCTATATCTGTGCCTGATATTTTTCTATATCTGTGTCTGATATTGTTCTATATATGTGTCTGATATTGTTTTGTATATTTGTGTGATATTGTTCTATACCTGTGTCTGATATTGTTCTATATCTGTGTCATATATTATTCTATATATGTGTCTGATATTGTTCTATATCTGTGTCTGATATTGTTCTGTATCTATGTCTGATATTATTCTATATCTGTGTCTGATATTGTTCTATATCTGTGTCTGATATTATTCTATATTTGTGACTGATAATATTCTATATAAAAGTCTGATATTATTCTATATCTGTGTCTGATATTGTTCTATATCTGTGTCTGATATTGTTCTATATTTGTGACTGATAATATTCTATATAAAAGTCTGATATTATTCTATGTCTGTATTGTTCTATTCTTTATCTTTTATTGACGTTGTTTTTGCCTAAAACGTAATCTATTTTTGTCTGATAATGTTCTTTTTCTGTCTGATATTGATCTATATTTGTCTGACATCGATCTATTTCTGTCTGATATTTTTTGTATTATTGTTTGATAGTGATCTATTTCTGTCTGATATTGATCTATTTTTGTCTGATATTGATCTATTTCTATCTGATTTTGATCTATTTCTGTCTGACAGTGATCTATTTTTGTCTGATATTGATCTATTTCTGTCTGATTTTGATTTATTTATGCCTGATATTGATCTATGTTTGTCTGATATTGTTCTGTTTTTGTCTGATATTGATCTATTTCTGACTGACATGGATCTATTTCAGACAAACTTAAACCGATCCTGGATAAAGTCTAGTCCAAATGGGAACATCTCACATTCCTGAATATAACTGTTTCTTGAAAACTGAACTGACGATGTCTTCTTGTGTTTGTTTGTGTCAGGATCTGTGGTGTCTTCTTGTGTTTGTTTGTGTCAGGATCTGTGGTGTCTTCTTGTGTTTGTTTGTGTCAGGATCTGTGGTGTCTTCTTGTGTTTATTTGTGTCAGGATCTGTGGTGTCTTCTTGTGTTTGTTTGTGTCAGGATCTGTGGTGTCTTCTTGTGTTTGTTTGTGTCAGGATCTGTGGTGTCTTCTTGTGTTTATTTGTGTCAGGATCTGTGGTGTCTTCTTGTGTTTGTTTGTGTCAGGATCTGTGGTGTCTTCTTGTGCTTGTTTGTGTCAGGATCTGTGGTGTCTTCTTGTGTTTGTATGTGTCAGGATCTGTGGTGTCTTCTTGTGTTTGTTTGTGTCAGGACCTGTGGTCTTGTGTCTATATTTTCCAGTTTGTATTTTCATTTCCATGTTAGTTTGGTGCCACGTTATGAGAATGACAAAAACTGGAACATGTCGTGACAACCGGAAAGATTTGATTAAAGGGGGACAGAGGAAGACAACGTGAGGATATTCTTGAAAAGACAACGTGAGGATATTCTTAACAGTCTTGTGTCATGGCACGGAAGGGAGTCAACACACGAATTGTTCCATAACGTCGGAGATGGCAATTTGTGGAAAGGCATGATGGCACAGACGGAAAGGCACTGGATGCTGATTACTTTGGTAGGTGTCTGTGGGTAAGATGTTCATAGCCGCAGTTTCACAGTTCCCCGATAAGCCGCGGCTCCAGGGCTCGAAATCAACGCGGGCCATTTGCGAGCAGGTGGCTATATTCATGTGATAGACGTGTACTGTGTTGCCATGGGTTCACTCATTCTGTTTGATCTCCCCAGATTTGCATAGTTTGGTCCTAATCGAGGCCCTTGAACCCACAACTGAACCATCAGTGGGGAAACCATGATGATGACACATCCCAGCCTCATGAGTTGGCATACATGATGGTATATCAAACAAATGCACGATGATACATCAAACAAATACACGATGATACAACAAACAAACATACGATGATACATCAAACAAATAAACAATGATACATCAAACAAATACACGATGATACAACAAACAAACATACGATGATACATCAAACAAATAAACAATGATACATCAAATAAATAAACAATGATACATTAAATAAATACACGATGATGCATCAAACATATACACGATGATACATCAAACAAATAAACAATGATATATCAAATAAATACATGATGATATGCCATCTGTCTCCTGTTTGTTTTTTGATATTTTGTTTTATGTCCTGTGTTTGACGCTTTCTCTCCTGTCACATGACTGTGTTTTCCTTCTGTCTCATGTCTGAAGTTTTTTATTTTGTCTCATATTTGATTTTTCTCCTTCTATCTCGTGTTTGATGTTTTTCTTATTTGTAACCTTCAGCTCGTGCATACTAATCCTCCAAGATTCTGGCCCTTGTCCTGGAAGGGTAGAAGTTCGATCCACCACTACAGGAATGTACACTGAAGTAGTTAGGAATGCACGTTTCAGTCTCATGTGGTGGATCCTCCATCGATGACCTTGAACCCGAATGATTGAGGTCACTCCTCCTCGGCTTCGCAGCGGACGAGTAAGGGGTGATAGCTAGGTCATATGTAAGGGAGATAATTCTAAGAAACTATTATGTTTCTACGGGCAGATAACTATCGAGTATATATATATATATATATAATAGTTTAATTAATAATAAAAACTTTAAAAAATAAATAACGACCAGGCGCGAGGTTGGGGAGTAGAGGGGGAGAGCAGGTGCGTTGGCGCGTGGGTTGCAGCTATGTAGTTCAGGTTTTAACACTATCATCCTACAGGTTACAAATAAAAATCTTTAAAATGTAAAGATGGCCGGTATTAGTGGTCGTAGTTGGTATGGCCTAGTGTCATTCGTTGTTAAGGTGGTAGTAGTGGTTATCTGTGGTCTTTAGTGGACGGGGTTTAAACACTATTATCATACGGGTTACAAATGAAAACCTTAAAAAGTAAAGATGGTGGGTATTATTGGGTGTAGTGGGTATGACTTAGTGAAATTCGATGTTAAGGGGTGGCTAGGGGTTACTAGTGAGCTGTAGATGCCCGTAGTGGTTTAAACACTATCATCATACGGGTTATAAATGAATATCTTAAAAAGTAAAGATGACCGGCATTATTGATTGTAGTGGGTATGGGTTAGTGTCCTTCATTTTTAGTGGTGGGTGAGTGGAGGGGTAGTGGTTATTAGTGGTCTAGGGTGGACTGGGTTTAAGCTTATTCATTATACAGGTTACAAATGAAAACCATACAAAGGTAAAAATGGCCGGTTTTATTGGTTGTAGTGGATATGGCTTAGTGTCATTCGTTGTTAAGGGGAAAGTGGAGGAGCAGCTGGATAAGTGCTTCGGATCATTATTAAGAGGTGGACGACAGGGGCAGTAGTGGTGGACTGGATGTACTACGGGTTTTCATTGGTAATGATGTGGCGGGGTCGAGTCGCGGAGTGGTTGTAGGCTGGGGCCGGGGTGGAAAAGTGTATTTCCAAAACCAATATATATTCTCAGGCTTGTCTACTCGGTGCCCGGTTTCACACCCAGACAAAAGTACAGATACTATGTAGCACTTTACCATTCAAATAAGCAAACAGTTAGACAAATTGTTAACAATGGTGGACAAATACCGAAAAATCTCGTCCAAACTTAAAAAAGTAAGAAATTTGTTAGCCAAATGGGGAACATGTTGACCAAAATAGGAAATAGCTCGTCCAAACTTATAGAAAAATCGGACAATTTGTTATCCAAATGTGAAAAATATCGTCAAGTAAAGACGAATCTCGTCCAAACTTATAAAATTAGGAAAATGTGCTAGCCAAATGGGAAATATATCGACCAAGTAGGAAAATTTGTTAGCCAAACGTGAAAAATATTGGCAAAGTACAGACATATAAAAAGTAGGAAAATGTGTTAGATAAAGGGGGGGGGGGGGAATATCCAATAATTAGGGAAATTTGTTAACCAAATGTGAACATTATTGGCCAAGAAAAGAAACAACATGTCCAAATTTATCAAAAGTAAGAAAATGTGTTAGCCAAATGTGAAAAACATGGGCCAAGCAAATAAATAACTCGTCTAAATTTAGAAATAGTAGGACAATTTGTTAACCAAGTGAAGAAAATGTTGACCAAAATAGACAGCTCACCCAAACTTTAAAAAAAAAGAGTAAGAAAATGGGTTAGTTAAATTGAACAAAATTGGTGTTCAAGTAAAGAAAAATCTCGGCCAAACAGTTAAAAAGTAGGAAATTGTGTAAACCAAATGGGAAAAACATCGGTCAAACTTGTAAATAGCTCGGCCAAACTTACGAAATGTAGGAAATTTTGTAAACCAAATGTGAAAAATGTTTACCGAGTAAAGAAATATAGCATCCAAACTTATGAAACGTAGGAAATTTTGTTAACCAAAGATGAAAAATTATTGTTCAAGTAACGAAATATCGCATCTAAGCTTATGAAAAGTGGGAAATTTTGATAACCAAAGATGACAAAATATTGTTCAAGTAAAGAGATTTCGCATCCACACTTCTTCTTCTTCTTCTTCTTCTTCTTCTTCTTCTTCTTCTTCTTCTTCTTCTTCTTCTTCTTCTTCTTCTTCTTCTTCTTCTTCTTCTTCTTCTTCTTCTTCTTCTTCTTCTTCTTCTTCTTCTTCTTCTTCTTCTTCTTCTTCTTCTTCTTCTTCTTCTTCTTCTTCGTCTTCTTCGTCTTCTTCGTCTTCTTCGTCTTCTTCTTCTTCTTCTTCTTCTTCTTCTTCTTCTTCTTCTTCTTCTTCTTCTTCTTCTTCTTCTTCTTCTTCTTCTTCTTCTTCTTCTTCTTCTTCTTCTTCTTCTTCTTCTTCTTCTTCTTCTTCTTCTTCTTCTTCTTCTTCTTTCGTTCGCTTTAAATATGTCAATAACTGCAATGTTGTCTCTTGTATGAAATTAACTGTCGTTTTTAGTTCAGTCAGCGGTCCATAGAGTTTATCTTCCAGTGTCGTATCTCTAGGTCAGAAGGTTTGTCTAGACATGTTGTAATATGGGCAGTCTTGGAGTATGTGCTCTGCTGTCTGCGACGCCAATCCATATGCGCACATGGCTGATTCACCAATCTTGAATTGTGTATGCATTTGGTTGCGTAATCTATTGTGTCCTGTTCTGAGGCGCATAATAATGACTTGTTCTGGTCTGTCCATAATGTGATGGTCATTTTGAGCAGGTTTTGGTGGTTTTCTGACTGATTTGATCATTCTTTTCTTTTGGTGGTATGTGACGGGCACATCAGGCTGTTCTTCTTTTGCTCCTTCCTTATCCAATCGATCAGCTCTGTCGTTTCCGGGCACTCCACAGTGGGATGGTATCCATTGTATGGTAACCTTATGCTGATTGCTAAGTTCAGAAATTAGTGTCCTTAGTAGTGTCAATTTCCCAGACAGGAACGCCTCGAGTACTGATTTTGCATTTGCCAATAGCACCACAGGTTGTGTACCATGGCTGGTATTTAGTAATTTCTCTGTTCCTATCTTGATTGCCTCAATTTCAGCATCATAGTCATGGCAGTACTTTCCTGTTGGTAATCTTTCAGAGTCCCTATTATTATTTGGGTATTATATGTACACTTCCACTTCTCCATTTCGAACAGTATTTTGTGCTGACCCATTTCTTCATCAAGGAAGCTGAGAGTGGTTGTTCTGTGTTGCACACTGTTCTGTTCTTAATTGTCAAATAATCCTCTCATTTTTGTCTGGATTTGTAGTGATAGACAATGTTCATCTTTCCATAGAGTTCGCTCTGGTATAGTTTTCAGGGGGGATACCAACTGTGGGCAGGTCGGTGGTTTCTCTGCAGGGTCGTTTCGCCTGGTGGATAAAACTGCTTCTTTTCAACCGCCCCATAGCTAAATTTTCAAATCTGTTCTTCAAAGGATGTTCTTCACTTGACAAGCTGAGGAACTTTTCTGCTTGTATTAGCGTTTTCGTATCTCTGTGCTTTCTCAGTGCTTGAGTCTTCCCCATCTTCTCCATCTCCACTATAGGGGTTGATCTCATCCCTCCTGTGGTGACTCTAAGTGCTTGATTTTGCACTTTGTCCATCTCTTGTAGTGTGGTTTTTGATGCCGAAAACCACGCAGTTGACCCATATTCCAGGTGTGGTCGTATGCTCTGTTTGATAAACTTTGCTAAGTATTCCCCTTTGGCTCCCCATGTGGTTCCTCTCTGTTTTCTCAGGATGGCTATTTTCCTTTGGCTTTTGTTACTGCTTTGTTGATGTGCTTTCTCCATGTCAGCCTGCCATCAAACGTTGCTCTAAGGTATGTTGGTTCTTTATCTTCTCTTAGGGATGTTCCATTTATCTGGATGATCCCTGCCTTTTGTCTTGGAAATTGTTTTTGTTTTTGTTTTGGAGAGTTAGTTAGTTAGTTAGTCCACAGCTCATCCTCATTTCACATCGAACCATTCGGTCCATAAGTGCTCGGATCACCTCCTCAGCAAATCCCGCAGCATGTAGCGGCTAACCACACCAGTTCTTTGTTGGTTTATCAATCTTCTTTGGCTTCCTGCGTAGTGTTCTTGTTTGACCATACATCTTTTAATTTGATGTTCTCGCAGTCTGACCATGGTTGTATATTCACAGTCATCACTTGGTTCTCGAAAAAGTCTTTCTTCTCGTAGAGCATTCAGAATGTCAGCCTGTTCCTTGGCGCGTCCGCCCTCCACAGTAGCCTCACCTGCGAGCTTAACAGTACGCGCATTTCCTTGTACTCCCGCATGCGCTGACACGAAGATGAAACTAATCTTTGCCAGCCGAGACCGCACCAGAGACAGCAACCACAGTCTTCGGATCCACCCATCTCTAGCCTCTTGAGCATGCTCATTGAGTCACTAAGGAAACATGCCCTAGTGAATGTCTGTGTCTCGAGCCTTGTTATTGCTTTACTTACTGCCATGACTTCCATAATCAGCCTACTTGTGGTCTTAACAAAAGCACCAGAGTCCTCCTTCACAATTCTCCCTCCGGCCTGAGCCGTAAAGGCCCATTGTCGGACGACTGAACCATTTGTGTAGATGACAGCATCACCGTCTAACGAATCCTCGAAAATCAACGCTTGTACTCACGCCTCCACAGCAGCCGGATTTTCTTGTCTGCATTTTCTATCTAGTTGGATGCAAACAGAAAATGATGTACATAAATCTGTTGGCACTTGTACCCAATCCTCGCCAGGTTCTAAGTCCTCAATTGAACACACCTGTTGAAGAATGTCTTCGTTTTGACCCATCCACGACCTTTCTCTTTTTAACCTGCTGCCCTAAACCGTCCCACAAGGGTTACTGACACCTCCTCAACTACAATTGATCATAAATATGTTACTTGTCCAGATAATATTATTGAATGTTCTGTTCCTGTTAGTACAGTTAGTGACCATTACCCTGTATGTTGTACATGGTCAAGAATTGGGTTCAAATCTCTTAAACATAAACATGTAAGTATCAAATTTAGAAATTTTAAAGCATTCAACCAAGATTTATTTTTGCAAGACTTAAGAAAAGCAGCCCTTGATCACGTTTACCAACTTCCTGACCCGGACGATGCATTAGCTTTCTGGACGAAGACAGTCTACAATGTGTTCGATAAACACGTACCAATTAAAGAAGTTCGAGTCAAAAATCAACATAAATCCCCATGGGTCACTAATGAAGTTCTGGAAATCATGAGAGAGCGAGATACAGCACACAAAAATAAAGACTTCATCAATTACCGTAGACTGAGGAATAAAGTTAAATATGAAATTCGTAGGATAAAAAAGATCATTTTAAAAATTTGATTGTAGATAATTCAAACAGTACAAATATATGGAAGGCTATTAACTTGCTAACCAATAAGAAACGCCTTACAGAATCAGCAACACCAAATTCTATAACATGCGATGAATTCAGTTGGTTCTTTCAATCCGAAATAGAGAATCTAAAGTCTTCAATACCAGACTCATCGTGTAATTTAAGTTCACTGGCATCATTCTGTGAGGAGAAGTGCACCAGAAATATTCCCGCTGAGATTCCCTTAATGTCTGTTGCAGACGTTTATAAATATCTCTTAAACCTCAAATCAACAAATTCACACGGCCTAGATGGTATCAGCAATAGAATTCTTCGTTGTGCAGCACCAGTCATTAGTGAGTCCTTAACGTTCATATATAACCAGTGCCTGGCCAAAAACTACTTTCCATCTGCATTTAAAATTGCTAAAGTGTTTCCGCTACTTAAAAATGGCTCAATCGATAATAGCGTTTTGGGTAATTATAGAACTATTTCCTTACTATCGTCGCTATCAAAACCACTAGAAAAACACATTCATAAAATAACGTTACACCATTTAATTAACAACGATCTAATAATTAACAGTCAATCTGGGTTTCGACCTAAATATTCTTGCCATAGTGCTCTAACAAAAATGACCGATAACTGGCACTTAAACATCAACAACGGTAGAATTTGTGGAGCGGTGTTTGTAGACTTTAAAAAAGCTTTTGATATGGTAGATCACGATATTTTAATTAGAAAACTAAAACAAATGAAGACAAGCACCAACATGGTGAACATAATCACGTCATTTCTATCCGACAGACAACAAGTCGTGTCCTTCAACAACTGTCTATCAAGACCCACACAGCTTAATATTGGTGTGCCTCAGGGCTCAATACTAGGTCCGCTGCTTTTTGCAGTTTATATTAATGATCTTCCTTTATATATCAATACAACTTGTGATCTATTTGCAGACGACTGTACTATATATACTAGTCAAGAAAACCGTAGTGAATTAGAGAATTCTTTACAAAAGGAACTTGATAATCTTACTAGATGGAGCAATGAAAACCGCATGCAAATTAACATCGACAAAACCAAATCCATGTTAATAACGACCAGACAAAAACTACAGACACTAGCCATAACTGGAGCACCGCTCGAACTCCGCTTGGGCTCGTTACCTATAGTTAATGTGAACGAACATAAAACACTAGGTCTTTTAATTGACAGCCATTTGAGCTGGAGCTCTCATGTTCACGTTCTTACCAAGAAAATAGCACAAAAAGTTTACCAACTTGCTAAAATTGAGCACTTCCTGGACGAAAGCACACGAAAAATATTCTATACATGCTATATCCAATCACATCTCGACTACTGTTCCACAGTTTGGGATAGTTGCCCTAAATCTAATTTAAAACGACTATGTTCTCTACAAAACCGCGCTATTCGTCTGGTTTCTGGCAGAAAGCACGTTGAAAGTAATAATTTATACAGGCATCTAAGACTTCTACCACTTGGAAAGCGCTTCCTTTTTAACAAAGCCAAATTAGTGAATAAAATTATATCTCAAAATACCCCAGAGTATCTTCTGCCGCTGATTCAATCTAATGCAATGAACAGCAAGCGCCTAAATTTGTTACATGTCTCAAAGCCTAGATTGGACCTATACAAAACATGTTTCGCCTATTCTGGTGCTCACTTATGGAATGATCTTCCTCCAGATCTGAAAACTCCAATGAGTCCCTACACATTTAACCGAAAACTCTTTCAATACTTAATCCATACCGACTATATGCCACCATAATTCATTTACTGGTATAATTGTTCATTATAATTGTTTAACTATAATTGTTCACTGTATATGTGTGTGCGTGTGGAGAGAGAGAGAGAGAGAGAGAGAGAGAGAGAGAGAGAGAGAGAGAGAGAGAGAGAGAGAGAGAAAGTGGGTGTCAGAGAGAGTGAGAGAGTGAATGTGTGTGTGCGCACGTGCATGCGTGTGTGTGGAGAGAGTGATTGAGCGAGAAATGGTGAGGGAGTGTGTCAGTGCATGCATTCGTACGTGTATGTGTGAGAGTGAGTGAGGGAGTGTGTGCGTGCGTGCATTCATGCGTATGTGTATGTGTGAGAGAGTGTGATTGAGAGAGTGAGTGTGTGTGTGAAGGATTGTGTGTGAGAGAGTGAGAGAGTAAGTGAGTGAATGAGTGAGGAGTGAATGAGTGAGAGAGTGAGTGTGTGTGAGTGAGTGAATGAGTGTTAGAGTGTGTGTGTGTGTGTGAGAGAGAGAGAGAGAGAGAGAGAGAGAGAGAGAGAGAGAGTAAAAAGAGTGAGTGAGTGCGCTAGGGTAAGTGAAACATTGAGTGATAGCGTGAGGGTGTGTGTCTGTCTGTGTATGAGTGTGTGAGAGAGAGAGTAAGAAAGTAGAGATAAAGTGAATGAAGATGGACAGAGTGAATGAATGGGGGGAAATAGTGAGTGAGAGAGAGAGAGAGAGAGAGAGAGAGAGAGAGAGAGAGAGAGAGAGAGTGAGCGAACGAGAGAGAGAGTGAGACAGTGGGAGAGTTGATGTGTTAGTGTGTGTGTGTGTGAGCGCGCGCATGCGTGTGAGTGTGTGTATATGAAAGAATACAGAGAGAGAGAGAGAGAGAGAGAGAGAGAGAGAGAGAGAGAGAGAGAGAGAGAGAGAGCTGAGCAGATGCATGTCATGTAATACGCATGTTATGTAACACGCGAATCCATATGTTTGTGTATTCTCATCTGTCATGTTATCAGTTAAATACCATTTGATTTTATCATGTATAATGTAAACTCATGTACATTACTGTAGTTTGAGTGAGAGACAGAATGAGTGAGCGTGAGAGTGAATGTGTGTGTGTGTGTGTGTGTGTGTGTGTGTGTGTGTGTGTGTGTGTGTGTGTGTGTGTGGGAGCGCGAGCATCACTATTTTTACTTCACACACTGTTTATGTTTATGTACACATTTTTCTCCATGTTTAACATTTTTATGAGACTGCTCACGACAATTGTCAGTGTATGTGTGTGAGTAAAGTGTGGAAGTTTGTTCATACTAGTTTCAATGCTCACGTGAGGCATTTTATATGTGTCTAGATGTGAGGATATGTGAGTGTGTGTGGAGGATGTGTGTGAGTGTGGGGATATGTGTGGGTGGGGATGTGTGGGTGGGGGAATGTGGGTGGGGGTATGCGTTTGGATGGGTTGAGGTGTGTGGGTGTTGGTGGGTAGTGATATTTGTGGGTGTTGGTGGGATGTGTGGATGGATGTGTGGGGGTGAAAGTAGGGGTGTGGGAATGGGTGTGGGGGATGTGTGTATGGGTGGAGGATATGTGTATGGGACGGGTGCGGGGGATGTGTGTTTGGGTGGGGGATATGTGTGGGTGGGTGGAGATGTGTGGATGGTTTGGGGAAGTATGTGTGGGTGGCGGGGTTGTGTGGGTAGGGGATTGTGTGGGTGGATTGGGGATGTAAGGGCGGGTGGGGAGAAGTGTATGGTGTGTGGGTTTGGGATATGTGTGCGGTGTGTTGGTGGGGGATGTGCGGATGGGAGGTATGTTTGTGGTGGTATGGGTGAGGATATGTGTGTGGGTGGGGGATAGTTTGTGGTGTGGGGGATGTGTGTGATGGGTGCGGGGAATGTGTGTATGGGTGGGGGATATGTGTGGGTGAGTAGGGGGTGTGTGGTGGTTGGGAGAAGTATGTGTGGGTGGTGGGGGTGTGTGGGTGGGAGATGTGTGCGTGGATGGAGAATGTGTGGGTGGGGGTGTATGAGTGGCTTAGGGATGTGTAGGTGGGTGAGGGATGTGTATGTGTCGGGGTGGGATGCGTGAGTGGGTGGAGGATGTGTGTGGGTAGGGGTATTGTGATCGAGAGATGTTTGGTTGGGGTGGGTGGGGTGTGTGGGTGCGTAGTGGAGGATGTGTGTGTGAGTGAGTGAGTGTTGGTGGATGGGTGGGAAATGCATGTGTGGGTGGGGAGAGGTGCGTGGTGTGTTGGTTGGGGATATTGAGTGGGTGGGGTATGTGTGTGTGGGTGGGGGTATGTGGGGTGGATGGGTAAGGGTATCTGTGTGGGTGTGGGTGGGAATATTGTGTGGTATGTGGGTGGGGGATATGTGTGTGGTGTGTAGGTGGGGATGCATGGTGGTATGTGGGTGTGGGATGTGTTGGTGAGGGATATGTGTGCGGTGTGTGGGTTGGGAATATTGCGTGGTGGAGGATGTATGTGATGTGCGGGTGGGGGTGTGTGTGTGATGGGGGATTGGGTTAGGGCATGTGTGGGTGGGTGGAGGATGTATGTGAGGGTGGTGGGGTGTGTGTGAGTGGATTGGGGATGTATAGGTGGTTAGGGAGATGTGTGTGTGTGTCGGGGTAGGGAGATGTCAGTTGGTGGGAATGTGTGTGTATGGTTTGGGGATGTGTGAGTGGATTTGCGATGTGTGGGTTGGTGGGGGATGTGTGTGCGTGGGTGGGGAATATGTGGTCGATGGAGATGTGGCTGGGGGATGGGTGGTTGGAGGTGTGGGTGGGGAGAGGATGTGTGGGTTAGGATGTGTATGTGGGTGGGCGTGGGATGTGTGGGTTGGTGGGGGATGTTTGTGGGTGGCGAATGTGTTTTGGTTGGGGGAACAGGTGAGGGCAGTGTGTGTGGGTGGGGGATGTGTAGGAGGGGGATGGGTTGGTTGGTGGGGTATGTATGTGTCCCTGGGTGTGTGTGTGTGTGGGTAGGTGGGGTTGTGTGTTTGGGTGGGGTTATGTATGGGTAGGTGGGAGATGGGCCTCATAACATGGTAATGTGTCTTGATTATGTTTACAACATTCATTTCACAATGTTTATCTTTCTTCCTATGTAAATGTATAATGCTCTTGATGAACAAAAGACGAGTGATTGGAAGGGCCGAATGTAAGACGGGCCTGCGTGCCCAATTTGTTACCCTTTTAAAATTAAGTTGATTTGATTTGATTTGATTTCTTAATTTCACTGTGCAGTGGATGTTTTGTGTTTGCGTTAACTCTGAGGTAGGCACGTGCTCCGCAAATTTGTATTCTGTCTTCAGTTGTTGGAAAATCAAGAAGGTAGCGCATCGCCTTGCATGCTGTATCTCTTGTACATCCAAGAATAATGCGCATAGCTTCGTTCTGCATCCTTTCCATCCTTTCTCTTTGCTTACGGCTGAGAGTCAGGATCGTCATCGCATACTCAAAACCAGACATGACCAGCCCCTCGTATAGAAGACATAGATGGCACTGCTCACAGTTTGCTGCCGCCATCACCCGCATCGCGGGGTTTGAAGAGAGGGTAAATAGAGTGGGGCTGCACTTGTCACTTCCGTCTAGTCTGCATCTTGGCTCTTTGAAATTTGGCTTTTGATGCTGGTATTTATTGTGATGCTCTTGGCTGGGTTTGGCTCTGCTTGCTTTCTAAACACTTCCACATCATTATGCAAATGTTCAAGTTCACTACTCCAGTAGGGTTTATAATGTTTACGGGCTCCTCTTGGTACAGTTTCTCGCGCTGCCTGTAGCATGCATTTCCTAAACTATTCACCTACTTTATTTATGTCTTTCTCAGTGTTCAGGTTTCTAACCAGAATGCTGGTACGATGCTTGTGCATTGCACAGTCTGATTTCTTGTAGTTCCACCCCGAGAGGGTGCTGCTTTCACTTACAAGCTCTTTTTCTATAGTTAGAAAGACTGACCGATGGTCACTGCCACCAAGTTGTTTCCCAACAAATTCGTGTAATGTTGCACTCCAGGTCTGGCGAATTAAAAGCCAGGTCAGGTGTAGTTGTAGTGTGCCATGATCTCGAGTAGAAAGTGTGTTTGTTAGACGGCTTCTTAATCAAGATGAATCTATTCTCACCCTGCCAGTCTTCCAGTCTCTTCCCTATCTGGTCCACGTGATCATAGTCCCAGGACTGCGAGTGGCTGTTGAAATCGCCACACACAATCATTTTTTTTTTTTTTAATGGTAGTGTGTTCAGTGCCTGTGGTCGGTCACTTGGACAGTAGTAATAGATCAGATGTAGGTCTGTATTGTCTGTCTTAAGTTTAAGAGTCGGATACTCAGTCCCTTCCATGTAAACTTCAATTTGGGAAGCAGTGATGTTATATTTTACTAAGGGTCAGTATCCCACCCTTTCGCCTGTCTTTTCGGTCAGATCGGTAACGCTGGTAGCCTATGATTTTGAAGGCTATATTTTCATTGAGGTGAGTTTTTTGCAAGCAATATACGCTTACTTTTTTGATTGGTCCAAAATGTTTTCTAGTTCTATTTTTTTTCCTGACTCCCTCCGCATTCTAGTGCATTATTTTTTATCTGTGTTTGATATGGCCAGACGTTCTATTCTCTGGTACCCTGGCTCCACAGGACACCTGAAAAGGACCTCCAGTAGTTGTTGTTGGACCATTTCGAGACATAGAGCCCGGCACTGCACCTGCCTGGGGATCCAAAGCAGGGCGAGCACCATAACATTTAGCAGTAATCGACATATTTCATTACGCGTAGTTGCGTGGCATCCTGATTTCTGTGGTGCGCCTTCTGGCTGGTTGCCTCCATCTTCAGCACCTTCTCCTTTGCTAGAGCAGACTGTGGTCTTACTCCAGTGTAGGTGTGTAGGCACGCACATACGGGTCTGCGCATGCATGTACGTGCATACACATCTAGAGCTTTTTGATTTTTTTCTCTGCGCCAGTGACTCGCCGTCGCCCCTTCTACTGTTAGTTAAAACAGGTCCGCCACATGAAGGCTAGGAGTTGGACTTTTGCTGCATAGGTGATGAATGCACAGAGCCATTGGGGTATTTATACAAGGTTCGGCGCTCACCCCAACTCCGCCCCGGTCACATAACAGCAACACTTAGAACCAATCCAAACTTATAAAAAGTAGCAAAAAGTGTTAACCAAAGTGGAAAATATTGGCCAAGTAAAGAAATATCATGTCCAAATTTATAAAATGTAGGAAAATTTGTTAGCGGGAATGTGATAAATATTGCCCAAGTAAAGAAATATATCGTCCAAATTTATGAAAAGTAGAAAAATGTGTTAACCAAATGGGAAACAATAGTGATCAAACGTATAAATAGCGCATCCAAAGTGAAAAATTTTGATGAAAATAGGAAATATCTCAGCCAACTTATGAAAAACTAAGAAAATTTGTTACCCAAAAGGGAAAAATGTTGATAAAATAGGAAATATCTTTTCCAAACTTATGAAAAATAGGAAACTTTGTTAAACAAATGTGAAAAATATGTGCCAAGTAAAGAAATATCGCATCGAAATTTATAAAAAAACTAGGAAACGTTGTTAACCAAATGTGACAAATTATTGTTGAAGTAAAGAAATATCGCATCCAAACTTATGAAAAGTAGGATACTTTCCTAACCAAATGTGAAAAATATTAGCCAAATATAGAAATATCTCGGCCAAACTTATGAAAAATAGGAAACTATGTTAACCAATATGAACACATATCGGTCAAAGAGAGAAATAGTTCAACTTAACTTATAAATAGATCAGTCAAGCATATAAGAAGTAAGAAAATATGTTACCCAAATACGAAATAGGTTGACCAAGTAACGAAATATCTCGTCCAAACTTACCCGCATGCGAAAAAGATTGACCAAGTGGCGAAATATCTCGTCCGAACTTATAAAAAGTAGGAACATGTGTTAAACAAAGAGGAAAAATATCTTCCAAAGAGAGAAATATTTCAACTAAACTTATAAAAAGTAGGGACATTTGTCAGCCAAATGGGGAAAAGGACGTCCAAATACATAAATATCTCATCCAAATGTATGAAAAGTAGGAACATGTGTTAGTCAAATGGGAAAAAGATTGTACAAGTAACTAAATATATCTTCCAAACGTAAGAAAAGAAGGAACAATTGTTAACCGAATGGGAAAAATCTTGGCCAAGTAAGAAAATTTGTTAGCCAATGGGGAAAAAATATTGACCACGTAACGAAATACATCGGCTAAACTTATAAAACGTAGGAAACTTGTTCAGTTTAGTTTAGTTTAGTTTAAATTAGTCGATGGATCAACATCACGACACACGGGTGTAACCCATAAGTGCTCCATTCTCCTCCTAACACTAATCTGAATCTGGAGAAACTCAGCTCAGTGCACAAACTCCGTAGCACCAGCGAGGATCCTGAAATACTTTGGGTTAGATTTTTAACTCAAAATTTTGCCAGGGCATCGCCGTTAGGCTACTATTTTTTGATTTCCAACTGCCAAGGGATATTTTTTACGTGCGCAGCAATACACACGGGTGTCCGATCTCACTACCCAGAGACCAGGGGAAATTTTATTACTAGAAGTCCACGTGAACAAAATCCCGGTCCTCACCGAAGCTTGAATCCGGGAACTCCAGCACACGAGGCGGACACCATACCTCGAGACCACGCAGCCCCCCCCCCTCCCCCACCCGAGAAAGATCTTTAAACCAGCACCTCGTTCTGTCATAGATAGATGTTTAACTCAGCACATAATTCTATCATAGAGGGATGTTTAATTAAGCACATAATTCTATCATAGAGGGATGTTTAACTTAGCAAATAATTCTATCATAGAGGGATGTTTAATTCAGCACATAATTCTATCATAGAGGGATGTTTAACTCAGCACATAATTCTATCATAGAGGGATGTTTAACTCAGCACATAATTCTATCATAGAGGGATGTTTAATTTAGCACATAATTCTATCATAGAGGGATGTTTAGCTTAGCAAATAATTCTATCATAGAGGGATGTTTAACTCAGCACATAATTCTACCATAGAGGGATGTTTAACTCAGCACATAATTCTATCAAAGAGGGATGGTTAACTCAGCACATAATTCTATCATAGAGAGATGTTTAAACCATCACCTCGTTAAGTCATAGAGAGATGTTTAAAACAGCACCTCGTTGTGTCATTGAGAGATGTTTAAACCAGCACCTCATTGTGTCATAGACAGATTTTTGAACCAGCACCTCGTTCAGTCATAGAGAGATGTTTAAACTAGCAACCCGTTCAGCCATAGATAGATGTTTAAACCAGCACCTTGTACTTTCATAGAGAGCTATTTAAGCTAGCAACTCGTTCTGTCACACACCGAGCGTTTGAGACGTACGATGGTGCATGATGGTGTAAATGACCACGTGTTCACATGCACCCACTGTGAACGGACATTTACAGCGCAAATTGGCCTTATCAGTTACATTCGCTACCGCCATAGGTAAAAGTTATTATGTCTTTTTAAAGCACAAACTATCGTCTGTCAAGACGGCAAGGTTCCAATGAAAACGTTCTGTCATAGATAAATGTTTAAACAAGCACCTCGTTCTGTCATAGGTAGATGTTTAAACCAGCACCTCGTACTTTCATACAGAGCTTTTTAAACCAGCACATCGTTCTGTCATAGGTAGATGTTTAAACCAGCACCTCGTTCTGTCATTGGTTGATGTTTAAACCAGCCCCTCGTTCTGTCATAGAGAGATGTTAAAACCCGCAACTCGTTCTGTCATAGAGAGATATTTAAACCAGCACCTCGTTCTGTCATAGAGGGATGTTTAAACCAGTACCCGATTCTGTCATAGAGAGATGTTTAAACCCGCACCTCGTTCTGTCATAAAGGGATGGTTAAACCAGTATCTCATTCTGTCATAGAGAGATGTTTAAACCAGCACCTCGTTCTGTCATAAAGGGATGTTTAAACCAGTTTCTCATTCTGTAATAGAGAGATGTTTAAACCAGCACCTCGTTCTGTCATAGAGAGATGTTTACACCAACACCTCGTTCTGTCATAAAGGGATGTTTAAACCAGTATCTCATTCTGTCATAGAGAGATGTTTAAACCAGTATCTCATTCTGTCATAGAGGGATGTTTAAACTAGCACCTCGTTCTGTCATAAAGGGATGTTTAAACCAGTATCTCATTCTGTCATAGAGAGATGTTTAAACCAGCACCTCGTTCTGTCATAGAGAGATGTTTAAACCAGCATCTCGTTGTGTCATAGAGAGATGTTTAAACCAGCACCTCGTTTTGTCATAAAGGGATGTGTAAACCAGTATCTCATTCTGTCATAGAGAGATGTTTAACCCAGCACCTCGTTCTGTCATGAAGGGATGTTTAAACCAGTATCTCATTCTGTCATAGAGAGATGTTTAAACCAGCACCTCGTTTTGTCATAAAGGGATGTTTAAACCAGTATCTCATTCTGTCATAGAGAGATGTTTAAACCAGTATCTCATTCTGTCATAGAGGGATGTTTAAACCAACACCTCGTTTTGTCATAGAGAGATGTTTAAACCAGCACCTCGTTCTGTCATAGAGGGATGTTTAAACCAGTACCTCATTCTGTCATAGAGAGATGTTTAAACCAGCAACCGGTTCTATCATAAAGGGATGTTTAAACCAGTATCTCATTCTGTCATAGAGGGATGTTTAAACCAGCACCTGGTTCTGTCATAGAGAGATGTTTAAACCAGCACTTCGTTTTGTCATAGATAGATGTTTAAACCAGCACCTCATTCTGTCATAGAGGGATGTTTTAACCAGTACCTCGTTCTGTCATAGAGGGATGTTTAAACCAGCACCTCGTTCTGTCATAGAGAGATGTTTAAACCAGCACCTCATTCTGTCATAGAGAGATGTTTAAACCCGCACCTCATTCTGTCATAGAGAGATGTTTAAACCAGCACCTCGTTCTGTCATAGAGAGATGTTTAAACCAGCACCTCGTTCTGTCATAGAGAGATGTTTAAACCAGCACCTCGTTCTGTCATAGAGAGATGTTTAAACCAGCAACCTCGTTCTGTCATAGATAGATGTTTAACCAGCACCTTCGTTCTGTCATAGAGAGATGTTTAACCAGCACCTCATTCTTGTCATAGAGAGATGTTTAAACCCGCACCTCATCTCTGTCATAGATAGATGTTTAAACCAGCACCTACGTTCTGTCCATAGAGAGATGTTTAAACCAGCACCTCGTTCTGTCATAGAGAGATGTTTAAACCAGCACCTCGTTCTGTCATAGAGAGATGTTTAAACCAGCACCTCGTTCTGTCATAGAGAGATGTTTAAACCAGCACCTCGTTCTGTCATAGAGAGATGTTTAAACCAGCACCTCGTTCTGTCATAGAGAGATGTTTAAACCAGCACCTCGTTCTGTCATAGAGAGATGTTTAAACCAGCACCTCGTTCTGTCATAGAGAGATGTTTAAACCAGCACCTCGTTCTGTCATAGAGAGATGTTTAAACCAGCACCTCGTTCTGTCATAGAGAGATGTTTAAACCAGCAACTCGTTCTGTCATAGATAGATGTTTAAACCAGCACCTCGTTCTGTCATAGAGAGATGTTTAAACCCGCACCTCATTCTGTCATAGAGAGATGTTTAAACCCGCACCTCATTCTGTCATAGAGAGATGTTTAAACCCGCGCCTCGTTCTGTCATAGAGAGATGTATAAACCCGCACCTCATTCTGTCATAGAGAGATGTTTAAACCAGCACCTTATTCTGTCATAGAGAGATGTTTAAACCCGCACCTCATTCTGTCATAGAGAGATGTTTAAACCCGCACTTCATTCTGTCATAGAGAGATGTTTAAACCAGCACCTCATTCTGTCATAGAGAGATGTTTAAACCAGCACCTCATTCTGTCATAGAGAGATGTTTAAACCAGCACCTCATTCTGTCATAGAGAGATGTTTAAACCAGCACCTCATTCTGTCATAGAGAGATGTTTAAACCCGCACCTCATTCTGTCATAGAGAGATGTTTAACCCGCACTTCATTCTGTCATAGAGAGATGTTTACACCCGCACCTCGTTCTGTCATAAAGGGATGTTTAAAATGGTTTTGAAAGGCGAGCTAATCGACTTCATTACATTGGGCTTTGTCCTATATGGTTTAGTATCTTTTCGCAGCACCACCTGTCTAAAACTTTGCACAAAGCACGAATTCCGTAGCTCCAGCGACGACCCCCAGGATGCCTCGTGATAACTACACTGATGAACCAAATAGATTCGTCCTGAGTCGACCCCATACCCTTCGGAACGCGAGGCAGGCTGCGTCAACACTCGGCTACGGAGACTCCTAGAGGAATGTCAGACGACACATCACATGACACAACACGTGTTGCCACTCCACGTCGCTATCTAGCATCTACATATTCCTGGCACATTCCTGGGCGATCTGTCGCGGCACACATGACACCTATCTCTCCCAGTATAACATTCCTGTCACATGTCAGCAGTCGGCTGAAATTAGTCATCATCATCATACTTAACCATCACCATCATCATCACTAACCTCAGCGACGACGACAACCATCACCATTATCATCTTCATATCATCTTATTAATTACTGGCACCTTTCCGTCTTGACAGACGATAGTTTGGTACATTGTGCTTCAAAAAAGGCTTAATAACTACGACCCATGGCGGTGACGAGTGTGGCTGTAAAGTCCAATTCGTGCTGCATACAGTGGATGCATATGACAACATGGTCATTTCCACCATCATACACCATCTTATATCTCACATGCTCGGTGTGTGACATATCTGCAATAATTTTGTCCTTTGTCTTTATTCCATTTCTGATGTTTGCCCTCCATGCAACACGTTCAGCTGCGACATGCTCCAAATGTGCATTATCAATGCCTATATCAATCATGTCCCGCTTACACACATCTTTGTATCGTAGTAGAGGCCGACCCTGAGATCTCCTACCAGTCTGTAATTCACCAAAAAAGATGTCTTTTGGTATTCTACCATCATCCATCCTCCTCAGATGTCCTATCCATCTAAGTCTACGAAGACTGAGCATGGAATAAACCGTCACACAACCTGATCTTTTCGATATTTCAGTATTTGTGATTTTGTCTTGCCACTTAATACCAAGAATTCTTCGCAGACACCGCATATGAAAGCTGTTTAAACGTTTCTCTTGGTGTGAGTAAGTTGACCAAGCTTCACTGCCATAAAGAAGAGTACTAAGGAGACAGGCTTGATAGACTAGGACTTTTGTTTTGGCAGTAAGCTTCCTGTTCTCCCAGACTCTTTTTCTTAACCTGTTCATTGTTGTTGCTGCCTTACTAATCCTGATTTGATTTCCTAATCTAAGGATCCTTTTCTGTTTACCTCTGATCCTAGATATGTAAAATGGTCTACTATCTCCAGTCTCGTGTCATCAATAAAGATTGATGGTACCCCATGTGCACCTTGTGACATAATCTGTGTCTTCTTTCTGCTAATTGTTAAATCAAATTCAGAACAAGCATTGGAGAATGCAGATAGTATACGTTGTAATTCTTTCTTAGAGTGGGTCATAATTGCAGCATCATCTGCAAAAAATCAACTCTCTGATCAGTACCCTCCTAATTTTGGTCTTTGCCTTAAATATACCTCTTCATAGCACAAAGCCTGAGCCGAATTTAGAGACCATATGTTGCCCATGCAGCATGGTCCCTCTCTCGGCCTGCCTAGTTCAAAACATAGGAAAGGTAACACAAATAGATCTTGAACAAGATAAGCTGCAGAAGCTGCCGAAACAGCATAGCAATACTCTAACAGTCCGTCTGTCGGAGCTTCGTTCCTTGACTAGTTGCCACTCTTATTAATAACAATCAACATTATTATCCTAATTATCAACTTAATGACCATAATTATCATCATCTTCCCCATAACCATCAATAACACCATCATCAACATCATCATCATCATCAACATCACCATTATCACAATCATCTTAATTACAACCACCAACATCACAACCATCATTATCATCACCACCATCATCACCATCATCTTCCCCATAACCATCAATAACACCATCATCATAATTATCACCTTCATCCAAATCATTATCATCACAATCATCATAATTTCAACCACAATCACCACTATCATCATAATTACAACCACAATCATCACGATCATTATCACCATCATCATCACCATCATCACATCATTATCATTATAATCATTACATTGCAACCACCATCATCACAATTACAATCACCAGCATCACTATCATCAACATCATTTTCTTTACAACTACTATCATCATCATTATCATCATCATCACTATCATTAACATCATCATCAACATCGTCACAACCATCACCACCATCGTCAGCACCATTATTAGCACTATCATCATCATCAAAATCACCATCATCACCACCACTATCATCATCGTAATTGCAACCACCATCATCTTCATCACCATCACCATCATTATCATTACAATCACCATTATTACCACCACCATCATCATCGTCGTCACCATCATTACCATCACCATCATCATCATTACCCTTACAACCACCATCATCATTATCATCATCATCATCAGCACCATTATCACCATCATACACATTATCATCATCATCATTATTATCCACATTATCATCATCACAATCACCATTATCATCACAACCACTGCCATCATCATCATCACTACTAACCGCATCAACCACAACCACTATCATCGCCCATCAATCACTGCCATTAGCTGTGAGTTCCCAATTTTTCCCCAGTATGTCCTCAGTTTGTTCCCAAGGTGTTCCCAGTTTTGCCCCAATGTGTTCCTTGTTTTGTCCACTTGTTTTCCCAATGTCATTTAGCTCAGAGTAAGCTTAACCGTTACTTAAACTTACAGACGGACGAACAGACAGACGGACAGGCAATCAACCAAACAGTCAGATAGCCAGCCAGACAGGCAGACAGCCAACCAGACAGACAGACAGCCAACCAGACAGACAGATAGCCAACCAGACAGACAGATAGCCAACCAGACAGACAGATAGCCAACCAGACAGACAGATAGCCAACCAGATAGACAAGCAAGTGTAACATGTCCCGTCTGTGACCCGCTCTACACAAACAACAGACATCGCTCAATCTCATCTGATCGGCGCCAGGACGTCTCTCATTGCATATTTCTAGCACCTGGTGTCGGGCCGCTGGAAGCAGCTGACGGGGAGACAGTATTTAACATGCAGCGAAGCGACCACTGCAGAAGTTGCTCAACGAGTGTTTACAGATCTGCCATCTACTCTCTACGACCGCCTAGCTGTAGAAATTTCCCAGCGAGTGTTCACAGATCTACAATCTACTCTCAGCCACCAGTCAGAGATGTCCGTTCTTCACGTCATGATTCTGCTATTAGCTGTTGCGACTAGCTCCAGGGCTGCTACTCTGCTATCGAATCCTAGCAAGTAGATGTTGGATTGTGTGAACGTGTGACATACAGACTGCTTCGTCTTCTAGTAAATTTCATGTGGCGTTGGTGATCATGTCTGTCCACAGCCTCCTGTCTCATGTACTGCCAATCTTCTTATAGTCCATGCCGTGTGGCGTTGGTGATCATGTCTGTCCACAGCCGTCTGTCTCGTGTACTGCCAATCTTATAGTCCATGCCGTGTGGCGTTGGCTATCATGTCTTTCCATGGCCTTCTGTCTCGTGTACTGGCAATAAGTTACTTCAATACTATGTTTCCCTCATGCTATTATATTTCTCCCTTGGTCACCCCCCCCCCCCACAGCCCCCCTCCACCCCCAACGTCCCGTTTTAAATGAACAGCAGCTGTCCTGTTGTAATGACAGCAGCTGTCCTGTTCTCATGACATGCCCAAATAATATGGACTGTCCTCTTCTGATGCGAGTAACCAGTTCTCCTTGTGAGTTCACTTCTCTCACGATATCTTCAGTGTTCTTTCTATCCGTCCAATGTGTTCTCACTATTCTTCATCAGAACCACATCACGACAGCTTCCACACAATTCCTCACTTGGTTTTTAATTGTCCATGATTGGCATTAGGATCGACTCAGTATAGTTGTTCAGAACTCTGTCATCACCTGCATTGTTAAAGATAAATTGCAGAGAAAATTCTTCATTTTGTGACAGACAGACTGGATTGTTCTACAGTCAGGACGGCTGGACCTGATGTCTGAGCTGTTCTACAGTGAGGACATCCCTCATCTTGTGACAGGCTGCCTTTGCCTGGATTGTTATAAAGAGGACGGCTGGATCTGATGTTCGGACACAAGTTAACATAATCAACACAGCCGTGACCTCTTGTAGGTAGCCATGACAGGGTGACCTTAGTGACGTCATGTTCATTCGACGCTACCAGTTGCATGGCAGATACTTCCGATATATTGTGACGTGTAAGGTTTTCTCATACTCTAGGTCGTGCATTTGATGTTGTTGATCAGTTACCTTCCTCATGGCCTGTCCTGACGATGTAATGATGGTGTAATGATGATGTTTGATATGATGATGATGATGTAATGATGATGTAATGATGATACAATTGTGATGATAATGACTTAATGATACTGATGACGATTTCATGATGATGATGTAATGATGATGTTGGTAATACGTGTATGTTCTTCTCTGTAGTTCCAGGCTTCAGCGAGTTCGGTTCTTTTTCAAATGCTTCTACAAGGGAGCCTGGTACAACAATGGAGACATCATGGACCCCCCGTGCAACCAGTGTCGTTGTAACTTCGGCGTGGGAATCTGTACCCTGGCCTTGTGTTTAGGTGCAGGTAAGCGACCTCATGTTCAAGCCGTCAGAGCAGTTTTAAGTATATGGTAGGCACACCTGACACAACATTCTGGCACATCTTAAGTAACATTCTCGCACACTTAATGCAACATTCTGGCACACTTGAATTAACATTCTGGCACACTGACACAACATTCTGGCACACAAGAAGCAACATTCTGGCACACCTGAAGTAACATTCTGGCACTCTTGACGCAACATTCTGGCAGACATGACGCAACATTCTGGCACACCTGACGCAACATTCTGGCACAACTGACGCAGTATTCTGGCAGACGTGAAGGAAAATTCTGGCACACTTGACGCAAAATTCTGGCACACATGACTCAACATTCTGGCACACCTGACGCAACATTCTAGCACAATTGACGCAACATTCTGGCACACACGAAGCAATATTCTGGCACACTTGATGCAACATTCTGGCACACCTGAAGTAACATTCTGACACAATTGACGCAGTATTCTGGCAGACGTGAAGGAAAATTCTGGCACACTTGACGCAACATTCTGGAATACATGAAGCAGCATTCTGGCATACCTGTTGCAATATTCTGGCACACTTGATGCAACATTCTGGCACGCCTGACGCAATATTCTGGCACACACGACGCAACATTCTGGCACACTTGATGCAACATTCTGGCACACACGAAGCAACATTCTGGCACATTTGATGCAACATTCTGCCACAGCTGACGCGAAATTTTTGCAGGCGTGAATGAACATTCTGGCACACGTGAAGCAACATTATGGCACACATGACGCAACATTTTGGCAGACGTGAAGCAGCATTCTGTCACACATGAAGCAACTTTCTGGCACACCTGATGGAACATTCTGGCACACATTATGCAACATTATGGCACACTTGACGCAACATTCTCGCACACCTGAAGCAACAATCTGGCACACCTGAAGCAACATTCTGGCACACCTGAAGCAACAATCTGGCACACCTGAAGCAACAATCTGGCACACCTGACGCAACATTCTGGCACATCTGTCTCAACATCTCTCAACGTCTTTCCACACATCTCGATCCTTGGTGTTCTGGATCAACTCTACTGATGATCCCTCCACGAGACCGTCTCAGTCCATCCAGCATCATGTCTCTCGGTCTTCCTCTGCCTCTTCTCCTTAACCCTTCCAGTGTATATGGTGATAACCCCACATTTTATAGACATGAACATTAGGCAGAATTCTGGCAGACGTGAAGCAGCATTCTGGCACACAAGAAGCAACATTCTGGCACAACTGACGCAACATTCTGGCAAACGTGAAGCAAAATTCTAGCACACTTGACGCAACCTTCTGGCAGACATGAAGCAGCATTCTGGGTTACCTGATGCAACATTCTGGCACATCTGACGCAACATTCTGACACACATGACGCAACATTCTGGCACACCTGACGCAACATTCTGGCACACTTGACGCAACATTCTGGCAGACGTGAAGCACAATTTTGGCAAACTTGACGCAACTTTCTGGCACACCTGACGAAACATTCTGGCATCCTTCCAGTGTATAGGGCGATAACCCCACATTTTATAGACATGACAAATCAGAAACAAAACAAATTAAACAATTTGACGATAGTCACAATAACTACATCAACAAATTGAAATGGGAAAGACACAAATAAAGAGAATAAATCAATGCATATAATACAGGACAGGAAAGATGACACTTTAACAGACAGCAAAGACATAGCAGTAATGTTCAGCTAAATGTGTGGGGCAACACGCTACAAGTCGGAACAAAGACATCAACTCTTATTCCATGTCTCTCTTTATCTCTCTCATTATTACTTCGCTATAGACAGAGAAGTGATTCGGTGACAGAACACAACCTTGCGTTGTTTTTTCATAACTGCCATATTTGTTTCCCAATGTAATTGCTGACATATTATTCTATATCAATGTCTGACATTGTTCTATATCTGTGTCTGACACTGTTCTATATCTGTGTCTGACATTGTTCTATATCTGTGTCTGACATTGTTCTATATCTGTGTCTGACATTGTTCTATATCTGTTGTCTGACATTGTTCTATATCTGTGTCTGACATTGTTCTATATATGTGTCTGATATTGTTCTATATCTGTGTCTGACATTGTTCTATATCTGTGTCTGACATTGTTCTATATCTGTGTCTGACATTGTTCTATATCTGTCTGACATTGTTCTATATCTGTCTGACATTGTTCTATATCTGTCTGACATTGTTCTATATCTGTCTGACATTGTTCTATATCTGTCTGACATTGTTCTATATCTGTGTCTGACATTGTTCTATATCTGTGTCTGACATTGTTCTATATCTGTGTCTGATATTGTTCTATATCTGTGTCTGACATTGTTCTATATCTGTGTCCTGACATTGTTTATATATGTGTGTCTGATATTGTTCTATATCTGTCTGACATGTTCTATATGTGTGTCTGAACATTGTTCTATATCTGTGTCTGACATTGTTCATATCTGTGTCTGACATTGTTCTATATCTGTGTCTGACATTGTTCTATATCTGTGTCTGACATTGTTCTATATCTGTGTCTGACATTGTTCTATATCTGTGTCTGACATTGTTCTATATCTGTGTCTGACATTGTTCTATATCTGTGTCTGACATGTTCTATATCTGTGTCCTGACATTGTTCTATATCTGTGTCTGACATTGTTCTATATCTGTGTCTGATATTGTTCTTATATCTGTGTCTGACATTGTTTTATATCTGTGTCTGACATTGTTCTATATCTGTGTCTGACATTGTTCTATATCTGTGTCTGACATTGTTCTATATCTGTGTCTGACATTGTTTTATATCTGTGTCTGACATTGTTCTATATCTGTGTCTGACATTGTTCTATATCTGTGTCTGACATTGTTCTATATCTGTGTCTGATATTGTTCTATATCTGTGTCTGACATTGTTCTATATCTGTGTCTGACATTGTTTTATATGTGTGTCTGATATTGTTCTATATCTGTCTGACATTGTTCTATATGTGTGTCTGACATTGTTCTATATCTGTGTCTGACATTGTTCTATATCTGTGTCTGACACTGTTCTATATCTGTGTCTGACATTGTTCTATATCTGTGTCTGACATTGTTCTATATCTGTCTGATATTGTTCTATATCTGTGTCCGACATTGTTCTATATCTTTGTCTGATATTATTCTATATCTGTGTTAGATATTGTTCTATATCTGTCTGATATTGTTCTATATCCTGTGTCTGATATTGTTCTATATCTGTGTCTGACATTGTTCTATATCTGTGTCTGACATTGTTCTATATCTGTGTCTGACACTGTTCTATATCTGTGTCTGACATTGTTCTATATCTGTCTGATATTGTTCTATATGTGTGTCTGACATTGTTCTATATGTGTATCTGACATGGTTCTATATCTGTGTCTGACATTGTTCTATATTTGTGTGAGATATTGTTCTATATCTGTGTCTGATATTATTTTATATCTGTGTTAGATATTGTTCTATATCTGTGTCTGACATTGTTCTATATCTGTATCAGATATTATTCTATATCTGTGTCTGACATTGTTCTATATCTGTGTCAGATATTGTTCTATATATGTGTCAGACATTATTCTATATTTGTGTCAGATATTGTTCTATATCTGTGTCTGATATTTTTCTATATCTGTGTTAGATATTGTTCTATATCTGTGTCTGACATTGTTCTATATCTGTGTCTGACACTGTTCTATATCTGTGTCTGACATTGTTCTATATTTTTGTCTGATATTGTTCTATATCTGTGTCTGACATTGTTCTATATCTGTGTCTGACATTGTTCTATATCTGTCTGACATTGTTCTATATCTGTCTGACATTGTTCTATATCTGTGTCTGTCATTGTTCTATATCTGTGTCTGACATTGTTTTATATGTGTGTCTGATATTGTTCTATATCTGTCTGATATTGTTCTATATGTGTGTCTGACATTGTTCTATATCTGTGTCTGACATTGTTCTATATCTGTGTCTGACACTATTCTATATCTGTGTCTGACATTGTTCTATATCTGTGTCTGACATTGTTCTATATCTGTCCGATATTGTTCTATATCTGTGTCCGACATTGTTCTATATCTGTGTCTGACATTGTTTTATGTGTGTCTGATATTGTTCTATATCTGTCTGGCATTGTTCTATATCTGTCTGACATTGTTCTATATCTGTGTCTGAAATTGTTCTATATCAGTGTCTGACATTGTTCTATATCTGTGTCTGACACTGTTCTATATCTGTGTCTGACATTGTTCTATATCTGTGTTAGATATTGTTCTATATGTGTCTGACATTGTTCTATATCTGTATCAGATATTATTCTATATCTGTGTCTGACATTGTTCTATATCTGTGTCAGATATTGTTCTATATATGTGTCAGACATTTTCTATTCTAGATATGTTCTATATCTGTGTCTAGAATATCTGTGTAGATATGTTCTATATCTGTGTCTGATATTTTTCTATATCTGTGTCAGATATTATTCTATATGTGTCTGACATTGTTCTATATCTGTGTCTGACACTGTTCTATATCTGTGTCTGCCATTGTTCTATATCTGTGTCTGATATTGTTCTATATCTGTCTGATATCGTTCTATATCTGTGTCTGACATTTTTCTATATGTATATCTGACATGGTTCTATATCTGTGTCTGATATTGTTCTATATGTGAGTCTGACATTGTTTTATATGTGTGTCTGACAGTGGTCCATATAACAGTCAGATATTGTTCTATATCTGTGTCTGACATTTTTCTATATCTGTGTCTGACATTGTTCTATAACTATGTCTGATATTGTTCTATGTCTGTGTCTGTTATTGTTCCATATAAATGTCTGATATTGTTCTATGTCTTTATTGTTCTATTCTTTACCGATTATTGACGTTGTTTTTAACTAAGACTTGGTCTATTTCTGTCTGTTATTGATCTATTTCTGTCCGATATTGATCTATTTCTGTCTCACATTGATCTATTTTTGTCTGATATTGATCTATTTCTGACTGGTATTGGTCTATTTCAGACGAACTTAAACTGTTCCAGGATAAAGTCTAGCCCAGATGGTAACATCTCACATTCCTGAATAAAACTGTTTCTTGAAAACTGAACTGACGATGTCTTCTTGTGTTTGTTTGTGTCAGGATCTGTGGTGTCTTCTTGTGTTTGTTTGTGTCAGGATCTGTGGTGTCTTCTTGTGTTTGTTTGTGTCAGGATCTGTGGTGTCTTCTTGTGTTTGTTTGTGTCATGATCTGTGGTGTCTTCTTGTGTTTGTTTGTGTCAGGATCTGTGGTGTCTTCTTGTGTTTGTTTGTGTCAGGATCTGTGGTGTCTTCTTGTGTTTGTTTGTGTCAGGATCTGTGGTGTCTTCATGTGTTTGTTTGAATCAGGATCTGTGGTCTTGTGTCTATATTTTCCAGTTTGTATTTTCATTTCCATGTTACTTTGGTCCCACATTATGAGAAGACAAAATCTGGAACGTGTCGTCCGGAAAGATTTGTGGAAAGGAGGACAGAGGAAGACAACGTCAGAAGATTCTTGACAGCCTTGTGTCATGGCACGGAAGGGAGTCAACACACGAATTGATCCATGACGTCGGAGATCGCCATTTTTGGAAAGGCATGATGGCACACGCCAGCCGGCAAGGCGCTGGATGATGATTGCTTTGGTAGGTGTCTGTGGGTAAGGTGTTCATGGCGCAGTTTAACAATT
This sequence comes from Cepaea nemoralis, assembly GCA_014155875.1. NCBI lineage: Eukaryota > Metazoa > Mollusca > Gastropoda > Stylommatophora > Helicidae > Cepaea > Cepaea nemoralis. Next base: position 12,577 of record JACEFZ010016791.1, on the reverse strand, counting down.
TCCCGATAAGCCGCGGCTCCAGGGCTCGAAATCAACGCGGGTCATTTGCGAGCAGGTGGCTTTGCGTTGATTCAGATGGTGTGAGAGTACAGAAAGCAAGGGCAAACTAAAGTTAGTTATATGTCCTTTATGTCGCTTGTCGTCTCTGGTCTCTGGGGGGGGGGGGGGGGGGGACAGTAGAATCTACAAGCACACTTCACTTTCCCTTTTCTCCAATGTTGGGTCTATTGCCAGACCTTTGTCTACACACCCCCCGTTCCAATCTTCTGTTCACTATCTCTCTCTCTAGTATCGCTATGCTATACCCCTCTTCACTTTCCTTCAGAACATACCCACACAACATTGTCTTCCAATAAATACTAACATATTTATTGAATAAAAAGTGTCATGGGTGTGTATAGAGTGTATGTAAAGACGTTGTTGGTGTGTTCTATCGTGTAGGTGAGATAAGATTGACAGTCCAAGATTCATCTCACTGTGCTCATCACACAACGGCATAGATTGTCACCACAGCACATAACTTGTTTACTCTCACCCGGTATAGTGTCTCTCTGAATGATGATGATGAATTCACAATATCCTTGACAGCGTTAGAATTAACCAGGTTGTTCACCACTGCGTATTTGTAGTAGATAATGTCTTTCCTGATGAAATATCCAATATTATGAATGTTTTTCTTAAAATCCAGGGAATGTTTACACATCCGATATAGTTAATAAATCCCCTCTGCCATGCGTCCACCTTGACGAGGTAGAGGGGCTTGTGTGTTCCAATGACCCCAAGAGCTATGCCGACGGTAGCACTGCTACTGGTAGGGTCACCCATGTCGGACAGGTCAAGGGAGAGGGACCAGACGAAGTGACGCACAAACCTGCTGCCTTGTAGGTAGACTGGGGACAGTCAAAGGCTAGGGAAAGCATCCCGAAAAGTGCTTGTCGAAATCGGATGTACTGAGCCACAAGCTTGACAAAGAAGTGCAACGTAACTTTATCATTTCATGATGCCACAGATGAAAATTAATCGTTATGGTGCTAATCCCGTGAAGTCCCATCAGGCGGTGATAGTGCCGGGCCCCCTGCCTCGAGGGGGTCCACCCATGACTACTGGTGGTCACCTTCCCCTGTGCTGTGGAGTCAAGGCACAGAGGAGTAGGTTAAGAGCTATTGACCAAATACCAAGGACTACTCAACATACTACAGTGGAATGCCGAAGGAGTTTATAACAAGAAAGAATCCCTGACACAGCGTCTTCATAAAGATAGAATAGATGTGGCATGCATTCAAGAGACACATCTCAATGCCAATCGCAAATTTTCAGTCAGAGGATATCAGGCCACACGTTTCGACCGCGAAGGACATAAAGGAGGAGTTCTAATACTTACACGAAATACAATACCTTGCAGCGAAGTATCTGTGATCTCTGACAACCAAACAGAAATTATAGGTGTTGATATAATGATAAAGGACGTGAAAATAAGAATCTACAATCTGTATAGCCCAGCAGATAAGGACCTTACACTCTCAAACATGAAAATAACTGACACAAACTGCATTATTGTCGGAGACTTTAATAGCCGTTCAGAAAGATGGGGATACCCAGATACTGACAAAAGAGGAGATGAATTGGAGGACTGGGAAATAGACTCAAATCTCCATCTACTCAACAAAGCGGATGACACACCGAGCTTCTACTCCAGAAGATGGCTTACCACTTCTACTCCAGACTTAGCTTTCTGCACAGGAGACATCCTCCACAAAATCGATCGCCATGTGCTGGACCAATTAGCAGGTAGTGACCACAGACCAATCAAGCTTGTAATGAATATGGAGTATGTTCCACAGGAGCAAAAGCCCTTGCCCCGCTGGAATTACAAACGAGCAGATTGGGACAGATTTGCCATACTAACAGACAAATATTGTGAAAACATAAATACACGATATGGCAACATAAAGCAAATGGTGGAAAGTCTAAACAGAGCGATAATACAGGCAGCCACTGAGTCCATTCCTAGAGGAGCGAGGAAAAATTACAAACCATACTGGACTGAAGAACTACAAAGTTTGGAGGACAAAGTTGAAGATGCCAGGAAGACAGCAGAGAGAGAACAAACAATTGAAGCGAATATCTCTCTCAAAGCCATCTCAGCAAAATATAAAAGAACAGTAAATCAAACAACAAGAGATTGTTGGAGGGAAAAAACAGAAAACCTGAATTTTGACAGGGATGGAAACAAACTATGGAAACTAGTGAAAGCCATGAACAATGAAGGACCTAGAAACAAACAAATAACAATTAAACAAGGAAATGCCTTGCTTACAGGAAAAAAGGCTGCAAATGCACTAATGGAACACTATGCAAATGCAAACCACATTGATATTACAACCGAACAGAAGAAAGCAATCAAAGACAAACAGATACATCATAGAAATACAGAGACAGCAGCAGAATATATGATGGCAAATCTAACAATGGAAGAAATGGAACAGGCAATGAATACCCTAAAAAAGAAGAAATCACCAGGAAAGGATGGAATCACAAATGAAATGCTAATAGGACTAGGCAACAAGGCAAAGAAGAAACTACTAGCAGTCCTAAATAACAGCTGGAAGAGAGGAATAGTCCCACAGGCATGGAAGGAAGCTATACTAATACCAGTCCCAAAGAAAGGAAAAGACCTAGAAGAACCAAATGGCTATCGACCTATCAGTCTACTTAGCTGTGTAGGAAAATTAATGGAACGCATTATCAATGGCAGGCTAACATGCATCTGGAAGAAAACAAACTCTTAACACCACACCAAGCAGGATTCAGAAAGTACAGATCCACTGAAGATCAAATAACCTATATAGCTCAGGAAATAGAGGATGCCTTCCAAGAGAAAAAGCACACACTAGCAGTTTGGATAGATTTAGAAAAAGTATTTGATAAAGTATGGAAGGAAGGACTGAAAGTAAAACTGCAAAACATGCATGTTTGTGGAAAAATGTATAAATGGATCAGCCACTACCTTGAGAACAGAACTGCCAGGACAAAAGTACAAGGACAAACAAGCAAAATGATGCTGCTGGAGCAAGGTGTCCCCCAAGGAGGAGTTCTTTCACCAACATTATTCCTAGCATATATAAATGACATCACAGAAAATTTTCCAGCCAGAGTACACACATCCTCCTTTGCAGATGACCTAGCCATATGGACATCTGAAGAATATATTAGTACAGCTAACAGCAGAATACAGCAAGCCTTATTAGCGCTAGAGGACTGGTCAAAATCATGGCTAGTGAAGATAAGTGAGGAGAAAACAACATGCACAGTGTTCTCCCTCTCAAATAAAACTCAGCAACCTAAGCTGGTATTGAATGGAAAAATATTGCACCATGAAGAAAATCCAAACTATCTAGGAGTCACCTTTGATCGTCGCCTGACATGGAAGACACAGGTTGAGAAAAATCGAACAAGAGCAAGGCAGAGAATGGCAATCATGAAAAAGCTTGCTGGTACAACGTGGGGAGCAGATGAGAAAGTTCTCAAGAAGTTATATACTGGACGGGTGAGGCCAGTACTGGAATATGGCATTGCAGCTTGGGCAACAGCAGCTAAGTCAAACTTTAACAAAATAAGTAGAGTCCAAAACCAAGGAATGCGAATCATAACTGGAAGCCTGAAGGCAACGCCTATTAATGAACTAGAAAAGATCACTTGTTTACAACCAATGCAGGATAGAAGAGATAGCAGAGCCCAGCAACAAGCAGAAAAATTTAGAAGATTGACAGACCACCCTATGTACAACAGATTTAATGGTTTTGGAAAGGGAAGACTGAAGCGTAGCAACTTTGTAGAAACTGCAAAACGAAGGATTAGGGCAGACCCTATACTTAACATATCAACAGTCAAGCCCATACACAATGCACACAAGTTCCCAGCTTGGAGACAGCAGCAACTGCCTGAGATGATAGAAAACATTCCTGGTATTGAGAAAATGAACACTCAGCATGAAACCGAAAGAAGAGAAATAACCCTAAACTACATAAAAGAACATTACCCAAGCAGGAATTGGACCCATGCATATACAGATGGATCAGCCAAAAATTCAATAGAGAATGGAGGAGGAGGAATTCTCCTAAATTTAAAAAATGGAGTGAAAAAAAACACATTCAATGGCAACTGGAAAATTTTCAAGTAACTTCAAAGCGGAGGTAGAGGCTTTGAAAACTGCAGCAGAAATGCTCCTGATGGAGGAAAATAAAGAGAAGCAAATAGCTATCTTCACAGATGCAAAGTCAGCTGTCTCAATACTGAAGAGCAATAACAGCACAGAACTAACTGACCTAAGAGCAGCACTCCATGGTCTATGCCAGAAATCCAAAAAAGTTGTAATACAGTGGATCCCATCACATTGCAGTATACCTGGAAACGAAGAGGCTGACAGACTGGCAAAAGAGGGCGGACGACTACCACAGCCTGACATAGACATAACCTATAATGAGGCAAAGAGGTTGATAAAAAGCACTTATAGAACCAAATGGGAATCAGAGCATCCAGGCCATCAGAAGGATGATGCATATTACAAACTCGACCGAAGAGAACAAGTAGCAATCTTCAGACTCCGCACAGGACATAACAGGCTGAAATACCACTTGTTCAATAAACTAAAGATAGGAGATACCGATGAATGTAATTGTAGAACTGGAAAAATGACAGCAAAACATTTGCTGCAGGATTGCCCAACGTATGCAGAACAGAGAAAGATATTTTGGCCCACACCTGCTTCATTTGAGGACAAGCTCTATGGAGATATCAACAAGCTCAAGTTGACCGCAGCTTACTTTAACTGCATACAGGTTGACATTTAAAGGTGCATGAAGACCCAGAGGCATGAAATGGAATATTGCTTGGATAGCAAATCCATTATGTGGAAAGTCCAAATCGAAAGCTTGCTGTGTGGGCTTCATAAAAGGTGGAAAAGTGTTCTAGTGGCACGAAATGGAATATTGCTTGGATAGCAAATCCATTACGTGGAAAGTCCGAATCAAAAGCCCATTGTGTGGGCTTCATAAAAGGTGGAAAAGTGTCCTAGTGGCATGAAATGGAATATTGCTTGGATAGCAAATCCATTACGTGGAAAGTCCTAATCAAAAGCCCACTGTGTGGGCTTCATAAAAGGTGGAAAAGTGTCCTAGTGGCACGAAATGGAATATTGCTTGGATAGCAAATCCATTACATGGAAAGTCCGAATCGAAAGCTCACTGTGTGGATGTCATCTGCAGACTGCATACTTCTGGTTTCCGGAAGAACAGCCTATGGTGAACGGAAGGCCCAATATACGGAAGTGAGGCTAAGCAGCCATGTGCAGGACGTGACGATTCCTTGGGTGAGCCCAGTACCAGAGCGCTATGTATCGGCTCTGCAAGTATGGAAGCCTCCTTGGATGGCGGGGAATGCCCATGGTCTGCCCCTGCCTTCCCTTGAGGGCTGACCAGGATCTTTGGCTGTTCTATATGGACCAGCTGGGATGGGGGAATAACACCACAACAGTGAGAGTCAAACGTCCTAAGAAACCCCCGGGAAGGTTAACCCGGTCAACAAATGCCCGCAGAAGTCGGATGTGTCGGCCTAACGGCGCAAGAACGCAGCTCTGCTGTAAACAGGCACAACGCAATCACATCCGAAAAAAAAAACTCCGGATGAACGAAGAAGAAGAAGAAGTTAATAAATGATTGTCTATGGATGTAGGACTAATCACAACCCTGCGTATATGTTCCACTGACACACTGTCTTAAAGTCTAAGAACGTTCTATGCTTCAGAGGGAAAGTCTGGTATTACAGTTTGTTTGTATTTATCTTATGGTCCTGTGAACCTTATTGCTATTCCGTTCTATGTGGAGTTGACATATCTTCTGCTGTCTGTATCCTATCAGGACAGACTTATTATGTCGTTACTTTTAGAACTGGTTGACATGTATATGTGATATCAGACTTCAATCTGGCCGATATTTATCACTGTCCCAGGCTAGGGTCCATTCTTTCTTTTCAGGAGTGTTGCTATTTCTTTTTTCCTTGGAACCTTATAACTATCCTCGGCTGAATAGGGAATACTATTGCACTTAAATACAAATGCTCGTCGGTTTCATCCAACTTGAAACATCGTAACTCCCTTTCTATAATCACTCAAGAATAAATCACCACTTCTCTCGTGGAAGACTAGTAGCACACTAAATTAACCTGGAATATCCAGACTATTAATACTCTGGCTCTGTACGACTATCCTGGCCTATTCCACCAATTTTTCCCCCTGTCCTCTTCATCTTTTTTTAATAACAACCGAATTTCTCCTTTGATGCACGATCATTTCGGGACATCAATGATTATCTACTCGTTTCTTCCTACCACAGATATTCGTCTCCGTTACTACAAAAGGCTGTGATACGGCGTGATCGCGAATCTCCGTTTCCCACTTCAAAGGTTTTTTGAAATTCCTTTATCGCGATACATCGGTGTTCAAAGTGTTGGACATCGTCGTATTCCGTCGTCCGTCCTCCAACAAACACGCGATATCTCTTTTGATCTTGGAGTCAATGACTTGTCCTCACCTCAAGACCGAAGTGCTAGCTTGTTTTTTCTGATATAAAGGTCAATGACTTCCCATCCTCGTGCAATACAAGTAATTTTCTGTTTTAGATTTATAGTAGGATCGCTAACCTATCAGTATCATGTGACACTTTACATGACATAGGTAAACTACTGAAAGTAAAATTATCTACGGCACCACAGCACAATCAATAGATGCTGGGTTGATTACAACGTTCTGTGAAATATATTTAACGAGCTTTGAACTGTATGTCTATGTGAATATCTTCATGTCTACATCTTCATGTCAATGTGTTATGTCAATGTGTCATATCATTGTGTCATATCTATGTGTCATGTCTATGTGTCATGTCAATGTGTCATGTCTTTGTCTACACCTTCTTGTCTATGTGTCATGTCTATGTCAATATCTTCATGTCTATATTTTCATGTCAATGTGTCATGTCAATGTGTCATGTCAATGTGTCATGACTTTGTATACATCTTCATGTCTATTTTTCATATCAATGTGTCATGTTTATGTATGTGTCATGTCAATGTGTCATGTCTTTTTCTACACCTTCATGTCTATGTGTCATGCCTATGTCAATATCTTCATGTATATGTGTCATGTCTATGTTTACATCTTCATGTCTATGTGTCATGGCTATGTCAATATCTTCATGTCTATATTTTCATGTCTATGTGCCATGTCTATGTTTACATCTTCATGTCTATGTGTCAAGTCTATGTTTACATCTTCATATCTATGTGTCAAGTCTATGTCAAATTCTTCATGTCTATGTGTCATGTCTATGTCAATATCTTCATGTCTATGTGTCATGTCTATGTTTACATCTTCATGTCTATGTGTCATGTCTATGTGTCATGGCTATGTGTCATGTCTATGTGTCATGTCTATGTGTCATGTCTATGTGTCATGTCTATGTGTCATGTCTATGTGTCATGTCTATGTGTCATGTCTATGTGTCATGTCTATGTGTCATGTATATAGTTCTTGTTGATATTGTTATTTTTGTTGATGTTGTATTTGTATACTCTACATTGTAAACATATTTTCAATAACAAAAACCACTTAATATTTTAAACATTTTATTATCCACAAAAACCACTTCATATTTTAAATATTATATTTTCCACAAACAAACATTTCACATGACGCCATCAATTTCATTACAATCACCATTTCACGCCTTAGACATAACATTTGTCATACATACACTCTCTCGGTCTGTTGTTGTTGCGGTTGTTGTTGTTGTTGTTGTTGTTGTTATTAGGTGCTGCTGCTGCAGCTGTTGTTGTTGTTGTTGTTGGTCGTGGTGATGGTGGTGGTGATGGTGGTGGTGTTATTGTTGTTGGTGTTGTTGTTGGTAATAGTGCTGTTGCTGGTGTTGTTGTTGGTAATAGTGCTGTTGCTGGTGTTGTTGCTGTTGGTGGTGGTGGTGGTGATGGTGGTGGTGTTGTTGTCGTTGTTGTTGTTGTAGTTGCTATTATTGTTGATGTCAAGTCCTTGTCAGATATGACTGAGCTACCGTATGACAGTAGACGGTACTACCTGCTTTTTGTTAGCACCGAATGTTGGGCGGCGCTTACCAAACCCGACACCCTACATTGTGCCAACGGCTTCGGGCGGAAGAGCGCAATTGGGGGTGGGTGGGGGAGGGGTACAAGCCTTATCCTGGTGCGAGGAAATGCAACGTAACGACAAAATGTCATGGCAGGAGCGACCAGGCCCTAAGCCTTTGTTGGCTGCTGGTCTAGGATCGAAGCTCCGACAGGCGGACAATTAGAGCATTGTTTTGCTGATCCGGCAGCTTCTGCAGCTTGTCTTGTTCCAGATGTAGGGGTGTTACTTTTCCTCTGGAGTAAACTAGGCAGGCCAAGAGAGGGATCATGCTGCATGGGCAACACATGGTCTCTATATTTTAGCCCAGACTTTCTGCTATGGAGAGGTATAACTCCATCCCTGGTCTTAACCGGTCTCGGAATCACAGCGAGAGGTAGCACTGTTACGGGTTGTAAGTCCCTGTCAGTTGGCGTAGACATGGGGCGCCACACGTTGCCTCTAACGGGGGAGACACCTACAGGTGTCAATGATCAGCTACCGCCCGCCTCAAGCTGGGCAGCCCCCGGCCAATTGGGTGCTGATCCGCCACAGTCTGCCTGCTTCAATGGGTGCTTGGGGCTTGGACAAAATCTGAATCAATCAATCAATCAATCATGAGCCATGCCGGAAAGCGTGGGCGGTCATGACTCGCCATTTCACTCGATCACCAGAGTCGTGGATCAGCTCAGTGTTGCTGTCTCGTCCATGCCATATGGCCAAGCCATCCAGGTATTTTCCTCTCGGTCTTCCCCTTGGTCTCTTCCCTTAGATCTTGCCAGTTGTCACCAGGTTCTCCAATCCATTTCTTCTCATAACATATTCAAACAATTGTGACTATGTCTAATTTCTCTAATCAATTTACGATTGTCATTTGTCTCCTGTAGTACTTGGTCATTGGTTTTTCAGAATCGGAGACTGTTAAACCATTGCACCAGGCACTAATAAAAAGAAAAATAGAAACTTCAAGCTACGGCTTGCAACCTGGAACGTAAGAACCATGTGTCCAGGATTTTCCACTGACTTGACCAATATTGACGATGTGAGAAAAACGGCTGTGATTGATGCCGAACTCAATCGTCTTAACATTGATATTGCTGGCCTGCAGGAGACTCGCCTCGCTGAGGAATGGTCACTCAGGGAAAACAATTACACCTTTTTTTGGAAGGGTAGAGGGCAGGCAGAAAAAAGGCAACATGGTGTGGGCTTTGCAGTGAAGAATTCGCTACTGGGAATGATTGCAATTCCAGCTGGAGGTAATGAAAGACTATTATCCCTGCGCTTGGCAACCTCTTGTGGTTTTGCCACCATTATCACTGCATATGCACCGACACTTGCTTACTCTGATGACGTGAAGGATTCGTTCTATGAGGAGTTAGACTCTGTGATCAAGGCAGTTCCAAAATACGACTACATTTATATGCTCGGTGATTTCAATGCTCGTGTGGGCAAGGACTCGAGTTCATGGCCAGTGTCCCTTGGAAAATACAACATCGGTCACATGAATGATAATGGGCAAAGGCTGCTGGAGCATTACTCCAGTAATGACCTATGTATTACAAACTCCTTCTTTAAAACAAAAGAGCTGCATAAGGTCACATGGAAACATCCAAGATCCAGCCATTGGCATCAGCTGGACTTCATCATCACACGGTGACATTCGAACCAAACATAATTAACTCGAAGTTACCACAGTGCTGACTGTGATACAGATCATTTTTTGGTTGTTGTAAGAGTTAGACTGAGACCAAAGAGAATCTATACAGCTAAAAACAAATCTAGCTCCAGGATTAATATTATTAACACCCATGATCCTGATAAGTGCTTTGAGTTCCAACAGCAACTTTAAGACACTTTCACTGATACATCAGAAATTTGTACAGTAAGTGAAAAGTGGGGTCAACTTACGGAAACTCTTTATAAAACAGCGGTAAAGGTTTACGGCACTGTGGATCATAAGAGGCAGGACGGGTTTGCGGCAAACAACCAGACACTGCAGCCCTTGATTGATAAAAAGAAGATAGCTCTCTTAAGAAACAAGGAAAGACCAACGCGTAACACTCTGAGTGAGCTGAAGCAAGCGAGGAAGGATGTACAAAAGTCTGCCAGGCAGTGTGCAAATGACTATTGGGTCAAGTTATGTGAGTCCATTCAAATCGCAAGTGATAAAGGAAACATCAGAAGCATGTATGAAAGGATAAAGAAAGCCTGTAGTCCAATGATCAAAAGAAGTGCACCGCTGAAAACCTTGACTGGAGAAATCATCACTGATAAGAAACAGCAGATGGATAGATGGGTCGAGCACTGTTTAGAGCTTTACTCAAGTGAGACCAAACTAGCGGATGATGCCCTCAACGCCATAGAGGCCCGGCCAACTCTTGACCACCTGGACACACTTCCCACCATAACAGAAGTTAAGTGTGCTATAAATGAGCTTGCATCTGGCAAGGCTCCAGGTAAGGATGGGATTCAAATAGAGGTTATCAGGAGTGGGCAAGACACACTCACTCTACAGATCCACCAGCTAATAGAGCTCTGCTGGCGAGAAGAACAAGTCAAACAGGATTTCAAAGATTCAAGCATCATAACGCTGTACAAGAACAAGGGGGTTCGGAGCTATAGGGGTATCTCACTTCTGTGTATTGTTGGAAAAGTATTTGCCAGAATTGTTCTGCGCAGACTTCAAGTCCTAGGAGATCAAGTCTACCCCGAATCAGTGTAGCTTCCGACAGAACCGATCTGCCATTTATATGATATTCTCATTGCAACAAATTCATGAAAAATGCCGGGAACAAAATCAACCACTGTTTATTGCCTTCATCAACCTCACAAAGGCATTTGATTTGGTCAGTTGTGAGGGTCTGTTCAAGGCGCTAAAGAAGATTGGCTGCCCACCAACTCCTCTGTCCATTGTGGAATCGTTCCACACAGGCATGAAGGGTATAATCAAGTTTGATGGCTCAACTTCTGAAGAGTTTGAAATCAAGAGTGGAGTTAAGCAAGGTTGTGTACTAGCTCCCACCCTCTTTGGAATATACTTTTCACTTCTACTGACATATGCCTTTCGTGATCAGGATGGTGTATACATTCACTCACGCTCAGATGGCGGCCTCTACAATGCTCAGAGATTGAAGGGGAAGACCAAAATTAAGAGGGTACTAATTAGAGAGTTGCTTTTTGCAGATGATGCTGCAGTTACGACCCTTTAGTCGTTTAGTCGTTTAGTAGTTGGATCAACATCACAGCACACGGTTTAACCCATAAGTGCTCCGTTTTCCTCCTAACACAAACCTGAGTCTGGAGAAACTCAGCTCAATGCACGAACTCTGTTGCATCGTCGAGGATCCTGAAATACTTTGGGTAGATTTTTAACTCGAAATTTTGCCCGGGCAACGCCGTTAGGCTACTTTTTTTCGATTTCCAACTGCCAAGTGATTTATTACGTGCTCAACAATACACACGGGCGTCCGATCTCACTACCCAGAGACCAGGGGAAATTTTATTACTGGAAGTCCAGGTGGATTCACCGGGGCCTGAACCCGGGACCTCCAGCACTCGAGGCGAGCACCATACCTCGAGATGACGACCACTCTGAGGAAGAATTGCAATGTCTACTATCTGAAATCTCCAATGCTTGTTCTGAATGTGGTTTAACAATTAGCAAAAAGAAGACACAGATTATGTCACAAGGTGCACATGGGGTACCATCAATCTTTATTGACGACGCCGAACTAGAGATAGTAGACCATTTTACATATCTAGGATCAGTGGTAAATAGCAACTTATCCCTAGATCAGGACATCAACATCCGGATTGGTAAGGCAGCAACAACAATGACCAGGTTAAGAAAATGAGTCTGCGAGAACAGGAAGCTTACTGCCAAAACAAAAGTCCTTGTCTATCAAGCCTGTGTCCTTAGTACTCTTCTGTATGGCAGTGAAGCCTGGACAACTTACTTACACCAAGAGAAACGTTTAAACAGCTTTCATATGCGGTGTCTGAGAAGAATACTTGGTATTAAGTGGCAAGACAAAATCACAAATACTGGAAAGATCAGGTTGTGTGACGGTTTGTTTCTTGCTCATTCTTCGTAGACTTAGATGGATAGGACATCTTAGGAGGATGGATGATGGTAGAATACCAAAGGACATCTATTTTGGTGAATTACAATTGGGTAAGAGATCTCAGGATCAGCCTCTACTACGATACAAAGATGTGTGTAAGCGGGACATGATTGATACAGGCATTGATAACATACAATAGGAGCAAGTCGCAGCCGAACGTGTTACATATGGTGGAAATGACCATGTGTTCATATGCATCCTCTGTGGACGAACATTTACAGCACAAATGTTGCCTTAACAGCCACTGCCATGGGTTGTAGTTATT
>JACEFZ010016790.1:175000-319558 GCA_014155875.1 Cepaea nemoralis | reverse complement strand
CTTGAACTGAATAGGTCATACTGTGACGAGTTCACCTTGGGTAGCGAGAGTGAACCACACCCTAGGTGTCTCTGGCACTCCCGTGTATTCTAGCCCCAGGGGTTGGATGAGCAGATACACCTTTTTCCTCTGTGGTTGATCTCATAGTAGTTAATTACGTCTACAAGCCCCTCCAGATTCTAGACCCCCACTAACTACCTACACCTGTGGAACAATGAACACTGAGGCATCGTCCGAGACCACACTCAATCATTATACAAAGAGCAAGTCAACTTACATAAAGTTTATTCTACCCTTGAGAATATAGACCTGAAATGAACATCCTGATAGAAGAATCTATTTACACAAATAGAAGATAGAGTAGAGATAGACTCAGAGATGTAGGTATCTTCATCGAGTTGAGAAGTAGATTGGATGCAGATGTCCCGTCCAGTCGGTCCGCCACTCACCCGGCTTCCTTCCAGTGAGATGACTAGAACCTTGGAGACCACTCTGTCTCCAGAGCGTGGATCCACAACACTAGAGTCACTGCTGGACCACACTTCACTGGACCAACTGCATCTATATCACTCCCACGGAGTCACTGTTAATGCACTTCTCGAACAATACCAGTTGGAAGACAATCCTCCTGGACTTGCCTCCAAGTAGTCGTTACTTCGATGAACTAAACGAATCACTGACCAAGCTAATGGTCTGTCCCTTATCACACAGTCTTACTGCAGAACCGCTATGGTATTGACCAATTTAATGGTCCCTTTATCACAGCACCGGAACATGAATGGAAAAGTATCACGGACCAATTCAATGGTCTCCTACAGTCACACTGCTTGTAGAATCAGATATGGCTACTAAAATGTTACTGAGTTCTTGGATAACACAGTTGATAATCTTGATACTGCAACAGTACATTAATAGAATCAGACATCTATTTCACAGCAACAATTCAGGTTGGACTATAATCCCATAGTTCCCTTCCACCGGGTTACCTTGACACACGTCACTAACTGGTGAAGTTCTTCTCAAGACCTGCCGCTAGAGCTGTCCAAAAGAACCATTCAAGTGTCTGAAGATCAGTTACTCTGCGTTTAGGCAGAACCCCCGTCAAACTAGACGGACCGGTGTTCCCTGTCGTTGAGCATGATTACTCAACATGCTGAACTGTTCATAACAAAACAGAATGTCGTCTATTCATCAGAACAATCACAAACCAACACTTCTCACACGGGCACCTTCAGGGTGGTTGTATGTCTTGAGGCAACCTTCCCTCATGGTGAATCAATATTGGGTACCTGATGTGGTTGAGTCTGGCGTGATAAGTAAAGAACTGAACCCTTCGCTCTGTCACACGAAGTGGTTTCCTGCCAACAACATTATAGTTGACTGGTTCCTCAACAGGCAAACTCCTGAAAAGGAAGAGCGACCGGTGAGAGTATACTGGCCCAAACATAAGTCCACATGCATCCTACCAATAACTACTCAACTCTCAGTCATGCTACTTAGTTATGCATATAACTAAAGCATTATCTCTATATGGAGAGTAGTATAGCATGGGTTTGCAAATGTCAGCTGGCCTCACAGAACAGCCCGTCAAACAGAGCAAGATATCAGAATGACGAGTCTGAGCTTTGGTCTCACCTCTCCCTAATCAACTACCAGTCGTCGCTAACGTCAGTAGTGATACAAGGCTGTTATTATAGTTCTAAGTTAATCGAACTAAACATAGGTAAAGAGTCCCTAGACTCGATCCTAACATCATCAATGTACATTAAGAAACATAAGCTGGATCAATATCCCATCCCTCGGGATATAGGAATAGGACATGATCACATCCAGTATGTACACAATCCTGTTTGCTGGTGGGACCACCTGCCCCTGCCCTAGCAAACTCTTCTTATCAGACTCTGCCTTAGAGTCAAGAAGCCTTCTTGAGAATACATGTTCCCCACATGTTCCAAGGGTAATCTTCCAGTTCTGTCCTCCCCAAGTGGTTTAGCCTTGGCATGGATGGAACTTCATCGTTGGCTTGGCCTACCAACACATACTTTCATAACTTGCGTTTTCACATCCCCCATATTCTATATTTCCCCAGTTCATTACAGCCTCCTAGCATCCTTCCATACTTCCAGCACCTGAGCATTCACTCGCACTAGCGCCAGTATGAAAGAGACCGGATAGCTGAGACAAGATTTCAGAACGCAACATTTATATCGCGACGGCACGCAGTGTTATCTCGCGACGACCTATTCGGCGTTCGGACTTACTCCAGGAAGTATCACATGCCATGATCTAATATATATGCACACAATGTCCCATCATATATATTATATATATAAAATTAGCACAAAGCAACTTACCTGTCCACAGAAATCCGCTGTTCCACACAATGAATTCATATTAAGTTATTACACCATAGTTACATCATTCCTGGGGCACAGAACTAAGTTCTTCCTTTACTTAGTAACTAAGCACAATTTTGTCTGAAACTCCACCTACCAACTACCTGGTTTTCTAACCGTTCTTCGGGCTTCAGCAACTGCCTGAACTAATCTAGGTTTCAGCCGGCACAAGTAACTAGGTTTTATTCTAACACAAACAACCAATAGAAGTAACGATTGTCATAATATGGTACACATATTTGGACACCCAATCGCCTACATCACAATACGGCGTTTCTACCAGCTGTTTTCGCGAGCACACGGTAAACAAACACGATTCGCCTTCAACTGCGTTATCGATCGGTTTGCTAATTAGTATGCAAGGACATCCGCATAGGTAATGAGGTTAGAACAATGGCGTGTGAAACACACGTACAAAGTTAAATGATTTAAACAATTATCTACCTGTATTGGACAACCAGACCTCCAGACAGCTCCGAACTGTTTCAAGGGCTTCGCAGCTTCCTTGATCTACAGTCAGCCGCATAATGGTTGAGGGGAGACGCACACAAAACGGCTCACATTCGGCCTGCGTTCTGGTCTGTGGCAACGACAGTAATGTGAATGACTGATTTAGCCACATTCCCGCTTCGTGCCAACTCAATGCGCACTAAAAGCGAAGTGCTTCTCGAGAAAAGATACTTTCTCGGGAAAACCGTCATTCCCCCCGCCTAGAGTTTCTAGATCTCTCTGCACGAGAATTTAGAGCGATACCCAGCATCACGGGTTACTCGAATTTCGGTGTTTCGAGAATATTCTAGATCGTAAGTCCTTCATCGCTCCCTCAGTCTATTCTTAGCTGGGAAAGTCCCCGATGACGCGCCAAAATAGTGCGGAATCCTGACGACCCAAGACAGATAATCGCGTTTCGTCACACATACTGACAACATAAAGAAAGAAGAGATCTAGGTGACGGACGAACAGCACACTGTCAACAGTATAATGAGTGAGAGGGATCCTCAGTTGTACAGGCGCTAATAGTTCAGATCTTTTCTGGCCTTAAGGGAACCTTTTACTTCTTTATAAATTTCTGTGTAGATACATAGTGGTCTCACAGTGGGGGTTTGAGCCAAGGAAAAATGTTCTCCAAACAAGGCTATTGCGGGAATGATTAGCTCATTTGAGTGACCTCTAGACAAAACGTGCTAAATCATATCCTTTATCTTGTTATTTATTATTCAAGATATATCTCCAGAGAACACTACAAACTATATCCTCTGGCAACTCAATCAAACATGTCACATTAGCATAGATGCTTTGTACCTCTGAATTGAATGCGAGTTGGTGTTCTTTAGTCAGTAGGGACTGTGAGTTTATTTTCTTAATTCTGGGTGATCTGTGCAGAGTCTTGAGCTTTATTTTTAGTTTGGCAATGCAGAGATTGTGATCACTGCCAGCATCTGCACCTCTGTAGGCTCTGACGTCTTGTACTGATGAACGGAATTTGGCATTAATGCAAAAATGGTCTATCTGATTTTTTGTGATGCTATCAGGCGAGTTCCACGTGACTTTGTGTATATCTTTGTGCGGAAATAAAGAGTTTGCTACTATCAGATTTGCTATTTCACAGAATTCTAGTAGTCTCTCTCCGTTTTGGTTCATATCCCCTAAGCCGTGAATTCCCATATATCTCTCAACACCCTTATTGTCAGACCCTATCTTTGCATTGAAATCGCCCATTACAACAACAATGTCGTGCTTGGGAGATGAGTTGATGGTACCAATTAGTTGTTCATAGAAATTATCTTTGTTGATGTCTGTATCGTCGTTGGTAGGTGCGTAGCACTGGATGATTGTTAGCTTGAAATATTTCGTTTGGTAACGAGCTGTTATGATTCTATCATTTACTGGTTCCCAGCTGATCAGTGATCTTTCTACATTTTTTGACATTGATGATAGCCACTCCGTTCGAATGATGGTTGTCGGTTCTTCCTGAATAAATTATATGTCTTTGTTCACAGTTGAGAAATGTCTTACCTGAGTCAGTCCATCTGCACTCGCTAACCCCAAGAATTTCTAGGTTGTATTCATTCATAACATTACACACCTGAGTCGTTTTCCCTGTCTGGTACATAGTTCTGACATTCCAGTAACCAATCTTGAAAGTATCCTTGGAGTTTAACATATTTGAGCGACACATTATAACATTTACTGATCTTGAAGTAACGGAAAATGATTAGTCGGATTAGTCAGATGACGTGGTAATATGTTTATATGACTTGGCTGAAGGGTTGACTGGAGGACAGTAATGGGGAAACACGGTCATACATAACTAGATGCCTGGGCCACATGTCACAGCTGGGCCACATGTCACAGCTGGCAGAGTTGACGGGAACACAACAATGGGGAAACACAGTGATATAACTAGATAGCTGGGCCACATGTCACACCTGGGCCACATGTCACAGCTGGGCCACATGTCACAGCTGGAAGAGTTGACGGGAACACAACAATGGGGAAACACAGTGATATAACTAGATAGCTGGGGCCACATGTCACACCTGGGCCACAATGTCACAGCTGGGCCACATGTCACAGCTGGCAGAGTTGACGGGAACACAACAATGGGGAAACACAGTGATATAACTAGATAGCTGGGCCACATGTCACACCTGGGCCACATGTCACAGCTGGGCCACATGTCACAGCTGGCAGAGTTGACGGGAACACAACAATGGGGAAACACAGTGATATAACTAGATAGCTGGGCCACATGTCACACCTGGGCCACATGTCACAGCTGGGCCACATGTCACAGCTGGGCCACATGTTACAGCTGGGCCACATGTCACAGCTGGGCCACATGTCACAGCTGGGCCACATGTCACAGCTGGGCCACATGTCACAGCTGGGCCACATGTCACAGCTGTCAGAGTTGACGGAATACAACAATGAAGAAACACAGTGATATAACTAGATAGCTGGGCCACATGTCACAGCTGGGCCACATGTCACAGCTGGGCCACATGTCACAGCTGGCAGAGTTTACGGGAACACAACAATGGGGAAACACAGTGATATAACTAGATAGCTGGGCCACGTGTCACAGCTGGGCCACGTGTCACAGCTGGGCCACATGTCAGAGCTGGGCCACATGTCACAGCTGGGCCACATGTCACAGCTGGCAGAGTTGACGGGAACACAACAATGGGGAAACACAGTAATATAACTAGATAGCTGGGCCACATGTCACAGCTGGGCCACATGTCACATCTGGCAGAGTTGACGGGAACACAACAACGGGGAAACACAGTGATATAACTAGATAGCTGGGCCACGTGTCACAGCTGGCAGAGTTGACGGGAACACAACAACGGGAAACACAGTGATATAACTAGATAGCTGGGCCACATGTTACAGCTGGCAGAGTTGACGGGAACACAACAATGGGGAAACACAGTGATATAACTAGATAGCTGGGCCACATGTCACAGCTGGGCCACATATCACAGCTGGCAGAGTTGACGGGAACACAACAACGGGGAAACACAGTGATATAACTAGATAGCTAGGCCACATGTTACAGCTGGGCCACATGTCACAGCTGGGCCACATGTCACAGCTGGGCCACATGTTACAGCTGGGTTACATGTCACAGCTGGGCCACATGTCACAGCTGGGCCACATGTCACAGCTGGGCCACATGTCACAGCTGGCAGAGTTGACGGGAATACAACAATGGGGAAACACAGTAATATAACTAGATAGCTGAGCCACGTGTCACAGCTGGGCCACATGTCACAGCTGGGCCATATGTCACAGCTGGCAGAGTTGACGGGAATACAACAATGGGGAAACACAGTGATATAACTAGATAGCTGGGCCACATGTCACAGCTGGGCCACATGTTACAGCTGGGTTACATGTCACAGCTGGCAGAGTTGACGGGAACACAACAATGGGGAAACACAGTGATATAACTAGATAGCTGGGCCACATGTCACAGCTGGGCCACATGTCACAGCTGGCAGAGTTGACGGGAATACAACAATGGGGAAACACAGTGATATAACTAGATAGCTGGGCCACATGTCACAGCTGGGCCACATGTCACAGCTGGCAGAGTTGACGGGAATACAACAATGGGGAAACACAGTGATATAACTAGATAGCTGGGCCACATGTCACAGCTGGGCCTTATGTTACAGCTGGGTTACATGTCACAGCTGGGCCACATGTCACAGCTGGGCCACATGTCACAGCTGGCAGAGTTGACGGGAATACAACAATGGGGAAACACAGTAATATAACTAGATAGCTGGGCCACATGTCACAGCTGGGCCACATGTCACAGCTGGCAGAGTTGACGGGAATACAACAATGGGGAAACACAGTGATATAACTAGATAGCTGGGCCACATGTCACAGCTGGGCCACATGTCACATCTGGCAGAGTTGACGGGAACACAACAATGGGGAAACACAGTGATATAACTAGATAGCTGGGCCACATGTCACAGCTGGGCCACATGTCACAGCTGGGCCACATGTCACAGCTGGGCCACATGTCACAGCTGGGCCATATGTTTACAGCTGGGCCACATGTTACAGCTGGCAGAGTTGACGGGAACACAACAATGGGGAAACACAGTGATATAACTAGATAGCTGGGCCACATGTCACAGCTGGGCCACATGTCACAGTTGTGGCACATGTCACAGCTGGGCCACATGTTACAGCTGGCAGAGTTGACGGGAACACAACAATGGGGAAACACAGTGATATAACTAGATAGCTGGGCCACATGTCACAGCTGGGCCACATGTCACAGCTGGGACACATGTCACAGCTGGGCCATATGTTACAGCTGGCAGAGTTGACGGGAACACAACAATGGGGAAACACAGTGATATAACTAGATAGCTGGGCCACATGTTACAGCTGGCAGAGTTGACGGGAACACAACAATGGGGAAACACAGTAATATAACTAGATAGCTGGGCCACATGTCACAGCTGGGCCACATGTCACATCTTGCAGAGTTGACGGGAACACAACAACGGGGAAACACAGTGATATAACTAGATAGCTGGGCCACGTGTCACAGCTGGCAGAGTTGACGGGAACACAACAACGGGGAAACACAGTGATATAACTAGATAGCTGGGCCACATGTTACAGCTGGCAGAGTTGACGGGAACACAACAATGGGGAAACACAGTGATATAACTAGATAGCTGGGCCACATGTCACAGCTGGGCCACATATCACAGCTGGCAGAGTTGACGGGAACACAACAACGGGGAAACACAGTGATATAACTAGATAGCTAGGCCACATGTTACAGCTGGGCCACATGTCACAGCTGGGCCACATGTCACAGCTGGGCCACATGTTACAGCTGGGTTACATGTCACAGCTGGGCCACATGTCACAGCTGGGCCACATGTCACAGCTGGGCCACATGTCACAGCTGGCAGAGTTGACGGGAATACAACAATGGGGAAACACAGTAATATAACTAGATAGCTGAGCCACGTGTCACAGCTGGGGCCACATGTCACAGCTGGGCCATATGTCACAGCTGGCAGAGTTGACGGGAATACAACAATGGGGAAACACAGTGATATAACTAGATAGCTGGGCCACATGTCACAGCTGGGCCACATGTTACAGCTGGGTTACATGTCACAGCTGGCAGAGTTGACGGGAACACAACAATGGGGAAACACAGTGATATAACTAGATAGCTGGGCCACATGTCACAGCTGGGCCACATGTCACAGCTGGCAGAGTTGACGGGAATACAACAATGGGGAAACACAGTGATATAACTAGATAGCTGGGCCACATGTCACAGCTGGGCCACATGTCACAGCTGGCAGAGTTGACGGGAATACAACAATGGGGAAACACAGTGATATAACTAGATAGCTGGGCCACATGTCACAGCTGGGCCACATGTTACAGCTGGGTTACATGTCACAGCTGGGCCACATGTCACAGCTGGGCCACATGTCACAGCTGGCAGAGTTGACGGGAATACAACAATGGGGAAACACAGTAATATAACTAGATAGCTGGGCCACATGTCACAGCTGGGCCACATGTCACAGCTGGCAGAGTTGACGGGAATACAACAATGGGGGAAACACAGTGATATAACTAGATAGCTGGGCCACATGTCACAGCTGGGCCACATGTCACAGCTGGCAGAGTTGACGGGAATACAACAATGGGGAAACACAGTGATATAACTAGATAGCTGGGCCACATGTCACAGCTGGGCCACATGTCACAGCTGGGCCACATGTCACAGCTGGGCCACATGTCACAGCTGGGCCATATGTTACAGCTGGGCCACATGTTACAGCTGGCAGAGTTGACGGGAACACAACAATGGGGAAACACAGTGATATAACTAGATAGCTGGGCCACATGTCACAGCTGGGCCACATGTCACAGCTGGGCCACATGTTACAGCTGGCAGAGTTGACGGGAACACAACAATGGGGAAACACAGTGATATAACTAGATAGCTGGGCCACATGTCACAGCTGAGCCACATGACACAGCTGGGCCACATGTCACAGCTGGGACACATGTCACAGCTGGGCCATATGTTACAGCTGGCAGAGTTGACGGGAACACAACAATGGGGAAACACAGTGATATAACTAGATAGCTGGGCCACATGTTACAGCTGGCAGAGTTGACGGGAATACAACAATGGGGAAACACTGTGATATAACTAGATAGCTAGGCCACATGTTACAGCTGGCAGAGTTGACGGGAACACAACAATGGGGAAACACAGTGATATAACTAGATAGCTGGGCCACATGTCACAGCTGGCAGAGTTGACGGGAACACAACAATGGGGAAACACAGTGATATAACTAGATAGCTAGGCCACATGTCACAGCTGGCAGAGTTGACGGGAATACAACAATGGGGAAACACAGTGATATAACTAGATACCTGGGCCACATGTTACAGCTGGCAGAGTTGACGGGAACGCAACGATGTTGAAACACAGTGATATAACTAGATAGCTGGGCCACATGTTACAGCTGGCAGAGTTGACGGGAATACAACAATGGGGAAACACAGTGATATAACTAGATAGCTGGGCCACGTGTCACTGCTGGGCCACATGTTACAGCTGGGCTAGACCGATGACTGTGTGAGATGGCGACTTGTGATCCACCACATTTACCGGCGTGGCATATGATGATGATGATGATGATGATGATGATGATGATGATGATGATGATGATGATGATGATGATGATGATGATGATGATGATGATGATAATATTAGGACCGGTCACATGTAAATTTAGAAAATTCTCTTCTTGTTTGTTGAGATGTTTTCACGTGCTACGATTGTCCACATGTCCACGGGCTGACTGTCTGTGTTTGTTGAGATGTTTTCACGTGCTACGATTGTCCACATGTCCACGGGCTGACTGTCTGTGTTTGTTGAAATGTTTTCACTTGCTACGATTGTCCACTTGTCCACGTACTAACTATCTGTGTTTGAACCGTGTCCAGTTCCAGAGGGCGGCCCGCTGTGGCTACACTATCGCCGTGATGGGTGTCTACTGGACCACGGAGTGCCTGCCCATTGCCGTGACGTCACTGCTGCCCATCGTTCTGCTGCCGGCCCTGGGGGTGTTGTCTGCCAGAGACACATCCGGCTCCTATTTCAATGTAGGTCAAGATGGCTACGTGTTTGCTAGAGTTGTTGTGGAGAAGCCCGACGTCTGCAGCTGCCCATGTTGATATTATTGTCTAGTGTGTCCTCTCATCTCTGCTGCCTTCTGTGCTTCTGTGAGGGTCGATCAGTGCCCGTGAGTGTATTTCTGGCATCATCATTAGAGCCAGTGTTACTGTACTTCTAACACGGGAGAGGCTAGATTTGATGTTTGCATCATTTTCTCTTTTGTCTATCTCTCTTTCAATCTCCATCAACTCTCTACCTTTCCATGACTTCTCTCTACCCCTCTTCCTCACCTCTCTCTAGTTTTCCCAGTCGCTCTCGTTCTATTTCTTGCTCTCCCCCTCCTTCTCTCTCTCCTTCCTCTACCTTTCTCTGTCCACCCTCTACCCGTCACCCTCGACCCCTCACTTTCTCAGTCACTCTCACTCACTCTTGCTCTCTCTCTCCTCCCTCTCTATACCTCCCTCCGGGATTTGTGTGTGGGTGCGTGCGAGATGTATGGGTGTATGGGGAGATGTGTTTTTGGGTGGGGATGTGTGTTTGTCTAGGTGGTTGTGGGTGAGTGGGTGGAGGAGGTTATGTTGGTGGATGATTGATGGTGGGTTATGGGATGGGTGGGGGTATATGTGTGGGTGGGGAGATATGTGGTGGGTGGCAGATGTGTGCAGGTGGCGGTGGTTGTGGGTTTGGGGATGTGTGTGTGGGTGAGGGATGTGTATGGGTGTGGGATGTTTGGGAGGATGGGTGGGGAGTGTGTATGGGTGAGAGATGTGTGGGTGAATGTGTGTGGGGGATGTGTGTGGGTTGGGGAGGGTGCGTGATGGGGGTGGGTGATGGATTTGGAGATGTGTGTGTGGGTGGGGGATATGTCTGGCTGGGTGGGGGTGTGTGTGGCTGGATGGAGGATGTATGTGTGGGTAGTGAGGGTGATTGTAGTTGGGGGATGTGTGGATGGGTAAGAGATGTGTGGATAGATGTGTGTGTGGGTGAGGGATGTGTCTTTGGGATGTGTGTGGGTGTGGTATTGTGTGGGAGGGGAGCTGGGTGTGGATAAATGATGTTTGTGTGGGTGGGTGCAGGTGTGGTTGGGTTTGTGGGTGGGTGAAGGATGTGTGTGAGGGTGGGGGATGGGTGGTTAGGATGTGTGAGTGTGGGTGGGTAGATAGGAGATGTATGTGTTGATGAGTGGGTAAGGGATGCGTGGGTGTTAGTGGTTGAGGGATAAGTACGTGTGTCTAGGGATGTGTGAGGGGATGAATGTATGGGTTGTGTGTGCGTGGATGGGAGGTGTGTGTTTGTGAATGGGGAATGTGTTGGTGGGTGGGGATGTGTGTGAGGGATGTTTGTATGGGTGGGGAGATTGTGCGTGGGTGGGGATGTGTGTGTATATGGGTAGGGGTGTGTGGTTAAGGGATGTGTGGCTGGGGGAATGGGTGGATGGAGGATGTGTGGTTGGGTGGAGGATGTGTGGTCGGGTAGAGGATGTGTGGGTGGGTGATTGTATATGAGTAAGGGTGTGTGGTTAAGGGATGTTGGTTGGGGGATGGGTGGGTAGAGGATGTGTGGGTGGGTAGAGGATATGTGGGTGGGTGAGTGTGTGCAGGTTAGGAGATGGTGGGGGATGTTTGCAGGTGTGGGCTCGGGATCTGTGAGTGGGCTGGGGGAGATGGGAGATTATGTGGGTGAGTGCGGAATTTGTGTGTGGGTAGGTGCGGAATATGTGAGTTGACGTGGAGATGTGTGTGTGGCTGAGGAATATGTGTTTGGTTGAGTGGTTGGAGGTGTGTGGGTGGAGGAGGATATTGGATGAGTGATTGTTGGTGGGAAATGGGACGGGTAGAGGATATGTGAGTGGGTGGGGAGATGTGTGTAGGTGGGGGATGTGTGGGTTATTGAATGTATGTGTGCTTGGGGTGTGGGTGGATGGGATGTGTGGTGGGTGAGAGGTGTGTGTGGGCGGGGAGATGTGTAGGTGTAGGGATGTGGTGGATGGGTGGGGGAATGTATTGTATGTGTGTGTGGTTGGGTGGGGGAGTTGGAGTGAATGGGGGATGTGTGGGTGGGTGGTGGATGTGTTTCATAACATGCATTGTTTATGTTTACAAAATTCACGTGACAATGTTTTTTTTTTCCTATGCACTGTTGATGAAAGAAAGATGAGTGATTGGAATGGCCGAATGTAAGACGGGCCTGCGTGCCCAATTTGTTACCCTTTGAAAATAAAGTATGTTCGTTCGTTCGTTCTTCCTCTCCCCCTGTATCTTTATCTCACTCTCCCTCTCTCTCTACCTCATTCTATCTCCGGCTCTCTCCAGCCTCTCTCTCTCTCTCTCTCTCTCTCTCTCTCTCTCTCTCTCTCTCTCTCTCTCTCTCTCTCTCTCTCTCTCTCTGTGCACTATTGATGAATGAAAGATGAGTGATTGGAAGGGCCGAATGTAAGACGGGCCTGCGTGCCCAATTTGCGACCCTTTAAAAATAAAGGTAAATCAAATCCCTTTCTACCTCAATATTCTAGGCCCATTGTAAATTTTTTTTTTTTTTTTTTTAGCATATCCTTTACAGGACTTAGCTGTCAACACCAGCATCTTTCAGCTGTATGTTGATCTCTTGGCAAGATTACGCTCAGTAGTTTGCCATTGCTTTCTGAGCGGCCGGCTCACATACCCCGTAAGTTACCGATGCGATCCGAACCACTGCTGATTTGAACCGTCATCACGTTACCGACGAGAGTATACGAGATTACGGAGAAAAGTCATAACCTCTAAGCCACGAAGCCGGCTGTAAATATCTAGTGGTCCATACTGGCATGTTAAATCATTGGCGTGGCGCCCTACAACCCGGCCATGGTCACATAAAACATGAACACACGGGTGGCCAGCCTATTTTTGCAAACCATATTTCTGTTTAACGAGCACACACGGGTGGCCAACCTATTTTTGCAAACCATATTTCTGTTTAACAAGCACACACGGGTGGCCATCCTATTTTTGCAAACCATATTTCTGTTTATCGAGTACTCAAACTGTACCCCTCACCCAGGATACGTCCATGCTGTTTGTCGGAGGGTTGCTAGTGGCAATCGCCATCGAGGTCTGGGATGTTCACAAGAGGATAGCGCTGCTGGTTCTCCGGATTGTGGGCGCCGAGCCTCGGTGGTGAGTCTCGGTTAGATTGTCCGTGTGTGTGTGTGTGTGTGTGTGCGTGTGTGTGTATGTGTGTATATGTGTGTATACGTGTGTATGTGTATAATTATGTGTGTATGTGTGTGTTTGATTATGTGTGTATGTATATGTGTAGGTATGTGTATGTGTGTATGTGTATGTATGTATATGTGTGTAAATGTGTAGGTATGTATATGTGTGTATGTGTATGTATGTATATATGTGTATATGTGTATGAGTGTATGTGTGTATGCGTATGTGTATGTGTGTATGTATGTATGTATATGTGTATGAGTGTATGAGTGTATGTGTATGTGTGTATGTGTGTATGTGTATGTGTATGTGTGTATGTGTATGTGTATGTATATGTGTATGAGTGTATGTGTATGTGTGTATGTATGTATATGTGTATGAGTGTATGAGTGTATGTGTATGTGTGTATGTATGTATGTATATGTGTATGAGTGTATGAGTGTATGTGTATATGTATATGTGTATGAGTGTATGTGTGTATGTGTATGTGTATGAGTGTATGAGTGTATGTATGTATGTATATGTGTGTATGAGTGTATGAGTGTATGTGTGTATGTATATGTGTGTATGTATATGTGTGTATATGTGTGTATGTGTGTATGTGTGTATATGTGTATGAGTGTATGTGTGTATGTGTATGAGTGTATGTGTGTATGCGTATGTGTGTATGTGTATGTGTGTATGTATATGTGTGTATATGTGTGTATGTGTGTATGTGTGTATATGTGTATGAGTGTATGTGTGTATATGTGTATATGTGTATGAGTGTATGTGTGTATGTGTATGTGTGTATGAGTGTATGTGTGTATGTGTATGTGTATGAGTGTATGTGTGTATGTGTGTATGTGTGTATGTGTATGAGTGTATGTGTGTATATGTGTATATGTGTATGAGTGTATGTGTGTATGCGTATGTGTGTATGTGTATGTGTGTATGTGTGTATATGTGTATGTGTGTATATGTGTGTATGTGTATATGTGTATATGTGTATATGTGTATGTGTGTATATGTGAATGCGTATGTGTGTATGTGTATATGTGTATGTATATGTGTGTATGTGATGTGTGTATGTGTGTATGAGTGTATGTGTGTATGTGTATATGTGTATGAGTGTATGTGTGTATGAGTGTATGTGTGTATCGTATGTGTACTGAGTGTATGAGTGTATGTATATGTGTGTATATGTGTGTATGTGTGTATGAGTGTATGTGTGTATATGTGTATGAGTGTATGTGTGTATGTGTATATGTGTATGTATATGTGTGTATATGTGTATGAGTGTATGTGTGTATGTGTGTATATGTGTATGAGTGTATGTGTGTGTATGTGTATATGTGTATGAGTGTATGTGTGTATGCGTATGTGTGTATGTGTATGTGTGTATGTATATGTGTGTCAGGGTCTTAAACTTGGCTCGCTAACCTAACACATGTGAGACAGTACAAGTACAACGTGATTTGACGTAAGACTCAACGACACACCGTTCAATGGATTTATTCACATATCAAATACAGAACGATGATCACAACAATATATATGTAATACTTCAATACACTTACATCTACCATACAGCTCACAAGTCTAACACTCAGGATGTTCAGACACTCGACTTTCAGCACAGAAAACCACACAACGCCTTTCTCTCATCATGCGTCCGTCCAAGTCCGTGTCCCAGAGCTGTCTGCCGCTAGTTCGCCACTTGCCTCCCACCTCAGGTGGCTTCACGAGGCATGCGTGCGTTTAGCGTCGTCCTGGCCTGACCGCTGGTCGTTCGTCAGCCAGCAATCTTGCAGGCCGGTAACTACCACTCGCCTGGCGGCGTAACGAAGTTGCTGCCTCCCTGCTGGGAGCTAAGTCGCCTGGCGGGCGTAACGATGTCACTGCATCACTGTACCCTTTCTGGACTCTGACACGCTCCCCCGGCAAATTCATGAAAGATGTCATCTTTCATGTATAATATATGTACATACTGGGTTAATATTCTAACCTTGTCAGAGTCTACCCTTCTGTTGTTATATACATTAGTATCAAAATACAAATATACACATATGCCATAGAAATATATAAGAAATGGAAGTTGCATTCAACGACATGTGGTGTTCAACCTTTAACACATGTCAGGTTTCATCCTCTCGATGGCTGATTACCTCAATTGCATTAATGACCCAGTCAGATCGGTAGTACCAGCTTCACGCATCTACCTCGCAGCATTTAAAAAAAAAACGTAATAATATGGTTCTTGAAACAAAAACCATCTCGCTAGACTGAAATACGGCTTTATATAAGTCGCATAAAACGCTCAAACCCTGACCTTATTTGGCCAGGAGCTCTTGTGTTGGTCTGCAATGTCGGTAACACTCTGCCATGCCCAGTAGATGGCCACCTGTTGTGTCAACAATCTGGCAAACACATGGCTATTTATACGCAACACATTACTGCATACATTTCAAATTATGGCCCTTTGTGTAAAGATGTAATAACAAATAAATGAAAGGGGAATAATTTACACATTAATGAAATACAATAATTTACAATAATTATCTTATTTCTTAGCGTCATCGCTTGACGTTTCTTCATATTAACGAGAAAAAGTCGGTAATATGAATACATTAATCAAGATATGATTCTAAGATTACACTACATAAATATATATAAACACACAATTCGTGTATTTAACTTTGTTGATTCCTAAAGTTTTTAGAATCGTCATAGATTTTTAAACTTTTATTTGTCGTCTGCTAATTTTGCTCTAAATTTCTAACTAATCCGGAAGTACACACGAACACTAAAATCAGCTGATGTTTAAGCTTGCAGAACACACTTGTTCCGGCCTGATGTAGTTACGGAAAGTACCATGTTCTCACAGTTCATGTGTTGGATGTTTCACTACAAAACCTTCTGGATTACGATTGACTGTTCATGTGTTGGATGTTTCACTACCGAACATTATGGATTTCGGTTCACTGCAATGGTGTAACTGTCACTGTTTAGTTTACACGTTCACACACGTCTTTAAAATATCCCTGGAATGTTCCACACGCAGATGTCACTGTCAAATTGGATAGTTCGCTTACGGTAAGTTTTTGAGCGAATGTGACACTGTTCTTGTTCTTGGTATATACAATTAATAAAGTTCGCTTTCTACCACACACTACACAGTTATACACGACAACCAATACATGAATTAGTAAAATAAGAATACTATATATAATGGGAGTAACCCCTATCACATTATTGTAGACATTGCACAGCTTTTTGTGAATGGAAAAAATTATTCACTTATAAATGGCTGTGTCGGTCTGAGTGTATTTGTACACACTGCACTCAGACATTGGTGCTTACTGGGTCGGTCGGACAACGGGACAAAAGATCGGCAATTGAATTGGATCTGCCTGGGATATGTCGAACCTCAAAGCTATAATCTTGAAGTTTCAAAGAACAGCGCGCTACCATATGGTTTGACGGTACACCTGAATTTATAAATCGTAACGGGCTACTGTCAGATTCCACGATGAAATGGCGTCCTAGAAGAAATCTGGACAATTTTGTTATACCCACCACTAAAGCTAGGGCTTCCAATTGAGGGATAGACCATGCCCGTTCTTCTTCTTCGTTCATCCGGAGTTTTTTTTCGGATGTGACTGCGTTGTGCCTGTTTACAGCAGAGCTGCGTTCTTGCGCCGTCAGGCCGACACATCCGACTTCTGCGGGCATTTGTTGACCGGGTTAACCTTCCCGGGACCATGCCCGTTCTCTGGGCTTTAGTTTCCTTGATACGGAGTACACTGGATGGAGGATGTTATTGTACTCTTGCAACAAGACTGCTCCAATCGCCACGGAGCTAGCATCTGTACGCAATCTGAAAGGTAAATGGAGGTTGGGCAATTTCAGGATGAGATTATTTGAACTGTTATCAGAAAAACATGCTATTACTTTATGGAATGCAATTTTTAGGCATTCATTGTGTACAATTTTATCTGGTTTATCTTTTGTTAGTAAATTAGTAAACACTTCGGTCAGTTCGGAGAAAATCAGGAATGAACTGCCGGTAATAGTTTATCAGTCCCAACAAACTTCTGACTTGTTTTTTTGTAGTCGGAAGTGAGAGTTTTAGTATCTTGGACACAATGTTATCGTCTGTCATGACAAAGCCGTTGGATATTTTGTACCCCAAGAAAGATATTTCCTGGTAGGCTATGTCTACCTTCGCAGGCTTTACTGTCAGTCCGTGCTGTCTAATACGTTCAAATGTCTGTTCTAACGTCTTAATGTGCTCTGTCATTCGTCTCTGTGTGAACACAGATGTCGTCGATATAGCAAATTATGTTAGGAATGTCTACAAGAAGAAGTCGTGTCATACGTACGAAGGTGGCTGGGGCATTGACAAGCCCAAATGGAAGTTTGCACCATTCGTACAGTCCCCACGGTGTGGCAAATGCTGTCAGATGTCTGCTCTGTTCGTCTACTTCTATCTGATAATATCCTTTAGTCATATCTATCTTCGTGAAGAACCTAGCGTCTGTCAGTTCTGTCAGAAGATCGTCAGCGTTTGCCATTGGCTCCAAATCTAGAACAGTTATTTTATTTAGCTTTCGATAGTCGATACACAGTCTTATTGTATTGTCCTTTTTGCGTATTATGACCATTGGAGATGAGAAGTCTGATTGGGATCGTCTTATGATGTTGTTTTTCTCTAAGTTGATGATCTCCTGATGTAAATGTTCTTTGTAATGTAATGGAATGGTATATGGTCTGCATCTTATGGGTGTGTTTGATGTGAGTGTGATATGATGCTGTACTAATTCTGTTTGTCCTGGGTTGTTGGAAAAGATGGTGTTGTACTGTTGTATAAGCTGTTTGCAACTGTTTGTCTCTGCTTGAGTCAACTTTGGGTTGATTTTGATCTCCTTCAAGCAGTTTGTCGTGTCTAATGCAGGTGTTGGAATCTCGTCACTAGCATCGTCGTCTTCGTGATCTATTATCACTGTACAAGCTGTCGTATCGTCTTGTTCGTTGTCTCTGTTGTGGTATGGTCTTAGCATATTTATGTGGAATATTTTGTGTTTGTCTTTTATTTGGATTTCGTAGTCTACAGGTGAAATCTGTCTCGTCACTTTAAAAGGTCCCTGCCAAGAGTCAGTCAATAAGTGTCTGTCACTAGGTAGTAGAAGAAGAACGTCCTGTCCAGGTGTCAGCGTTATTGTCCTGTTACCTTTGTCAGCATACTGTCTATAAGTAGCACCAGATAATTTTAGTGCATTCTTTGCAATAACACAAGATTTGATGATTCTTTCACGCAATGATGTAACATATACGTATGATGATATGGGTTTAAGTACTGGAGTAGAGTCAGTTAACATTTGGTGATAAATGGTCAATGGGCCACGTGGTTTGGCACCATAGATAAGTTCAAAAGGAGAGAAACCGGTACTAGAATGTGGTACCTCGCGATAAGCAAAAAGAATAGCTGGTAGATATACATCCCAGTTATTGGGGTGCTCTTGCGTTACTTTTGCAAGCATGTGCTTTAGATCCCCGTTAAATTTTTCTATTACTCCACTACTGTGAGGATGGTACGGGGAATTGAAACATTGCTTCACTCCCAACATTTTGGTGAAAGCTTGGGTAGATGCGGCAATAAACTGAGTGCCCCTATCAGATTGGATAGTATCTGGAAAACCTATCCGAGAAAAATATATGGAAGAACACTTCCATTATATCATTGGCAGTAATGTTCTTTAGCGGAATAGCTTCTGGCCAGCGACTACATTGATCAATGACAGTTAGAATATATTTATTCCCTCTAGTTGTTGTATGATTAAGAGGGCCCACTATGTCGACAGATAGTTTTTCAAAA
The DNA here is from genome assembly GCA_014155875.1 of Cepaea nemoralis. Taxonomy (NCBI): domain Eukaryota; kingdom Metazoa; phylum Mollusca; class Gastropoda; order Stylommatophora; family Helicidae; genus Cepaea; species Cepaea nemoralis. Next base: position 300,406 of record JACEFZ010016790.1, on the reverse strand, counting down.
GGTCGACTGGCTAAGTCAGTAACTTGCAACTTTGCCTGTGGGTGTTTACCTTTTTTTACCAGTTTCTGGCAGGTGTCACAACTTCTGCAATATTCTTTAATGTCATTGCAAAATTTTGGCCAATGAAACTGTGTCAGTAACCTTGATCTGGTCTTAACGTATGCCATATGCCCTGCAAGAGGTATATCGTGGGCAAGATGTAAGGCTTGCTTGCGATAATTTGTTGGCAAAACAGTTTGCTCTGTTGTATTTTCACCTCTGGTATAATACCTGGTGAGTATATCATTTTTCACAGCAAAATGCCATTTTGCATTCTTGGTTACCTTTGGCTTTTGGCCGATCAGGTTAAAGTATTTTGACAATGAAGGATCAGCTTTTTGAGCTGTTACAAACGTTTCCTTCATAGTGTTAGTAGGTAGTGATACTGGGCTAAGCATTTGTATAGCCTCAGTTTGATTCATTTCATCTTGCACTCTAGCAGTAGATCTAGTTACTGCGTTCACACATTCAATGATATCAGATGGTGATGGAACAATGTTATCAATGATGTCATGAGAACTTAGTGCTACATTAGCTACCATACATTCAATAGGTGGTGTGACATTTTCAATGATGACATTGGATGGTGATGTTATGTTATCATCAATACACATAGATGTTATGTCATGAGGTTTATCATTCACCTCTGGTAAATTTCCAATAATTACATCACACACTGGGTTTGTTAATGCAGCGCACTTTACTTTCCCAGTGAGGAAAGGTGTTTCAATATATGCCCATGCTAGTGGGTATTTCTCAATATTGCCTGAGAATGTTCTGCATGTTACGTGCCTGCCTGTATAGTCTGTAGGCATTATGAACGTTCTCTTCAGACCAATAAGTGAACTGCCCGTGTCACGAAGGACTGTAGCTGACTTGCCATTCACATATCCGTGATGGACGATTATCTTGCCTTTTGAATCTACTACCAAATTAGCTTCTTCATTGGCAATAGGGATGGCGTGACCGCATGTTAAAATACCATCTTCATAAAAGGTGTTACAAACAGAGCATTTATTTGCGCTAAACATGTCAAAAGCCTGTGCTGAGTTCACAGGATGTTTCTCTGGTTGTTCTTCATCTGACGACGAACTATCAAACAAGGCGGCATTTGCTTTGTTGGTCATTTGCCTGCCTTTACAATCTTTCCGATGGTGTCCGTACGCCTTACAGAGGAAACATTTACGCAAACTTCTGAAGGATTTACGCTCCTTATCTTGTCTGTTTACCATGTTTAGTAGGTAAGTATGGTATCCTGGGTGCTTATCGCACATTTCATTCTGATGATGTGAAAATTTACAATAAGTACAGTGATTAAACTTCTCAGAGGTAGGCCTATGAGGTTTCTGCCTACTGTAGGGTTTGTCATAGTTAGCCGCTGCTACAAAATTAATGTCAGTAGCTTCAGTGGCAAAACAATGTTTGTTGGCTGTGTAATACGCCGAACCACGTCTCTCAATCTCATCTACACTAGTGCATTCATTCTCTTGCAAAAATTTTGAAAATGCTGATGGAATGGATGAAATGATTTTATCTCTAATGATCAGATCTTCTAGTCTCTGATAATTTTTGTCAATTTTAGCTGCTGAAGTCCATTTGGTAAATATATCTCGGACTAAGCAGAGGTAATCAGAGAACGTTTGAGTCGGTTTTGGGCTCAACTTACTGAATTGTTCTCTGTAACCTGCCTCATCTAACATAAAATGTGCCATAATCTTAGATTTCAGATAATGGTAATCTTTTCTGAGGTCTTTGGGGATGGTTTCAATGACTTTAAGAGGTTCCCCTGATAAACTCCTCATATAAACAATATTCCATTCAGACAGTGGAACTTGGTAATGTTCCATTAAAGTTTCAAAATTTTGGGTAAAGGCTGCGATGCAGTCACCCGAGGTATAATTACGTACAATACCTTGATATTTCTTATACTGGTTTTCTTTCTCTAGTCTCTCAGATTTCTTAGACTCTTTGTTAATGGCCGTCTCAGTGTCAAGTTGTTTCATTTTCAACTGTAACTCCAGTTCTTCTCTCTTACTCTGAGCTGCTATTTCTGCCTTCTTCAGCTCACTATCTATCTCAGCTTGCTTTAAGGCTGTTTCTGCCTTCTTCAGTTCTGTTTCTCGTTCCATTCTGCTTTCTTTAGTTCACTATCTATCTCAGCTTGCTTTGTCTTTGCAGCCATTTCTAATTCGGCTTGTTTTAAAGCTGTTTCTGCCTCTACTTGCTTGGCAGCCCTTTCAGCCTCTGCCTGCTTTAAAGCTCTTTCAGCTGCTATTTCTTCGCGTTCATTGTATTCAGAGTATTTCTTCTCACTCCACTTTGTTAATTCATCACCTGTCAACTGTAATTTTATCCCCATATCGATGAAATCAAATAATGAAGACATGATGGAAAATGTCACACAAAATATGTTATAAGTGGTTAGTAATGAACAATTTACAATTGACTTATATTGACAATACGTGCCTAAAATTGCATCCTTAAAGTAAATAAAAAGAAAAATATACTCAAGTGCCCTGGATGCGGTGAAGAATGGTTGGAAATCGGGCTAGGAACTGTAGGGTCGCTACTTCGAAAACACAAATGACCTCTACGGCAAGGTTTCGGATGGTACGGAAAACCTGCTTTGTTTTTGGAGGAAAATAAATTAGCGTCTATTTGTTGGTGTGTGCCTGCTTGTCACTAAGTGTTGATTAGGTTTGTATGGCGTTGAGTGTAGTTGTAGGTCGTAAGTTTGTCCGTCAACAATTTTTTTTTCAAAACAAGTTACTTTCTTTCCAAAACTTTTTGCGTTCCACAAACTCAATGCACAAAGACAATCTACATGTATCTCAACACTCTACAACATTGATGACACATCACTTACATCAAGATGACATTCAGTAAGGACATAGACATCAAGTTTACAAGATGGCGACAAGGTCAAAATGGCGACAAGATCACAATGTCGACAAGGTCAAAACGGTGACAAGTTTCACAAATCACAAATGTTTTACACGCTTACAAGATCAAACAATATGTATGCACTGTACGTTTACAAATAGTCTTACACATGTTTAAATAATGTAGTAATAAATCAAAATGAGCCTTCCACGATCACATTTACATGTACTATAAAGTTTGACAAAAATTCTAAGTTCACAAACTCTAGTTTTAAATCGTTAATCACATAAACACGTTCATTTCAAAGCCGGACGAATGCCACCACGTCCACACATGTCAGGGTCTTAAACTTGGCTCGCTAACCTAACACATGTGAGACAGTACAAGTACAACGTGATTTGACGTAAGACTCAACGACACACCGTTCAATGGATTTATTCACATATCAAATACAGAACGATGATCACAACAATATATATGTAATACTTCAATACACTTACATCTACCATACAGCTCACAAGTCTAACACTCAGGATGTTCAGACACTCGACTTTCAGCACAGAAAACCACACAACGCCTTTCTCTCATCATGCGTCCGTCCAAGTCCGTGTCCCAGAGCTGTCTGCCGCTAGTTCGCCACTTGCCTCCCACCTCAGGTGGCTTCACGAGGCATGCGTGCGTTTAGCGTCGTCCTGGCCTGACCGCTGGTCGTTCGTCAGCCAGCAGTCTTGCAGACCGGTAACTACCACTCGCCTGGCGGCGTAACGAAGTTGCTGCATCCCTGCTGGGAGCTAAGTCGCCTGGCGGGCGTAACGATGTCACTGCATCACTGTACCCTTTCTGGACTCTGACACGTGTGTATATGTGTATGTGTGTATATGTGTATGCGTATGTGTCTATGTGTATATGTGTATGTATATGTGTGTATGTGTATGTGTGTATGTGTGTATGAGTGTATGTGTGTATGTGTATATGTGTATGAGTGTATGTGTGTATGAGTGTATGTGTGTATGCGTATGTGTATGAGTGTATGAGTGTATGTATATGTGTGTATATGTGTGTATGTGTGTATGAGTGTATGTGTGTATATGTGTATGAGTGTATGTGTGTATGTGTATATGTGTATGTATATGTGTGTATATGTGTATGAGTGTATGAGTGTATGTGTGTATGTGTATGTATGTGTCTATATGTGTGTATATGTGTATGAGTGTATGTGTGTATGTATATATGTGTATATGTGTATGAGTGTATGTGTGTATGTGTATGTGTGTATGTATATGTATGTATATGTGTGTATATGTGTATGAGTGTATGTGTGTATATGTGTATGAGTGTATGAGTGTATGTGTGTATATGTGTATGAGTGTATGTGTGTATATGTGTATATGTGTATGAGTGTATGTGTGTATATGTGTATATGTGTATGAGTGTATGTGTGTATGTGTGTATATGTGTATGAGTGTATGTGTGTATATGTGTATGAGTGTATGTGTGTATGCGTATGTGTGTATGTGTATGTATGTATGTATATGTGTGTATATGTGTATGAGTGTATGTGTGTATATGTGTATGAGTGTATGTGTGTATGTGTATGAGTGTATGTGTATGTGTGTATGTATATGTGTGTATATGTGTGTATATGTGTATGAGTGTATGTGTGTATGTGTATGTATATATGTGTATATGTGTATGAGTGTATGTGTGTATGCGTATGTGTGTATGTGTGTATGTGTGTATATGTGTATGAGTGTATGTGTGTATATGTGTATATGTGTATGAGTGTATGTGTGTATGCGTATGTGTGTATGTGTATGTGTGTATGTATATGAGTGTATATGTGTGTATATGTGTATATGTGTATGAGTGTATGTGTGTATGTGTATGTGTGTATGTATATGTGTGTATGTGTATGTGTATGTGTGTATGTGTATGTGTGTATGCATATGTGTGTATATGTGTATGAGTGTATGTATATGTGTATGTATATGTGTATGTATATGTGTATGTGTGTATGTATATGTGTGTATGTATATGTGTATATGTGTATGTGTGTATGTGTATATGTGTATGTGTATATGTATATGTGTGTATGTATATGTATGTATATGTGTATGAGTGTATGTGTGTATGTGTATGAGTTTATGTGTATGTGTGTATGTATATGTGTGTATATGTGTATGAGTGTATGTGTGTATGTGTATGTATATATGTGTATATGTGTATGAGTGTATGTGTATGTATATATGTGTATATGTGTATGAGTGTATGTGTGTATATGTGTATGAGTGTATGTGTGTATGTGTATGTATATATGTGTATATGTGTATGAGTGTATGTGTATGTATATATGTGTATATGTGTATGAGTGTATGTGTGTATATGTGTATGAGTGTATGTGTATGTGTATGTATATATGTGTATATGTGTATGTGTGTATATGTGTATGAGTGTATGTGTGTATATGTGTATATGTGTGTATGTGTGTATGAGTGTATGTGTGTATGTGTATATGTGTATATGTGTGTATGTGTGTATGTGTGTATATGTGTATGAGTGTATATGTGTATATGTGTATGAGTGTATGTGTGTATGTGTATGAGTGTATGTGTATGTGTGTATGTATATGTGTGTATATGTGTATGAGTGTATGTGTGTATGTGTGTATATGTGTATGAGTGTATATGTGTATATGTGTATATGTGTATGAGTGTATGTGTGTATGTGTATGAGTGTATGTGTATGTGTGTATGTATATATGTGTGTATGTGTATGAGTGTATGTGTATGTGTGTATGTATATATGTGTATATGTGTATGAGTGTATGTGTATGTGTGTATGTATATGTGTGTATATGTGTATGAGTGTATGTGTGTATGTGTGTATATGTGTGTATGTGTATGAGTGTATGTGTATGTGTGTATGTATATGTGTGTATGTATATGTGTGTATGTGTATGAGTGTATGTGTGTATGTATATGTGTGTATGTATATGTGTGTATGTGTATGAGTGTATGTGTGTATGTGTATGTATATATGTGTATATGTGTATGAGTGTATGTGTGTATGTGTGTATATGTGTATATGTGTATGTATGTGTATGTATATATGTGTATATGTGTATATGTGTATATGTGTATGTATGTGTATGTATATATGTGTATATGTATATGTGTGTATGTGTGTATATGTGTATATGTGTATGAGTGTATGTATGTATGTGTATTTATGTGTATATGTGTATATGTGTATGAGTGTATATGTATATATGTGTATATGTGTATATGTGTATGTATGTGTATGTATATATGTGTTTATGTGTATATGTGTATGTATGTGTATGTATATATGTATATGTGTGTATGTGTGTATATGTGTATATGTGTATGAGTGTATGTATGTATGTGTATGTATGTGTATGTATATATGTGTATATGTATATGTGTGTATGTGTGTATATGTGTATGAGTGTATGTGTATGTATGTGTATGTATATATGTGTATATGTGTATGAGTGTATGTGTGTATATGTGTATGAGTGTATGTGTGTATATGTGTATGAGTGTATGTATGTGTATGTATATATGTGTATATGTGTATATGTGTATATGTGTATGTATGTGTATGTATATATGTGTATATGTATATATGTGTATGAGTGTATGTGTGTATGTATGTATATGTGTGTATATGTGTATGAGTGTATGTGTGTATGCGTGTGTGTATGTGTATATATGTGTATGTGTGTGTATATAGAACTAATGTGTACAAACCCAGCCTCCTCTCCACTCACAGCCTGCTGCTGGGCATGACGCTGGTCACGTGGTTCCTGTCCATGTGGATCTCCAACACCGCCACCACCGCCATGATGATGACCATCGTCCACGCCCTCCTCCAGCAGTTCAAGGACATCAAGAACGTACAGACACTCGCCGTCTCCTCGGACATAAACTCCAGCCACGAGACGACGGTCAGGTGGGTAGGATGTGTTTCCTGTCTTGTCACGTGACTGTCATCATCTAGGAGACCTACCGAGTTACAGAATGGCTGACTCGTGGGAGACGTGACGCAATGGAAGCGCCTACAACCATGAATGTAAGATAGATGAGCATGTGGTACTAGCAATGTGTCAGTCCCATAAGACTGAGAAGCCTGACGCATGAATGTAAGATAGAGAAACCCGATGCATGAATGTAAGATAGAGAAGCTTGACGCATAAATGTAAGACAGAGAAGCTTGACGCATGAATGTAAGACAGATAAGCTTGACGCATGAATGTAAGACAGATAAGCTTGACGCATGAATGTAAGACAGAGAAGCTTGACGCATGAATGTAAGACAGAGAAGCTTGACGCATGAATGTAAGACTGAGAAGCCTGACGCATGAATGTAAGACAGAGAAGCTTGACGCATGAATGTAAGACAGAGAAGCTTGACGCATGAATGTAAGACTGAGAAGCTTGACGCATGAATGTAAGATAGAGAAGCTTGACGCATGAATGTAAGACAGAGAAGCTTGACGCATGAATGTAAGACAGAGAAGCTTGACGCATGAATGTAAGACTGAGAAGCCCGACGCATGAATGTAAGACTGAGAAGCCCGACGCATGAATGTAAGAATGAGAAGCCTGACGCATGAATGTAAGACTGAGAAGCCCGACGCATGAATGTAAGACTGAGAAGCCCGACGCATGAATGTAAGACTGAGAAGCCTGACGCATGAATGTAAGACTGAGAAGCCCGACGCATGAATGTAAGACTGAGAAGCCCGACGCATGAATGTAAGACTGAGAAGCCCGACGTATGAATGTAAGACTGAGAAGCCTGACGCATGAATGTAAGACTGAGAAGCCTGACGCATGAATGTAAGACTGAGAAGCCCGACGCATGAATGTAAGACTGAGAAGCCTGACGCATGAATGTAAGACTGAGAAGCCCGACGCATGAATGTAAGACTGAGAAGCCCGACGCATGAATGTAAGACTGAGAAGCCCGACGCATGAATGTAAGACTGAGAAGCCCGACGCATGAATGTAAGACTGAGAAACCCGACGCATGAATGTAAGACTGAGAAGCCTGACGCATGAATGTAAGACTGAGAAGCCTGACGCATGAATGTAAGACTGAGAAGCCCGACGCATGAATGTAAGACTGAGAAGCCTGACGCATGAATGTAAGACTGAGAAGCCCGACGCATGAATGTAAGACTGAGAAGCCTGACGCATGAATGTAAGACTGAGAAGCCCGACGCATGAATGTAAGACTGAGAAGCCTGACGCATGAATGTAAGACTGAGAAGCCTGACGCATGAATGTAAGACTGAGAAGCCCGACGCATGAATGTAAGACTGAGAAGCCTGACGCATGAATGTAAGACTGAGAAGCCCGACGCATTAATGTAAGACTGAGAAGCCCGACGCATGAATGTAAGACTGAGAAGCCCGACGCATGAATGTAAGACTGAGAAGCCCGACGCATGAATGTAAGACTGAGAAGCCCGTCGCATGAATATAAGACTGAGAAGCCCGATGCATGAATGTAAGACTGAGAAGCCTGACGCATGAATGTAAGACTGAGAAGCCTGACGCATGAATGTAAGACTGAGAAGCCCGACGCATGAATGTAAGACTGAGAAGCCCGATGCATGAATGTAAGACTGAGAAGCCTGACGCATGAATGTAAGACTGAGAAGCCCGACGCATGAATGTAAGACTGAGAAGCCTGACGCATGAATGTAAGACTGAGAAGCCCGACGCATGAATGTAAGACTGAGAAGCCTGACGCATGAATGTAAGACTGAGAAGCCCGACGCATGAATGTAAGACTGAGAAGCCTGACGCATGAATGTAAGACTGAGAAGCCTGACGCATGAATGTAAGACTGAGAAGCCCGACGCATGAATGTAAGACTGAGAAGCCTGACGCATGAATGTAAGACTGAGAAGCCCGACGCATGAATGTAAGACTGAGAAGCCCGACGCATGAATGTAAGACTGAGAAGCCCGACGCATGAATGTAAGACTGAGAAGCCCGACGCATGAATGTAAGACTAAGAAGCCCGACGCATGAATGTAAGACTGAGAAGCCCGACGCATGAATGTAAGACTGAGAAGCCTGACGCATGAATGTAAGACTGAGAAGCCTGACGCATGAATGTAAGACTGAGAAGCCCGACGCATGAATGTAAGACTGAGAAGCCCGATGCATGAATGTAAGACTGAGAAGCCTGGCGCATGAATGTAAGACTGAGAAGCCCGACGCATGAATGTAAGACTGAGAAGCCTGACGCATGAATGTAAAAATGAGAAGCCTGACGCATGAATGTAAGACTGAGAAGTCTGACGCATGAATGTAAGACTGAGAAGCCCGACGCATGAATGTAAGACTGAGAAGCCCGACGCATGAATGTAAGACTGAGAAGCCCGACGCATGAATGTAAGACTGAGAAGCCTGACGCATGAATGTAAGACTGAGAAGCCCGACGCATGAATGTAAGACCGAGAAGCCCGACGCATGAATGTAAGACTGAGAAGCCCGACGCATGAATGTAAGACTGAGAAGCCTGACGCATGAATGTAAGACTGAGAAGCCCGACGCATGAATGTAAGACTGAGAAGCCCGACGCATGAATGTAAGACTGAGAAGCCTGACGCATGAATGTAAGACTGAGAAGCCTGACGCATGAATGTAAGACTGAGAAGCCTGACGCATGAATGTAAGACTGAGAAGCCTGACGCATGAATGTAAGACTGAGAAGCCTGACGCATGAATGTAAGACTGAGAAGCCTGACGCATGAATGTAAGACTGAGAAGCCTGACGCATGAATGTAAGACTGAGAAGCCCGACGCATGAATGTAAGACTGAGAAGCCTGACGCATGAATGTAAGACTGAGAAGCCTGACGCATGAATGTAAGACAGAGAAGCCCGACGCATGAATGTAAGATAGAGAAACCCGATGCATGAATGTAAGACAGAGAAGCCCGACGCATGAATGTAAGACTGAGAAGCCTGACGCATGAATGTGAGATAGAGAAGCCCGACGCATGAATGTGAGATAGAGAAGCCCGACGCATGAATGTAAGACTAAGAAGCCCGACGCATGAATGTGAGATAGAGAAGCTTGACGCATGAATGTAAGACTGAGAAGCCCGACGCATGAATGTAAGATAGAGAAGCCCGACGCATAAATGTAAGATAGAGAAGCCTGAGGCATGAATGTAAGACTGAGAAGCCTGACGCATGAATGTGAGATAGAGAAGCCCGACGCATGAATGTGAGATAGAGAAGCTTGACGCATGAATGTGAGATAGAGAAGCTTGACGCATGAATGTAAGACTGAGAAGCCCGACGCATGAATGTAAGATAGAGAAGCCCGACGCATGAATGTAAGATAGAGAAGCTTGACGCATGAATGTAAGACTGAGAAGCCCGACGCATGAATGTAAGATAGAGAAGCCTGAGGCATGAATGTAAGACTGAGAAGCCTGACGCATGAATGTAAGACAGAGAAGCTTGACGCATGAATGTAAGACAGAGAAGCCCGACGCATGAATGTAAGATAGAGAAACCCGATGCATGAATGTAAGATAGAGAAACCCGACGCATGAATGTAAGATAGAGAAGCTTGACGCATGAATGTAAGACTGAGAAGCCCGACGCATGAATGTAAGATAGAGAAGCCTGAGGCATGAATGTAAGACAGAGAAGCTTGACGCATGAATGTAAGACAGAGAAGCCCGACGCATGAATGTAAGATAGAGAAACCCGATGCATGAATGTAAGATAGAGAAGCTTGACGCATGAATGTAAGACTGAGAAGCCCGACGCATGAATGTAAGATAGAGAAGCCTGAGACATGAATGTAAGACTGAGAAGCCTGACGCATGAATGTAAGACAGAGAAGCTTGACGCATGAATGTAAGACAGAGAAGCCCGACGCATGAATGTAAGATAGAGAAACCCGATGCATGAATGTAAGATAGAGAAGCTTGACGCATGAATGTAAGATAGAGAAACCCGATGCATGAATGTAAGATAGAGAAACCCGATGCATGAATGTAAGATAGAGAAGCTTGACGCATGAATGTAAGACTGAGAAGCCCGACGCATGAATGTAAGATAGAGAAGCCTGAGGCATGAATGTAAGATAGAGAAGCCTGACGCATGAATGTAAGACAGAGAAGCTTGACGCATGAATGTAAGACAGAGAAGCCCGACGCATGAATGTAAGATAGAGAAACCCGATGCATGAATGTAAGATAGAGAAGCTTGACGCATGAATGTAAGACTGAGAAGCCCGACGCATGAATGTAAGATAGAGAAGCCGGAGGCATGAATGTAAGACTGAGAAGCCTGACGCATGAATGTAAGACAGAGAAGCTTGACGCATGAATGTAAGACAGAGAAGCCCGACGCATGAATGTAAGATAGAGAAACCCGATGCATTAATGTAAGATAGAGAAGCTTGACGCATGAATGTAAGATAGAGAAACCCGATGCATGAATGTAAGATAGAGAAACCCGATGCATGAATGTAAGATAGAGAAGCTTGACGCATGAATGTAAGATAGAGAAGCCTGAGGCATGAATGTAAGACAGAGAAGCTTGACGCATGAATGTAAGACTGAGAAGCCTGACGCATGAATGTAAGACAGAGAAGCCTGACGCATGAATGTAAGACAGAGAAGCTTGACGCATGAATGTAAGACTGAGAAGCCTGACGCATGAATGTAAGACTGAGAAGCCCGACGCATGAATGTAAGATAGAGAAGCCTGACGCATGAATGTAAGACTGAGAAACCTGACGCATGAATGTAAGACAGAGAAGCTTGACACATGAATGTAAGACTGAGAAGCCTGACGCATGAATGTAAGACTAAAAAGCCTGACGTATGAATGTAAGACTGAGAAGCCCGACGCATGAATGTAAGATAGAGAAGCCTGACGCATGAATGTAAGACTGAGAAGCCTGACGCATGAATGTAAGACTGAGAAGCCTGACGCATGAATGTAAGACAGAGAAGCCCGACGCATGAATGTAAGATAGAGAAACCCGATGCATGAATGTAAGACAGAGAAGCCCGACGCATGAATGTAAGACTGAGAAGCCTGACGCATGAATGTGAGATAGAGAAGCCCGACGCATGAATGTGAGATAGAGAAGCCCGACGCATGAATGTAAGACTAAGAAGCCCGACGCATGAATGTGAGATAGAGAAGCTTGACGCATGAATGTAAGACTGAGAAGCCCGACGCATGAATGTAAGATAGAGAAGCCCGACGCATAAATGTAAGATAGAGAAGCCTGAGGCATGAATGTAAGACTGAGAAGCCTGACGCATGAATGTGAGATAGAGAAGCCCGACGCATGAATGTGAGATAGAGAAGCTTGACGCATGAATGTGAGATAGAGAAGCTTGACGCATGAATGTAAGACTGAGAAGCCCGACGCATGAATGTAAGATAGAGAAGCCCGACGCATGAATGTAAGATAGAGAAGCTTGACGCATGAATGTAAGACTGAGAAGCCCGACGCATGAATGTAAGATAGAGAAGCCTGAGGCATGAATGTAAGACTGAGAAGCCTGACGCATGAATGTAAGACAGAGAAGCTTGACGCATGAATGTAAGACAGAGAAGCCCGACGCATGAATGTAAGATAGAGAAACCCGATGCATGAATGTAAGATAGAGAAGCCCGACGCATGAATGTAAGATAGAGAAGCTTGACGCATGAATGTAAGACTGAGAAGCCCGACGCATGAATGTAAGATAGAGAAGCCTGAGGCATGAATGTAAGACAGAGAAGCTTGACGCATGAATGTAAGACAGAGAAGCCCGACGCATGAATGTAAGATAGAGAAACCCGATGCATGAATGTAAGATAGAGAAGCTTGACGCATGAATGTAAGACTGAGAAGCCCGACGCATGAATGTAAGATAGAGAAGCCTGAGGCATGAATGTAAGACTGAGAAGCCTGACGCATGAATGTAAGACAGAGAAGCTTGACGCATGAATGTAAGACAGAGAAGCCCGACGCATGAATGTAAGATAGAGAAACCCGATGCATGAATGTAAGATAGAGAAGCTTGACGCATGAATGTAAGATAGAGAAACCCGATGCATGAATGTAAGATAGAGAAACCCGATGCATGAATGTAAGATAGAGAAGCTTGACGCATGAATGTAAGACTGAGAAGCCCGACGCATGAATGTAAGATAGAGAAGCCTGAGGCATGAATGTAAGATAGAGAAGCCTGACGCATGAATGTAAGACAGAGAAGCTTGACGCATGAATGTAAGACAGAGAAGCCCGACGCATGAATGTAAGATAGAGAAACCCGATGCATGAATGTAAGATAGAGAAGCTTGACGCATGAATGTAAGACTGAGAAGCCCGACGCATGAATGTAAGATAGAGAAGCCGGAGGCATGAATGTAAGACTGAGAAGCCTGACGCATGAATGTAAGACAGAGAAGCTTGACGCATGAATGTAAGACAGAGAAGCCCGACGCATGAATGTAAGATAGAGAAACCCGATGCATTAATGTAAGATAGAGAAGCTTGACGCATGAATGTAAGATAGAGAAACCCGATGCATGAATGTAAGATAGAGAAACCCGATGCATGAATGTAAGATAGAGAAGCTTGACGCATGAATGTAAGATAGAGAAGCCTGAGGCATGAATGTAAGACTGAAAAGCCTGACGCATGAATGTAAGACAGAGAAGCTTGACGCATGAATGTAAGACTGAGAAGCCTGACGCATGAATGTAAGACAGAGAAGCCTGACGCATGAATGTAAGATAGAGAAACCCGATGCATGAATGTAAATAGAGAAGCTTGACGCATGAATGTAAGACAGAGAAGCCTGACGCATGAATGTAAGACTGAGAAGCCTGACGCATGAATGTAAGACAGAGAAGCTTGACGCATGAATGTAAGACTGAGAAGCCTGACGCATGAATGTAAGACTGAGAAGCCCGACGCATGAATGTAAGATAGAGAAGCCTGACGCATGAATGTAAGACTGAGAAACCTGACGCATGAATGTAAGACAGAGAAGCTTGACACATGAATGTAAGACTGAGAAGCCTGACGCATGAATGTAAGACTAAAAAGCCTGACGTATGAATGTAAGACTGAGAAGCCCGACGCATGAATGTAAGATAGAGAAGCCTGACGCATGAATGTAAGACTGAGAAGCCTGACGCATGAATGTAAGACAGAGAAGCTTGACGCATGAATGTAAGACTGAGAAGCCTGACGCATGAATGTAAGACTGAGAAGCCCGACGCATGAATGTAAGATAGAGAAGCCCGACGCATGAATGTAAGACAGAGAAGCTTGACGCATGAATGTAAGACTGAGAAGCCCGACGCATGAATGTAAGATAGAGAAACCCGACGCATGAATGTAAGACTGAGAAACCCGACGCATGAATGTAAGACTGAGAAGCCTGACGCATGAATGTAAGACTGAGAAGCCTGACGCATGAATGTAAGACTGAGAAGCCTGACGCATGAATGTAAGACTGAGAAGCCTGACGCATGAATGTAAGACTGAGAAGCCTGACGCATGAATGTAAGACTGAAAAGCCTGACGCATGAATGTAAGACAGAGAAGCTTGACGCATGAATGTAAGCCTGAGAAGCCCGACGCATGAATGTAAGACAGAGAAGCTTGACGCATGAATGTAAGACTGAGAAGCCCGACGCATGAATGTAAGATAGAGAAACCCGACGCATGAATGTAAGACTGAGAAGCCTGACGCATGAATGTAAGACTGAGAAGCCTGACGCATGAATGTAAGACTGAGAAGCCTGACGCATGAATGTAAGACTGAGAAGCCTGACGCATGAATGTAAGACAAGGAAACCCCATGCATGAACAAGCCACACACGCACACCGATGAGAGTTCCGACACAAGTCTTTGTCAACGAAACAACTAGAGCTAAATAATAAACACATACAGACGGACGACACAATGAGCTACTTACAACCCTCTAGGTTCAGGCCGGAGTTAGTGACCACGTCCTGATACTCAACTCTCGAGGTTCAGGCCAGAGTTAATGGCCACATCCTGATGCTCAACCCTCGGGGTTCAGGCCAGAGTTAGTGGCCACATGCTGATGCTCAACCCTCGGGGTTCAGGCCGAAGTTAGTGACCTCAAGTATCACCACTCCAGGTTGAACGGCTAATAGCAGCGTCACAACTACTAATATTATATTGCTCCCAGTGCCTGGGTAGCCCATCAGGCGTCAGTACGAAGAGTTTAAAATCTTTAAATTAAAGTCAGCCAGCCAGCCAGCCAGCCAGCCAGCCAGCCAGCCAGCCAGCCAGCCAGCCAGCCAGCCAGTCAGTCAGTCAGTCAGTCAGTCAGTCAGTCAGTCAGTCAGTCAGTCGCGGTTCCAACTTCACGGCAACTTGTCGTCCCCATTATGCTCCGTTCCTATGCCAGTGAATATCACACAAAATGCTTCTCACTGTCCAATGTGAAAAGTGGAAGAGACAGGAGTCTCGGCAAGCCAACAGCCCACACAGTACACTGTGCATAATGCCGCCTCTAGAATGCCAACAAAAACGTCCTCCACGAAAATTACAGTTTATCGTCGATGGAATCGGCAGTCATCAGAAAGACTTCATTGACCCGGGTTTTCTCACATGGCTCGGTATCTTTCCACAGGGCGACCCGCCGAAAGTGTCGCACAAAGCTCTAGCCGCCACTCCCAGGAGTCTCCTGAAAAATGAACCAAAAATCAGTCAATTCATCAACAGCCGGTAGCCATTGTTCCGAACACGCAGTTCACTGTGCAAACAAAAGCGGACAGATGTAAAAGCATTCCACATGAATTTCATAGCTCACAGAGTCGCGCCACGCACTCACTCAGTAGCAGGGCGACGGAACCATATACTACCAGTCCAACATGAGGCAAATGCGAAATGCAAACCGCAGCCACAAAGATAAATACTTCAGAGGCCGTAGCGGTTCAATGCCTAACCGCCATGTTGGAGACCGGAAGCCATTTTTAAATTGAATTTTTGTTCTACCATTTACTATAGGCGGGTTTGTTTGAGTCAAGAACCAACATCACGGCACTCGGGACATTCCCATTCCCTCATATTCAACAGTCAGCGAAGAGTCCCAATACTAGTAGTACCAGTTGCATTTTGATTATGTGTACACTTGGTCTTTAATTTGATTACTGAGTGTTGGTTATATTCTTTGGTCACTGCTGCAGCACCATTCTTTCCAGATCCTGGTGATCTATCTGCGCTCCCACACTAACCACACGGCCTCTTACAACCCTGACCACATCTGCCTCAGTCTGCGTCAACAGCCCACCCTCTCAACCGCCGCCCAGCACTGCAGCCTCATCCTGCGTCAACATCCCACCCAGCGCTGCAGGCCACTCCTGCTTTGCTCCTTTCAGAAATAAGACTTCGGCGGAATCACCTTGAGTCTGGTCGTAGTTGTTGGCAAAACCAGAAAGTGTATCACACACGTACAGGCTGGCGTGTCCCTTGTATCACATACTCGTACATACAGTCCTGTGTGTCCCTTGTATCACATACTCGTACATACAGTCCTGTGTGTCCCTTGTATCACATACTCGTACATACAGTCCTGTGTGTCCCTTGTATCACATACTCGTACATACAGTCCTGTGTGTCCCTTGTATCACATACTCGTACATACAGTCATGTGTGTCCCTTGTATCACATACTCGTACATACAGTCCTGTGTGTCCCTTGTATCACATACTCGTACATACAGTCCTGTGTGTCCCTTGTATCACATACTCGTACATACAGTCCTGTGTGTCCCTTGTATCACATACTCGTACATACAGTCCTGTGTGTCCCTTGTATCACATACTCGTACATACAGTCCGGCGTGTCCCTTGTATCACATACTCGTACATTGTCCCTTGTGCTTCACGGGATCACCTGCACAGCTCCATTCTGTATGCGCTCTAGTTTCATCAGCTGACTCTTTGACGCTGGGACGTCCAAATGCAGCCCAGTGACCGAGATAATCAGATGTTGACAGAGCATGAATAAGATAATCAGATGTTGACAGAGCATGAATAAGATAATCAGTTGTTGACAGAGCATGAATAAGATAATCAGATGTTGACAGAGCATGAATAAGATAATCAGATGTTGACAGAGCATGAATAAGAAACGGGTCTGTAAGATATTAAAGAAATAGGCCTAATCATTGTACTGCTCAAGACACGCTGTACAAATGATTTACTATATGACAGGTGACACTTGATGGTTGTGATATTTACCTAAGATGTATCTGTTGTGCTCAAGTGACCGCTCTCATATTCTCTACCACAGGCAGACGAGAGAAGACGAAGTGGATTTGGAGCTGCAGAAACGGAAGCGGAAAGCCGAGGCCGAGTTTTCGCGCCTGGGCAAAGCATTGTCTCTGACAGTAGCGTACGCCGCCAACATCGGAGGGATCGCCAGTCTGACGGGGACGGGGCCCAACCTGGTGTTCTTTGCCGCTGCTCAAAAGTAGGTTAGCTAATCATGACGCATTGTTCCCTAGGCATGGGTTGTAGGCTGTTGGCAATGAAATACCTCACAACTGTGGAGGCAACATCACCAGATGTTGGCAATGAAATACCTCACAAATCTGGAGGCAACATTACCAGATGTTGGCAAGGAAATACCTCACAAATCTGGAGGCAACATTACCAGATGTTGGCAAGGAAATACCAGTATAAAATAACACAACATAATGCAGCTTTACAGAACAGAATTACGAAACATACAGGACGTTGCTGCGACTAGCATTCATCAGCAAATAAATACATTCACAAAACACAACATATAGTCACAGAGAAGACCCTTCGGTGACTATATTAAGGAATAAGGACTGGATGGGAAGAATAACAAGATGAAAAAATGAGAACAACGAAGAGAACATGAAATATGAAATAAATATTGTTACTTATCTCAGAATCCTAGGTTGTAATACTAACACGGTTGTCACCTTTATCCTCTTTTATACACAACCGTGGCAGGCTGTGGGTGGTGACGGTTCAATGAGAATCCCAGGTAAATGACTGGAAGTGGTACATGAAAAAAAGGAAAACAAGGAAATACCGCCCGACAGACATCACACAACGACAGACATCACACAACGACAGACATCATACAACGACAGACATCACGACAGACATCATACAACGACAGACATCATACAACGACAGACATCACGACAGACATCATACAACGACAGACATCATACAACGACAGACATCACGACAGACATCATACAACGACAGACATCATACAACGACAGACATCACGACAGACATCATACAACGACAGACATCATACAACGACAGACATCATACAACGACAGACATCACACAACGACAGACATCACACAACGACAGACATCATACAGCGACAGACATCATACAACGACAGACATCACACAACGACAGGCATGACACAACGACAGACATCACACAACGACAGACATCACGACAGACATCATACAACGACAGACATCACACAACGACAGACATCACACAACGACAGACATCATACAACGACAGACATCATACAACGACAGACATCACACAACGACAGACATCACACAACGACAGGCATGACACAACGACAGACATCACACAACGACAGACATCACGACAGACATCATACAACGACAGACATCATACAACGACAGACATCACGACAGACATCACACAACGACAGGCATGACACAACGACAGACATCACACAACGACAGGCATGACACAACGACAGACATCACACAACGACAGACATCACGACAGACATCACGACAGACATCACGACAGACATCACACAACGACAGGCATCACGACAGACATCACGACAGACATCACGACAGACATCACACAACGACAGGCATGACACAACGACAGACATCACACAACGACAGACATCACGACAGACATCATACAACGACAGACATCATACAACGACAGACATCACGACAGACATCATACAACGACAGACATCACACAACGACAGGCATGACACAACGACATACATCACACAACGACAGACATCACACAACGACAGACATCACGACAGACATCATACAACGACAGACATCACACAACGACAGACATCACACAACGACAGACATCATACAACGACAGACATCACGACAGACATCATACAACGACAGACATGACACAACGACAAATATCACACAACGACAGACATCACACAACGACAGACAGCACACAACGACAGACATCACACAACGACAGACATCACGACAGACATCACATAACGACAGACATAAAGACAGACATTCCATAACGACAGACATCACATGATGTCTTTGCTAATCTCACGGTCATGTAGGACGTGGTTGTCAGGCTAACATTGATGTCCTTGTTGTCCTTTCGGCCAGGGTGTTTGAGGACGTGGTTGTCAGGCTAACATTGATGTCCTTGTTGTCCTCTCTGCCAGGGTGTTTGAGGACGTGGTTGTCAGGCTAACATTGATGTCCTTGTTGTCCTCTCTGCCAGGGTGTTTGAGGACGTGGTTGTCAGGCTAACATTGATGTCCTTGTTGTCCCCTCTGCCAGGGTGTTTGAGGACGTGGTTGTCAGGCTAACATTGATGTCCTTGTTGTCCTCTCTGCCAGGGTGTTTGAGGACGTGGTTGTCAGGCTAACATTGATGTCCTTGTTGTCCCCTCGGCCAGGGTGTTTGAGGACGTGGTTGTCAGGCTAACATTGATGTCCTTGTTGTCCTCTCTGCCAGGGTGTTTGAGGACGTGGTTGTCAGGCTAACATTGATGTCCTTGTTGTCCCCTCGGCCAGGGTGTTTGAGGACGTGGTTGTCAGGCTAACATTGATGTCCTTGTTGTCCTCTCTAACATTGATGTCCTTGATGTCCTCTCGGCCAGGGTGTTTGAGGACGTGGGCCTGCGGTCTCCAGTGACCTTCAGCACGTGGATGGTGTACGGGCTGCCCCTGTCCCTGCTGCTGGTCATCATCATGTGGCTGTGGATGGTCATGATCTTCCTTAGATGCAAGTAAGTGCCAATCATCTCCCTGTCCCTGCTGCTGGTCATCATCATGTGGCTGTGGATGGTCATGATCTTCCTTAGATGCAAGTAAGTGCCAATCATCTCCCTGTCCCTGCTGCTGGTCATCATCATGTGGCTGTGGATGGTCATGGTCTTCCTTAGATGCAAGTAAGTGCCAATCATCTCCCTGTCCCTGCTGCTGGTCATCATCATGTGGCTGTGGATGGTCATGGTCTTCCTTAGATGCAAGTAAGTGCCAATCATCTCCCTGTCCCTGCTGCTGGTCATCATTATGTGGCTGTGGATGGTCATGGTCTTCCTCAGATGCAAGTAAGTGCCAATCATCTCCCTGTCCCTGCTGCTGGTCATCATCATGTGGTTGTGGATGGTCATGGTCTTCCTCAGATGCAAGTAAGTGCCAATCATCTCAA
The DNA here is from genome assembly GCA_014155875.1 of Cepaea nemoralis. Taxonomy (NCBI): domain Eukaryota; kingdom Metazoa; phylum Mollusca; class Gastropoda; order Stylommatophora; family Helicidae; genus Cepaea; species Cepaea nemoralis. Next base: position 279,994 of record JACEFZ010016790.1, on the reverse strand, counting down.
TGTCCCTGCTGCTGGTCATCATTATGTGGTTGTGGATGGTCATGGTCTTCCTCAGATGCAAGTAAGTGCCAATCATCTCCCTGTCCCTGCTGCTGGTCATCATTATGTGGCTGTGGATGGTCATGGTCTTCCTCAGATGCAAGTAAGTGCCAATCATCTCCCTGTCCCTGCTGCTGGTCATCATTATGTGGTTGTGGATGGTCATGGTCTTCCTCAGATGCAAGTAAGTGCCAATCATCTCCCTGTCCCTGCTGCTGGTCATCATTATGTGGCTGTGGATGGTCATGGTCTTCCTCAGATGCAAGTAAGTGCCAATCATCTCCCTGTCCCTGCTGCTGGTCATCATCATGTGGCTGTGGATGGTCATGGTCTTCCTCAGATGCAAGTAAGTGCCAATCATCTCCCTGTCCCTGCTGCTGATCATCATTATGTGGTTGTGGATGGTCATGGTCTTCCTCAGATGCAAGTAAGTGCCAATCATCTCCCTGTATCTGTATAGTCAGTACACACAGATGCAAGTAAGTGCCAATCATCTCCCTGTCCCTGCTGCTGGTCATCATTATGTGGCTGTGGATGGTCATGGTCTTCCTCAGATGCAAGTAAGTGCCAATCATCTCCCTGTATCTGTATAGTCAGTACACACAGATGCAAGTAAGTGCCAATCATCTCCCTGTATCTGTATAGTCAGTATACACAGATGCAAGTAAGTTCTTCTCCTTCTTCTTCTTCTTCGTTCATCCGGAGTTTTTTTTTTTCGGACGTGATTGCGTTGTGCCTGTTTACAGCAGAGCTGCGTTCTTGCGCCGTTAGGCCGACACATCCGACTTCTGCGGGCATTTGTTGACCGGGTTAACCTTCCCGGGGGTTTCTTAGGACGTTAGACTCTCACTGTTGTGGTGTTATCTCCCATCCCAGCTGGCCCATATAGAACAGCCAACGGCATCCTGGTCGGCCCTCAAGGGAAGGCAGGGGCAGACCATGGGCATTCCCCGCCATCCAAGGAGGCTTCCATAATTGCAGAGCCATCACACACCGCTCTGGTACTGGGCTCACCCAAGGAATCGTCACGTCCTGCACATGGCTGCTTAGCCTCACTTCCGTATATTGGGCCTTCCGTTCACCATAGGCTGTTCTTCCAGAAGCCAGAAGAATGCAGTTTGCAGATGACATCCACACAGTGAGCTTTCGATTCGGACTTTCCACGTAATGGATTTGCTATCCAAGCAATATTCCATTTTGTGCCACTAGGACACTTTTTCCACCTTTTTTGAAGCCCACACAGTGAGCTTTTGATTCGGACTTTCCACGTAATGGATTTGCTATCCAAGCAATATTCCATTTCATGCCTCTGGGAGGCTTGTGTAACCGACATGCCTGTGGTATGAAGTGTGGCAGTCTAAATACTTCTTCATGTACATTTAAATGTCAACCTGAATACAGTTAAAGTAAGCTGCAGTCGACTTGAGCTTGTTGATATTTCCATAGAGCTTGTCCTCGAATGAAGCAGGTGTGGGCCAAAATATCTTTCTCTGTTCTGCATATATTGGGCACTCTTGCAGCAAATGTTTAGCTGTCATTTTACCAGTTCCACAATTACATTCATCTGTATCTCCTATCTTTAGTTTGTTGAACAAGTGGTATTTCAACCTGTTGTGTCCTGTGCGGAGTCTGAAGATTGCTACTTGTTCTCTTCGGTCGAGTTTGTAATATGCATCATCCTGGTGGCCTGGATGCTCTGATTCCCATTTGGTTCTATAAGTGCTTTTTATCAACCTCTTTGCCTCATTATAGGTTATGTCTATGTCAGGCTGTGGTAGTCGTCCGCCCTCTTTTGCCAGTCTGTCAGCCTCTTCATTTCCAGGTATACTGCAATGTGATGGGATCCACTGTATTACAACTTTTTGTGATTTCTGGCATAGACCATGGAGTGCTGCTCTTAGGTCAGCTATTTCTGTGCTGTTATTGCTCTTCAGTATTGAGACAGCTGACTTTGCATCTGTAAAGATAGCTATTTGCGTCTCTTTATTTTCCTCCATCAAGAGCATTTCTGCTGCAGTTTTCAGAGCCTCTACCTCCGCTTTGAAGTTACTTGAAAACTTTCCAGTTGCCACTGAATGTGTTTTTTTCACTCAATTTTTTAAATTTAGGAGAATTCCTCCTCCTCCATTCTCTACTGAATTTTTGGCTGATCCATCTGTATATGCATGGGTCCAATTGCTGCTTGGGTAATGTTCTTTTATGTAGTTTAGGGTTATTTCTCGTCTTTCGGTTTCATGCTGAGTGTTCTTTTTCTCAATACCAGGAATGTTTTCTATCATCTCAGGCAGTTGCTGCTGTCTCCAAGCTGGGAACTTGTCTGCATTGTAAATGGGTTTGACTGTTGATATGTTAAGTATGGGATCTGCCCTAATCTTTCGTTTTGCAGTTTCTACAAAGTTGCTACGCTTCAGTCTTCCCTTTCCAAAACCACTAAACCTTTTATACATAGGGTGGTCTGTCAATCTTCTAAATTTTTCAGCTTGTTGCTGGGCTCTGCTGTCTCTTCTATCCTGCATTGGTTGTAAACAAGTGATCTTTTCTAATTCATTAATAGGCGTTGTCTTCAGGCTTCCAGTTATGATTCGCATTCCTTGGTTTTGGACTCTACTTATTTTGTTAAAGTTTGACTTAGCTGCTGTTGCCCAAGCTGCAATGCCATATTCCAGTACTGGCCTCACCCGTCCAGTATATAACTTCTTGAGAACTTTCTCATCTGCTCCCCACGTTGTACCAGCAAGCTTTTTCATGATTGCCATTCTTTGCCTTGCTCTTGTTCGATTTTTCTCAACCTGTGTCTTCCATGTCAGGCGACGATCAAAGGTGACTCCTAGATAGTTTGGATTTTCTTCATGGCGCAACATTTTTCCATTCAATACCAGCTTAGGTTGCTGAGTTTTAGTTGAGAGGGAGAACACTGTGCATGTTGTTTTCTCCTCACTTATCTTCACTAGCCATGATTTTGACCAGTCCTCTAGCGCTAATAGGGCTTGCTGTATTCTGCTGTTAGCTGTACTAATATATTCTTCAGATGTCCATATGGCTAGGTCATCTGCAAAGGATGATGTGTGTACTCTAGCTGGAAAATTTTCCGTGATGTCGTTTATATATGCTAGGAATAATGTTGGTGAAAGAACTCCTCCTTGGGGGACACCTTGCTCCAACAGCATCATTTTGCTGGTTTGTCCTTGTACTTTTGTCCTGGCAGTTCTGTTCTCAAGGTAGTGGCTGATCCATTTGTACATTTTCCCACAAACATGCATTTTTTGCAGTTTTACTTTCAGTCCTTCCTTCCATACTTTATCAAATGCTTTTTCTAAATCTATCCAGACCGCTAGTGTGTGCTTTTTCTCTTGGAAGGCATCCTCTATTTCCTGAGCTATATAGGTTATTTGATCTTCAGTGGATCTGTACTTTCTGAATCCTGCTTGGTGAGGTATTAAGAGTTGGTTTTCTTCCAGATGCCATGTTAGCCTGCCATTGATAATGCGTTCCATTAATTTTCCTACACAGCTAAGAAGACTGATAGGTCGATAGCCATTTGGTTCTTCCAGGTCTTTTCCTTTCTTTGGGACTCGTATTAGTATAGCTTCCTTCCATGCCTGTGGGACTATTCCCCTCTTCCAGCTGTAATTTAGGACTGCTAGTAGTTTCTTTTTTGCCTTAGTGCCTAGTCCTATTAGCATTTAATTTGTGATTCCATCCTTTCCTGGTGATGTCTTCTTTTTTAGGGTATTCATTGCCTGTTCCATTTCTTCCATTGTTAGATTTGCCATCATATATTCTGCTGCTGTCTCTGTATATCTATGATGTATCTGTTTATCTTTGATTGCTTTCTTCTGTTCGGCTGTAATATCAATGTGGTTTGCACTGGCATAGTGTTCCATTAGTGCATTTGCAGCCTTTTTTCCTGTAAGCAAGGCATTTCCTTGTTTAATTGTTATTTGTTTGTTTCTAGGTCCTTCATTGTTCATGGCTTTCACTAGTTTCCATAGTTTGTTTCCATCCCTGTCAAAATTCAGGTTTTCTGTTTTTTTTCTCCAACAATCTCTTGTTGTTTGATTTACTGTTCTTTTATATTTTGCTGAGATGGCTTTGAGAGAGATGTTCGCTTCAGTTGTTTGTTCTCTCTCTGCGGTCTTCCTAGCATCTTCAACTTTGTCCTCCAAAATTTGTAGTTCCTCTGTCCAGTATGGTTTGTAATTTTTTCTCGCTCCTCTTGGAATAGACTCAGTGGCCGCCTGTATTATTGCTCTGTTTAGACTTTCCACCATTTGCTTCATGTTGCCATATCGTGTATTTATGTTTTCACAATATTTGTCTGTTAGTATGGCAAATCTGTCCCAATCTGCTCGTTTGTAATTCCAGCGGGGCAAAGGCTTTTGCTCCTGTGGAACATACTCCATATTTATTACAAGCTTGATTGGTCTGTGGTCACTACCTGCTAATTGGTCAAGCACATGGCGATCGATTTTGTGGAGGATGTCTCCTGTGCAGAAAGCTAAGTCTGGAGTAGAAGTGGTAATCCATCTTCTGGAGTAGAAGCTCGGTATGTCATCCGCTTTGTTGAGTAGATGGAGATTTGAGTCTATTTCCCAGTCCTCCACTTCATCTCCTCTTTTGTCAGTATCTGGGTATCCCCATCTTTCTGAACGGCTATTAAAGTCTCCGACAACAATGCAATTTGTGTCAGTTATTTTCATGTTTGAGAGTGTAAGATCCTTATCTGCCGGGCTATACAGATTGTAAATTCTTATTTTCACGTCCTTTATCATTATATCAACACCTATAATTTCCGTTTGGTTGTCAGAGATCACAGATACTTCGCTGCAAGGTATTGTATTTCGTGTAAGTATTACAACTCCTCCTTTGTGTCCTTCGCGGTCGAAACGTGTGGCCTGATAAGTAGTGGGTTAGGTGGTATTTGAGTAGGAAATCAGGATTGACCTCTAAGGATTGACCCCAATCCTTTTCGGTCTCGGAGTTGGGTTGGTAGGGTAGGGTAGGGTAGGGTAGGGTATTTAGGTCATATGTAAGGGTCGATAATTCTAATAAAAGACGTGTTTTTCTAAGGGCAGATAACTGAGTTGTGTATAATATTTTAACTAATTTTAGAAAAAAAAATTAAATTAAATTAAAAGACAATCATAGGCGCGCGGGGCGGTCGAGCGAGCAGAGGGGCGGGCGCGGTCGCGGGTTCGAACCCCATAAAATACGTCGCATAGGTGGGTAGGTCTTCATTGCTGAGTGCCCACACAGCTGGTTATTGGTGACTGCCCACTAGTCCAGTCAGCGGACCAACGAATAGCGGTTATATACTCGTAATAATAAGGGCCAAACGACTCTTTCCGTAAAATGTCAAAACTTAAAAAACACACATTGTTGTACACAATCTGGGACAAAAAAATCAATACTGATTCTCCTAACAACTAATCCAGGAGCTTATCGTCGTCGTAATGGACTAGGTGGGTTATTAATGTTATTGATATATCCGCGGTTGCAAATAGTTCGTGATATTAATAAAAGGCCATATGAATGTCGATAGAGGATTAACAGCTTAACACCTATTGTCGGGCACCCAATAAAAATCAATACCGCGACTCTCGATTATTCTCATAATTGCCGGTAGGAGCTTATAGGATTAATCATCATTGCAGTGCGCGGATTAATACATGGTGTCAGTTGGTGTAGTCCACATCAGCACAACTCACTATAAATACTGGGAATATTCGCTATACAAGCCACATTCGCCCAGGACGCTGAAGAAGATATATTGGAGGAAAACCAGACGTGGACCATAGTTGCACTAGGTGAGTATATTGTCTTGTTGGTAAAACATATGCTCGTGTGTGAGCCTGTGTGTCTGTGTGTCTGTCTGTCTTTATGTATGTATGTATGTATGTCTGGCTGTCTGTCTGTAGATATGTCTATATTCTGTGTGTGTGTGTGTGTGTCTGTATGTATGTATGTAGGTGTGGTTATGTGTATGCGAGTGTGTATGTGGGTGTGGTTATGTGTATGCAACTGTGTATGTATATGTGTGTCTATATGTCTGTATGTGTGTGTGTGAGTATGTATGTATATCTGTATATATGGATGTGTGTGAGTATGTATGGGTGTGTATGTATATCTGTATATATGGCTGTGTGTGAGTATGTATGGGTGTGTATGTATATATTTATGTATGTATATACGTACACGTGTGTATGTGTGTATGTGAGTGTATATGTATATGTATGTCTATTTGTATGTGTGTATGTATGCAAGTGTGAATGTGTATGTGTGTATGTATATATATATGCATGTGTGTGTGTGTGTGTGTGTGTGTGTGTGTGTGTGTGTGTGTGTGTGTGTGTGTGTGTGTGTGGTCGGCTAAGTGTACTTATGTGTGCGCCCTTCGTGGTAAGGTTGGTTGGTAATGTATTGTGTCTTGCTTCCACAGAGCGCCTTGTATCTAACCTATCAAAGGGCCGCCACCAGCTAGTCGAGCTTGCCGACAAGCAGCATTGCCTTGTGTCTGACCAAGCGAAGGGTCGCCGCCAGCGAGTTGGTACTACAAACAGGTATGAATGTATACGGATATCTGTATACATGTATGTATATGTATATGTGTGAATAATGGTAGCCTTGCTAGCTAACACAACCAATTTTATGAGTTCATGTACTACTCCAGTGATATGAAGACAACACTAGAACAAATATCTCACTCTTTCTCTCTATCTCTCTCTCTATCTCTCTCTCTCTCGCTCTATCTCGCTCTCTCTAGCTCTCTCTCTCTCTCTCTCTCTCTCTCTCTCTCTCTCTCTCTCTCTCTCTCTCTCTCTCTGTTTTCTTATGGACACTACGGGGTTGGGATTTTTTCTTTTTTTACTCTAGATGGCCTGTTAACTTCAATCAGTCATATCTTGTGGTCTTTCACATTCAGTGTTAGCAAAGTATGTTCCGGTCTTGTGAGTTCTTCATCTTTAAATGTAATGTCCAGACCAAGTGTCAAACTATATTGATTGTGTCTTGCTAAAGTTAGAAGAAAAAAAAAATGTTCTTAACTTCACATTCTCAATAAAGATTAACTTTATATATGGCTGTGTCACTGTCTACCTAATGGCAACTTATTTAAAATTATATTTCACCCATGTGTGATATCGGTTGTTAGCTCAATAAAAAATATGAAACTTAAAAATTATTGGTGAAAACTAACAATTTTTGTGATTGCTACTTTCACAGGTGTACGTGGTCAACCTGGTAGACTAGAAAGAACCAGTATCCTTGTACGCAAACAACCACTATTATAAAAAGTGCAGGTGATTAAATATAAAGAAAAGTGTACCAACCCGCAACTACCAGCCGACTAACAGTAATTTACATTATTATCAGCTGGAATCATGGCCACTAATCAGAAGAATATCCATCCTGTGTCCTACATGTAACAAAGGCTTTCACTGAACGCCACAATCTCACACGTCACATTCGAACAGTCCACAAAACCGAAACTCACACATGCCACATCTGCGGTCACTTATACAACAGAAAAGACAACCTAAACACCATTTAAGAACACACCACCAGACACCCACGACATCAACTACACCAGCATCATTAAACATGGACACTACACCTCCAACACATATGGACAATATACCTTCAACATCAAACACGGATACTAAAAAATCATCGAAGAAAAAGAAAAGCACCATCAGACCCACAACCATCAAAAAAACAGAAACACAATAACGAGCAAGTGGTAGCAGAGGAAGCCGACGTAGAGATAGATGAGAGAGTAGAGATAGATGAGGAGCTAAAGACTTTAGATAAACTCCCCACCGTCGATAATATCCAACAGACATATAGAGACAACTGGCATAGCCTATCAAACACACCACAAGATCAACAAACATATATCAACCTATAATTTTTTTCACCGACCAGACTCAACACAACCAATAGACTGGACCGAGAAACTAGCGACTGTGTTTAGTAGTCAGACAAGCCGATTTAAGGTAAATTATAGCCATCACATGATGTTACGTCATAAGGAGACGAACGAACTTAGATTTTTCCATTCATTCATCAAATAATGCCTGCGCACTCGACGTCCCATTTTTAGTAAACAACGAACAAGACTTTGACGACTTTATAAACATAGTTCAGGAAAGTGACATGTTCAATTACGCCCTACACAACAGACCCGACTCTACGTATTTGGTAGAGACAATCCCCGCAACTAGTTTCTATATATATCACATCAATGAGCACCCGATTAGGTTGTTGTCTAAAGGGCTTACCTGACCACATAAAACACAACCTACGGTATCAATATTTTACAATACGACTCTAGCTCAAACCCCTACACTGACAATTTTTGTCTCTTTCGATGTCTGGCGGTATTCCAAGGAAAACCCGTTAAGATCTTAGAAAACATACCATTCGCTTAGCTAACCAGTGGCAGAAATACCAGAAACTAGATTCATTAGAAAACTTCCCAGGGGTTAGGCTTATCGACATGCCCAGTATAGAAAAGTGTTTTAAGGTAAAGGTAGACATATTTGAATTCAACGAGACCCAGGCCCTGGTCCCCAAACTTCGTGGTAGTGGGGAATATGCTAAAACGTTGCGAGTATTATTATATAAGGATCACTTCATGTACATTAATGACTTTGATAGAGTAGCCAAGTCATTTGGGTGTAGCGAGTGTGGGAAGTTGTGGAGTAGTTTTCTGGGAGATGGATAGACATACTCAGACTTGTAGTGGGGGAGTCCCTGTGAACAGTTATAAAGGAGGGGTCTATACTGTGACAGAAACTGTGTGGGAAACCATTAGCTCATTGGGGGTCAAGGTAGATCACCAAGTACGTATATCCTTATAGGGCTGCCTACTGACTATGAATGTTACTTCGAGACTAGAAATCTACCAGGGGAAACCAAGTCCACCAAATTTTTAGGTAAGCATGTCCCACTTAGCTGGTCGATAGCAGTCAAATGTCCCTGGGTTTGAGGACCCGGTCTGCCACATCACAGCGGGTAATCCTCTGGACTTGGTGAGAAAGATGGTTGAATATCTGACTCAAATCGCTGATGCAGCGTACGCCGAATTACGAACTAAGTTCGACTGGTTATACACACGGTTAGAAGAGCTAAATGAACACAAACTAATGGCTAAGTTAGACGAGTACATGCAGGAATTGCCGGTGATAGGATTTAACTCGGGGAGGTATGATATAAATCTAATTAAGCCTTATTTGATAGAGTCCTTCCTCTCTGCCACTGATGACCCCTTTAAATACATAGTGAAGAGAAACAATAATGTCATGGCCATTTCCACAGAAAAACTGAAATTCTTAGATATAGTTAACTATCTAGCCCCAGGATTTAGCTACGCCAAATATTTAGCGGCCTATGACGTAGAAGAGACCAAGGGGTTCTTTTGCTACGAGTATATCACCTCATTAGATAAACTACAAGAGACTCGCTTACCTCCACACAAGGCCTTCCATTCACAGCTGAAAAACTCCAACATTTCAGCTGCTGATTACGATGTCTGTCAGCGAGTATGGCGCGAGAACCAAATGACGACACTGGCAGACTTCCTAAGGTGGTACAACAACAAGGACGTGCGACCATTTATTAAAGCGTTAAAGACTCAGGTTAAATTTTACAAGGCTTAGAGGTAGATATTTTCAAAGATGCCATCTCAGTTCCCGGGGTGACCCTAAAGTACCTGTTTAAAACCATCCCCAAGAATATAGTGTTTTCACTATGTTCCAATAAGGAGAGTGATCTGCACACCTACCGTTAGAAAAAATATTGTAGGGGGCCCCTCGATTCATATTCCATAGATATCATGAGGTAGATAAGACCAGGATTCGAGGGGGTGAAGTAGTTCAGAGTGTGAAAGGGTACGATGCCAACGCTCTATACCTGTGGGCTCTGACACAGAAGATGCCCACCGGTTTTCCTGTGATAAGATATGCAGAAGATGGGTTCAAGCCCCATAAAACCAGAGTGTACATCGTCCAGTGCAGAGAGTGGTTGGCCTGGGTACAACACAGTCAAGGCATAGAGCTACAAACACAGTTTAATGGGCGGGAGATGTCTCTAGGAGAACGACACATCCGTGTAGATGGCTGGGATAAGAAGACTCGAACCGTCTACCAGTTTCACGGGTGCTTATTTCACGGGCATCAAGACTGTGTGCTGACACAGGGTATTGATGTTAACCCGGTGAGCAAAAAACCCTTGGCCGAGTTGTATGCCAACACTCTTCAGATTCACGAGTATCTGAAGAAGGAGGTGAATGTTACGGTCGTGGAAATGTGGGAATGCGAGTGGAAGTCTCTAAAAAAGACTAATACCACCATTAAGAACTTCGTGAAGACGACATTCCCATACATCGCACCCTGGCATGGTTACCAGGACATAGACCAAGACAAGATTCTCAAGGCTGTAAAAGACGAGACTTTGTTTGGTCTAGTGGAATGCGACATCCACGTACCAGACGAGTATAAAGAGTATTTCTCTGAAATGACTCCCATCTTTAAAAACACTGATGTGTCTAGAGCCGACATTGGTGAACTTATGAGTCAGTACGCTGAGAAACATAAGTTGTTGACAAGTGCCAGACGGACACTTATAGGTAGTTATATCGGGGAAAAGATCCTATTGGCCACACCATTGCTAAAATGGTATTTGACGCATGATCTAAAGGTCACTAAAATATACCAAATAATTGAGTATAAACCTGAGAAGTGTTTCGAAAAGTTTGGTAAGGAGGTGTCTGCCGCCAGACGGGCCGGTGACAGCAATACGGCTTATACTATTAAAGCCGAGACAATGAAACTACTGGGAAATGCAGCCTATGGCAAAACATTAACCAACAAGGCCAAGCACACCAAGGTTTCATATTGTCGTGGGGCTGGCACGTCAAAGTTGGTGAATCAACCTCTATTCAAAAATATGACCATGCTGTCAGATGATGTGTTTGAGGTGGAGTCTCTAAAGAAGACCATCTTATGGGATCTACCCCAACAAATAGGCTTCTTTGTGTACCAGTACGCAAAGTTGCGCATGTTAGAATTTTACTATGACTGTTTAGATAAGTTTATAGATAGGAAGGATTTTCAGTTGTGTGAAATGGACACTGATAGTCTGTACTTAGCCCTTAGCGCCCCAACCTTAGCACAGGTCGTCAGACCTGAACTTCAGGAAGAATTTTATAGCGTCTATAGCTCCTGGTTCCCAGCTGAGGTCTGTGATAGCCATAAAAAGGATTTTATTAGCAGTAGGGGCGTTGTACCAACCTGTGACCTGTGTAGAGATAAGCGACTCTTCGACAAAAGAACCCCTGGGTTATTTAAGTTGGAGTATGAGGGGCGGGGAATGGTCTCCTTATGCAGCAAGACATATCACTGTTTTGGAGACTCTACCAAGACCAGCACGAAAGGGTTGACAAAACACCACAACACCCACCTTGACAGAGACACTTTCTTAAATGTACTCGACACACAGACAGCCAGTGGAGGGACAAATATAGGGTTTAAAACACAGGATTCCTCTGTCCTCACATATCAACAGCACAGAGAGGCCTTATCCTATTTTTATATTAAAAGAAAAGTACAAGCAGACAAAGTTACCACCTCACCACTAGACATTTAACATTCACTCACATGGCCTTTTGTTTATTAGTGTAAATGTGTATCATACTATGTAAAAAACAACGTTTGTGTGTACATAACTTTGTACCTTTTTTTTCTACTTTTTTCATCTCGAGGGATAATATGCTCCTTGGTCAATGAAACTTGTGTGTTCTATAATATGATCCATTAAAACTTTTATGTGTGTTCATATTGTACTGTGATAGCCTTGTGAAATTGATGGTACAGTGAAATTGATGGTACAGTGAAATGTCTACATCATTGAAACTAAAAATGTTTGTGAATATGTCACAGCTTTTGTAAATTGATGACGGTCACATTTTTCACTTGGGTGCCATATAAATGCAATTTGTAAACACTTGAAATGCTTTTTAATGTACTTTGTAAATGAATGTGCTGTAACTACAAAACTAAGTATTTGTGAATATGTTTTGATACTTTGTCACTGATTTTGTAAATTGACGGCTGATATAAATGAATGATATTTTGTAAACGATTGAAACAACTTTACTATACTTTGTAAATGAATGCGCTGAAAATACACACTCATGATATCGTTGTCGATAAAATTGACTTGTTGAATATGTTTTGTACACTATTGAAATTGTATCCCATACTGGATTTTGCTGAAAAAATAAAAGCTATGAAAACCAACTGGTGTGTTTTGTTGGTTTATTTCAGTGGTATAACTGATTATGCTTTTTCCCGTTGTCTGGCTTTTTCCTTGTTTTTCATGTTTTCGACTTTCTTGTCTTTCTTGTTTTCATGGTGATTGCTGCAGTGAGGTTGTTTATTCATGTTGACTGTGGTTGATTGACTTGGCATAAACCTGTGGAACAATTGACATACACAAACAGACAATAACAAAAACACAAGGGAACAAACGGGCCAAGAACAGTGGGACACAAGTACAAGATCAAAAAAGTACAAAGACACAAATATTTGCCAACGAGCCAAGTACACAAGAAGAAGAATATCACAAGTACAAAAGGACGAAACGTTTACAAAAAAAATGGTACACAACAAATAACAAAGACAGAGATTTTCATTTTTTTTTCTGTTTTAATTTTCATAGATGGATAGCTATATATGCTTGTCTCGTCTGTCTTGGATCACCCAGTGGTATACAGTTGTCTGAGTAGTCATAGGGCTGCTGGTCTCCGGGTTGGTGGGCCTCTGATCACACATCTGACTGTATGTTGGTTGACTATCATGCATCTGGCTGTTGTCGGCTTCATCAAACATCTGGTTGTCTTCGGCTGTATCAGACATCTGGTAGCTGAGTAGGCTTGATAAGTGCTGGTGACTTGGCTGTCTTGGTAGGGTTGAACACTGTTAGTGACTGGCTTGGCTTGAACATTCTTAGAGACTGGCTTGACTTGGTTAGTAACTGGTGTGGTTTGATAACTGTTAGCATCTTGATTGGATGAGAGTCTACCAACAACAGCTAGAATCCCACTTTGCATAGCTATCAATTGTTCATATTCTTGGCGAGTACGTATCAGACCCAGTTGACCTTTAGTGGTAACAGGTGGTTAATCTTTATCATGGGATGACTAATCGACCCACAATCCGGTCATTGACCCGTTGTTTATTTGAAAACGCCTGCAGAATACGTGGCATACTCCACCCTCGACATTTCCGCTTGAGAAAATAGATAGCGTACAGGCCACAGGTGTTACTTATTACATCTTGTAAGACCCGGGTGTTGTACATTAACGGTCTGACTGAGTACTTCTCAATAAACTTGCTTATGTCAGCGTGTAAGGGTGGTAGCCCAAACGAATCAAAGTATTCACATTTACCTAACCCATCGTAATACAGCGCGATCCAGTGGGACCCAGGTTGATCACTGGGGTCAGTGTTTATCACCAAAGCAGCTGGTTTAGTTCTATCTATTTGTGTAGGTAACTGATCACGAGCACATACTCTGACCTGGACCCGTCGAACATATCTATCTGCCAGTAGTAGACTGGTAATCTGTTCTGTGTCCATTATGAAGCATAATCTGTTAGCACTTGCCTGGTCTTGGATATTTCAATTATCCCGTCGTGCTCGGCGCAGACGATAACTTGTAATGGTTCTGGGGTGGGTGTGTTGAACTTAAATTCCAGGGTTAGGGGACCAGCCCTCGGCATCTCAAACTGATCTCCGTCCAGTAAACTGGGACTCAGGTCAAAGGCATACAGCGTATACCCATGTTTATATTGCATATAGTCAATGGAATTACCGGCGTCCTTGCCCACCAGACCCATGGCTAGATTAGTGCCAAAGAAGGCTCGTACGTATTGATTACGTTCATAGTCCATCGTTAACGGCTTGCTGGTGGCAGATCGCCCATCGACTGTTACGTTCAGATACGTCAGCCCAAAGGTTTGAAAATTATAAGGATTAGCTTTGAAAGTACCGTTGAAGGCGGCTGATGTTATTAGGCCAACCACGATACGGGTGGGTGTTTGACTCATAAACAGATTATCTTGAGTGTGAGATAACATCCCTTGGGGGATAGCTAATGTTTTCAATGCCACACGCTTGATCGGTAGCTTCATATTGGCTCTCATCAAGGCTTTCTCATGGGCGAGAGCGACGGCTGGATTTAGTTTGGCTTTACGAACCACCAGCGTGGCATGTGTTATAACGGATGAATAAGCCAAGGTGTCGTCGGGGGCTATTAGGTTAAAGGTAGCTTTCGATGGAGTCAGCTTAATTTTCACATCCACACCGTTTATCATGTAACGGTCTTGCGCAAAGATATCGACGTGTAGTCGACCCATCATATCTATTTCTTGGCTCTCGCTGGCTAGTTGTCGTCGGGTGTTTCGACCTTTGTTGTTATCGCCTTGAGTCTCATCGAGAAATTTAGCTGTATCGTAGTAATAGAGGGCGGCTGAGAGATGACTCTTCTTGGCTTCTTCCCCATGATTCAGTGTGGCTTCCAGATAGGCTCTATATGGGTATGTGTTCTCACTCGGGGTGATTAGCGTGTCGTTGAGTGAGACATCCACTTGTGAAAACAGACTGTGTAAGTAATAGTTGACGGGGGCCACTTCGGCTGTGGGTGGTAGTTTATCGCCGTTGGGTAGTGTGACTTTAGCTCTGATGTGTAAGAAGGTATTATATAAGTCTAGATACTCTTCACTGGCGCCAGATATAGCAAATTCTATAGGTGCTCCAGGTGCTAGAGATGCGAGCGGGTGTATCTCCACACACTGCCCCTCTTCTACGGCCGTTTGTGTCGGAGGCACGCTAAACAGATCCAAACCAGAATGCAGACACTCACAAGAGTTGGGATGAATCAGAGCCATCATGCGAAGATATCCGAATACTTCTTCTTATGAGACCGATTAGGACCAGCACTTAGTTTTATACGTTTACTCGGCTCACCAGGTGGCGCTGGTCGTCTTTTTCTTCTAATACCGCTACCCGATTGGTTAACATGATCGGCTGCGCCTTGCAGTAAACGCTGACCGGCTTGTTTGGCGTGGTCTTTAAAGGCTTCTCCAACGTTCCTACCAGCTAGAGCGTCTTGGGCCACTTTCAAGCCTGTACCTAGACCTTCTCGGAGTAAGGCCTTACCACCTGTCTTTAACCAGGGTAGAATTGTGCGACCAAGTCCACTGAAGAAACTGCCGATACCGCGACCTCTCTGACTCCGGCCACCCACAAACACTGGCATGCCATGGCCAGCTTGGTTGCAGTAAAAGTCCTCGTACATTTTGGGACTTCGGCGCAACGCCACGTATTTCACCATTATTCTAGGTCTGAATGTTTCCGCGTGCGAAAATGTAACGTCAGCACTGAAGTTCCGCTGGTGAATGAGATCGTTGTCCCCGTCTCAGTGGTTAAAAGGATCTCCACCATGTCGAAAGAGTACCGACTCAATGGCACGTAGTGTGGCTTGTCATAGATGCGAAATACCGAGGCTGAGCGCTGGTCCAAGATCGGGACAGTCCTTAGTAGTGGGACCATGGCGTCTCCGACTGGTCTCGCGGATATAAGATCGCAATAGACGTAGACATTTTGAAGGTCATTATTCAGTTCTACCACCACCTCGCCTTCCATTAAGGGTTGGCGTCCGTCACCTTGCCAGAGGGAAAACCTAAAATGTTTCTCAATCTCTCGCTAAATTTAACAGTGGCCCCCGGTTCGAATAGTTTCACGAGGGCTCTCTTCAAGGCCTTGTTATAATAGAATCTGACTCGCACCTTGTCATCAATCTCTTTCACTAACCGATCAGGACGTGCCCTGTCACGCTCTTCCTCCCCTTTCACTAGTCGATTCAGTTCCTCTATAAAACCAGCTGGTGAGCTGTACATACCCGAGGGACACACCACTCTTATGGGATGTTTCCCCTGGGGTGGTATGTATATGAACCACACTTCATTCTCTAACACATTGCAGTAGTAGTTGGGAAACTGAATTTCGGCCAAACCCACTTCGTATTGTTTGGTCACATCAATAGTCTGCGGCAACTTGACGAAAAAGTGACCCGGGTTGTTGTTGGGAAACATATTCGGTGAAGCATTGCTCGGTAATGTCACGTAGAAGCTCATAGTTTAGGGTTAGGTAGCATGTAACCCAGACAACTACTCATTAGCGCAATCCACAGCTTGCCCTCAGATGCTTCGGCGCTGCCGCGACTCAGATTGAATAGTGATACGCCGATAACGGTGTATATAACGACCATCTGACAGAAGAAGACAATCTCTGTTCGCGGCACCCGTTGACCAAAAAACGACCAGAACGAGGTTCTTTCGCTGGGTGGGTTATTTTGTGGGCGCAGTACAGTAGTTTCAGCAATGTCTTCATCCATTAGCCTCGGTATCTAGTTAGGTCTGAGACCCAGCTGTTGAATGACGAATTATACCCGAACCATTTCACTAAATACTCTTTACCACCACCTCTCCTTCGTCTTTCTTGTAAGACGGTTTCAACCCGATACACTTGTTTATCTCCGACTGGTTGGATCTCTTCTCGATAGAATGACCCTCGTAGTTCTTCGCCCGAATCGTCTTTTAGCACATAAGTCACCGGACTGGTCTGGTTTATACGACTGACGGTAAACAATTCTTCTGTCCACGACGGCACATACCCCTTTTTAAAAGGTTGTTTGGGTTGTGCCAGTCTGACTCGGTCCCCTTCTGTAAAATGTACTTTTCTTGACCCGTCGGGGTTTTGGTACAAGTTATGCCACACCTCTTCTTGATTAGTATAGTTGACTTGTCGGGGGGCCATGCGAATACTTCTATGATATGAACCGTTGTAGTTCCGGATCAGTTTATCTATGACGTCGACGTAGCGCAGTGTATTAGTCTTGGTGAAATACCGCCACATTTTTTCTTTAAGCGTCCGGTTGAATCTTTCCACTATAGAGGCCTTAACATCTTCATTCTCGGTGGTAAAGAAATGCACACCTCGGTCTTTCAGAAACTTTAGGAAGGTCTGGTTGACAAATTCTGACCCTTTGTCGGTCTGAAAGTTTACCGGTTGTCTATCACCAAAGATTTTACTCACAACCTCCACCAGCGCTTTCCCCGTCTTCTTCTGGATCGGGATGGCCCAGGCATATTTACTAAACACATCGATGCAGGTCACTAGATACGACAACCCGTCGTTGTATCTTTGTAATAGGCGCATATCTATCAAGTCGGCTTGAAACTGCTGATTTATCCCACCGGTTATGGTCTGACGTCTCTGAAAACGCCGACGGATCGGTTTATGCAAAGTATACGTGTCCTGATGGCGTAACCATTTCTCTATTTGCTTAGCGTTCAGTTTAGTATTTCTTTTTAAGGCGGCGGCCCCACCATAGGCTCCTGGCTGCTGGGGCTCGTAGTAATACTTTCTTAATTGCGCGGCCATTTTTCCCATTTGGGCGTAGTTAACTTACTCGGCTTCTTCTTTCGTCTGAGCTTATACACTGGAGTGGTCTCAACTACTTGACTCTTGGGTGTTATTGGCGTATGGGCAGTTACTGGACTCTTGGGTTCACTTACTTGAATAGGTTGACTAGGTGTCTCGGTTATTTGACGGGTGGTCTCGGGTGCAGTGCTGACTTCGGGTTTTTGTTCTTTGATATCCACTAGGCCTAAAGGCTTGTGTCTGTACTGATCTAGTCGATTCAGATATCGCTGCAAGGTTTGTTGGTATACTCGGGCTTTTTCACGAGGTGGCAGATCTTCACTCTCCAGGACTTGGCGCATTTGTTGGTCCAAGTCACGCAGGCTATCGTTTAGTGTGTCGGGTGGTGTATAGGGTCTTTCTAACAGGCGAGGGTCGATCAGGAGCATTTTCTTGGCCATTACAAACCCACGATGCCTTTCAACACATTTAAAATTGGGCCGAGTAAGGCACCTATGAATCCACCTTGTTGCAGGATCTGTTTCCTTTTCTTGAGCGACAGTTTCTTACCCGTGAGCGCTCTCAGACTGTTTTTGTGTCGCTGCAGCCGGCGCTTCTGACTCGGTGTCAGGGGAACATTCCCTTTTAAGACATTGTGACAGCATTCACATATTGATTGGACGAGCTCCGGTGAGGCCGTTTTAATTACGGCTTTTACGGCGGCTGGCTTTGCCTCACCCAGAAACCGCAGCATGGGCCCATGACGTTTCACTCGATTGGACATATTACTTGGGGACGTAGACAACTTGGTGCTGGTCAGGAAATATACGACTGCGTAAACGGAGCTGATCCGGTGTTTCCTGTCGAAGGTCGAATAACAAATACCCGTGTGGCGTCGATGTCGCGTCTTTAAAACTATCTTGGACATATGACACGCGGCCTGGGTACATCTGTTTGGCCAGGTTGGCAATTTGCGATCCATCTCGAGGATTTTTAAACACTACTAGGTAATGCGAATTCAGACTGATAGTTCTTTGTTCTTTGTTCTTACCAAAAAGGTTCTGGACTATATACATGACACTGAGATTACGATGATGACTACCCTTGGTAAACAGTTTGGTCACTCTATCATCTGTCTCGGCCATTAGATCATCTATAACCACTAACCGCCGTCTATCCCCAGACCATTTTTCCACGTCGGGCAGTCCCTCGTTAAATTGAATACCCTTCATAGTCTCGTACATGGGTTGCCACTCTCCGTAGCACCATATAACCTCCTCTGGAATCGGGTCGACCATGTCTGGGAGATGGGCCAGAAACTGTTGTACAAAGACGGATTTACCACAACCTGTTGGTCCCGCAATCATCGAGGTAAAAGGATGTTTCCATCTAGGATCCATGACTACGAATGACCACCTACCTACCGATGCGACGTATTTTATGGGGTTCGAACCCGCGACCGCGCCCGCCCCTCTGCTCGCTCGACCGCCCCGCGCGCCTATGATTGTCTTTTAATTTAATTTAATTTTTTTTTCTAAAATTAGTTAAAATATTATACACAAACTCAGTTATCTGCCCTTAGAAAAACACGTCTTTTATTAGAATTATCGACCCTTACATATGACCTAAATACCCTACCCTACCCTACCCTACTCAACCCAACCCAGCTCCGAGACCGAAAAGGATTGGGGTCAATCCTTAGAGGTCAATCCTGATTTCCTACTCAAATACCACCTAACCTACTACCCTAATATCCCTTAACTGAAATGCCCGATTGGCCTAAGGCCTGTCTCCTGAATGCATTGCCACATCTATTCCATCTTTATGAAGACGCTGTGTTAGGGAGGCTTTCTTGTTATAAACTCCTTCTGCATTCCATTGTAGTATGTTGAAGTGTCCGGGTGTTTGGTCAATACGCTCTTAACCTATTCCTCTGGCCTTGACTCCACAGCAATAGGGGAAGGTGACCACCAGTAGTCATGGGTGGACCACCTCGAGTGCAGGGGGGCCGTCACTATCACGCCCTGATGGGACTCTCGGGATTAGCACCATAAACGATTAATTTGCATCTGTGGCATCATGAAATGAAAATTACGTGTATAACCTTTTTTTATCTTCTTTCTTTGTCTAAGCTATGCTCAAGTACATCCGATTTCGACAAGCATTTTATTCGGGATGCATTCCCTACCTTTGAATAACCACTGTACCTACAAGGCAACAGGTTGTGCGTCACTGTCTGGTCCATTCCCTTGACCTGTCCGACATGGGTGACCCTACCAGTAGCTGTGCTATGGTGGCATGGCTCATGGGGTCATTGGAACGCACAAGCACATACCTTGTCAAGGTGGACGCACGGCAGAGGGGCAAGTAAGTTCTGTCTCCCTGTATCTCTGTAGTCAGTACACACAGATGCAAGTAAGTCCCGAACACATATGCTCTAACACGACACAAACAGATGCCAGTAAGTCAGTTACATTGACTTAATCCAATAAAACACACACAAACAGGCACCAAGTAAGTCCCAGTTACACATGCTCTAACACACACAAACAGGCACCAGTAAGTCCCAGTTACACATGCTCTAACACACACAAACAGGCACCAGTAAGTCTCAGTTACACATGCTCTAATACACACAAACAGGCACCAATAAGTTCCAGTTTTACATGCTCTAACACGACACAAACAGATGCCAGTAAGTCCCAGTTACACATGTTCTAACACAGTGGTACTCAACCGGTGAGGAATCCCCCCCCCCCCCGCATTTTAGGGTTTCCAGGAAGGGGGGGGGGGGGGGAATGAAGACCACAGATTGGCATTTTCAAATTGGCTTCAGGACCAAACAAAACGCGATCGAGAGATTAAGCGTACTCGTGTCGTTAAATTCCCCGATTATTTCAAGATCGCGTTAATACAAGAACCGATTACTTGATATTGTTTTCCCTCCACTAATTTACGGTTCTGTGCTTCTAGTCCTCCTGAGATTCGTTCTATAACGTAATTATACCCGCAAATCACGTTTTATGCAGACGCCTAGACGTGTTCTAGTATGTTATTAAATTAAGCTTCTATTTTTACGTATACTGTGTAATTTTCGACTATTAAGAGCGAATCAAACGAAAATGATGAAGATAGCATGATGCAATGTGATATTTCAATAGCCGGAAATAGCTATCCTTGTCATACTACAACGATGACTAATATTGTTATGGAATATTCACAGCGATTTAAATTCCAATGAATGCATGTTTGCATTCGACATCCATTGTAGTATTTATGTGTAATTTTTCATCACTCTACACGGGACTGTTTATTTTCAGGTAACTTGCCATCGCCGGTTTCGTGACTTAGAGGTTATGACTTTTCTCTGTAATCTCGTATACCTTCGTCGGTAACGTGATGACGGTGAGAATCAGCAGTGGTTCGAATCGCATCGGTAACTTACGGGATATGTGAGCCAGCCGCTCAGAAATCAATGGCAAACTACTGAGCGTAATATTGCCAAGAAATCAACATACAGCTGAAAGATGATGGTGTTGACAGCGATGTCCTGTAAAGGATATGCCAAAAATTAAAAAAAAAACTTGTCATCACGACCTCACTCAGATCTACCAGCGCTGACAGATAGACAAGCTGACGTCACCACAACATGACGTGGTCTGTGTGTGTGTGCGTATATATGTGTGAGTGTGTGTGTGTGGGGGGGGGGTGTATATATCCTAATGTTTGTGTTTGTGTGTGTGGGTGTGTGTGTGGGGGGGTGGGAGAAGGGGTGTATGTGTGTGATCTGCCTTTTTGTTTTATATTTACAGAATCGCAGTCCTATGATAAGTTTTAAAAAAGATAAAGGTCTGAATTTCATATTTGAATTATGGATTCACAAATATCGTCATCAAAGGAGAGAACAACCTCAGTGTGTTATTGTAGTAAAAGTTTGTCAAATGATTCTATGAAACCGACTACAGTTGAGGGAATCATTTGTTGAAGTTCATTCCTCAATTACTAAGGACAAGGACAAAACCCTATTTTGAAACGTCTTGGGAATGCTGTCAAAAGGATGAGACTGGATTTAACAGGGGTATTCCAAAGAAACAAACCAAAAGGTTACTGAAGCTTCCTATGTCGTAGCACTGGAGATAGCGAAGCAGAAAAAAACCACATATAATCAGGAAACTTTGATCAAACCTTGTTGTCTCAAGATGGTGGAAATTGTGTTGGGAAATGAATCAGAGAAAAAACTTGCAGCGGTTTCACTATCAAACGACACTGTTCAAAGGAGGATCAGCGATATGGCCAGTGACAGCAAGGATCAGGTTGTGCAAGAGATCAAGTCTGCAGCATTTGGCTCTATTCAATTCAAATTGATGAATCGACTGATGTGGCATCGTGTTCTCAGTTGATAGTGATTGCAAGGTATGTGCATTCAGGATCATTTAAAGAAGAACTTTTTTATTCTCCTCTTGAAACAACTACCATGGCCTCTGATATTTTGGAAAAGGTTTCATCTTTCCTTGAATCAGAAAATCTTTTACGGGATAATATGTGTGGGTGCTGTACAGATGGAGCACCAGCTATGTTGGGGACCACATCAGGATTTCAAGTTAGTGTGAAGAAACGTGCCCCAAAAGTGAAAGGCATTCATTGCATGATCCATCGTCAGGCACTGGCCTCCAAAACACTTCCAGCTCTTTGTCCCTCAGGCCGTGCTTCTTTTCCACACAAATCTTCGATGGTTGTCAAGAGGAAATGTAACTGCGAGAGTATATGAGTTGAGAGACCAGCTCAAATTATTTTTTAAGTTCAGGGTAAGATGGACTTTTTCGCCTGGCTGGATGATGTGGAATGGATCATGTGCCTTGTCTGTTTAGTTGATATTTTTGAGCAGTTGAATAAATTCAATCTTCAGATGCAAGGAAGTAATACAAATACCACACAATTTGTGGATGCCTTGCGAGCTTTTATGAGTAAGCTGGAAAACTGGAAAAGAAAGGTCAATATGACAAATGTTGCAATGTTTGAGAAGCTGTCAGCCGTTCTCGTTGTTGATGGTAAAGACCAAGTACTTCCACAATTTGCCAAAAAAAAAAAAAAAACATGAAACTTCGCAGCATTTGACTGGATTTGGTGCGAACCCATTCAAATTATCAGTTGAAAATTTTCTGATGATTGTCAAGATGAATTTCAGGAGCTGAAAAATGATTCGGGAGCAAGAGATGTGTCCAATGAGAAACCAATCACGGAATTTTGGCCTTCGATGTGCGATTCATACCCAAAAGTGGCAGAAAAAGCAATCCGTGCATTGCTTCCATTTGCGTCATCATATCTTTGTGAGTCAGGCTTTTCAGCTCTGTTGGTAATTAAAACGAAACGACGTAATAGATTAGATGTTGAAAATGTTCTCCGTTGTGCTCTTTCAAGCACTTAGTTAGTTAGTCTTTCCTCTTGAGCCTAAGGCGGCGCACAAGGCAGAAGTCATGGCTCTCCATGTCTGGCGGTTCGCTGCTACCTGTTGTAGATCTTGGATGTTCACTTGGCCGTTGAATGAGCAATATGAGTTTCAAGCACTACTCCACGTATTTCAGAATTGCTGCGGAAAAAAAAAACAATCACAGTGTTCTCATTGATTACAATCTTCATTTAAATGAAGATAATTACAAATCTACAATATCCTGGTTTTGTAATGAACGTTTTGTTTGATGAAGCACAATTTTCTGGCATTCTGGTGTCGTATACTAAGCTACAATTCTTTTATACTATAAAATGTATCTTTGCATGTAAAGGTTATGTACACACATGGAAGAAAATAAGGATTTTTAGTATTATAGGCGTGTTATTTTTAATGCACCTTTTGAGGCTGACAATTTTAGATGGTGTTGGGGGGGGGGGGGATGAAGTCTGAAATAGGTGAAGTGAAGGGGGGGAATGGGCCAAAAAAGGTTGAGAACCACTGTTCTAACACGACACAAACAGATGTTAGTAAGTCCCAGTTATACATGCTCTAACAAAACACAAACAGATGCCAGTAAGTCCCAATTACACACTCTCTAACACGACACAAACAGATGCAAATAAGTCCCTGTTATATATGCTCTACGACACAATCAGATGCCAGTAAGTCCCAATTACACATGCTCTAACACAGTGGTTCTCAATCTTTTTTGGCCCGTGCCCCCCTTCACCATATTTCAGAACGTCATCCCCCCCCCCCCCCCCCCCTTTCGTCATTTCCCTACCTAAAACTTTGGCCCGTCATTTCATCCCCCCCCCCCTTTTTACACAGTGTACGTAATAATGGAAGCTAAATTTAATACCACATACTAAACAAGGCTAGGCGTCCACATAAAACGTGATTTGTGGGTCTACTTACTTTATAAAATGAATTTTAGAAGGGTGAGACGTACAGAATCGTAAAGTATGAAAGGAAAAACAATAATCAAGTAATCGGTTTTGTATTAACGCGATCTTTGAAATAATCTATAATTTCCCCCCCCCCCCCCCCCCCCGAAACCTGAAATTTCCTAGGGCCAGTAAGTTCCAGTTTTATACATTGCACTTTTCACGACATTTCCCGTTAACAGTTAGACAAAACAGATGCAAATAAGTCCCAGTTGTGCATGCACTTTCACGTCATTTCCCTTTAACCAATAAGGCAAACCCACGCTGAAACCATCTGGGACCTGAGATATGGTTGTCTATGAGCACGATACCAGCCTCGCTGTCGGTGCTGGAGACAGATTCAGACTGCAGACAGAGACACGTCACTACCCGTCTGTCCACTGTCTGCCCACAATCTGTCCACAGTCTGTACACAATCTGTCCACTGTCTGTACACAATCTGTCCACAGTCTGTCCTCAATCTGTCCACTGTCAGTCCTCAATCTGTCCACTGTCTGTCCTCAATCTGACCACAATCTGTCCACTGTCTGTCCACTGTCTGTCCACTGTCTGTCCTCAATCTGTCCACAATCTGTCCACTGTCTGTCCTCAATCTGTCCACTGTCTGTCCACTGTCTGTCCTCAATCTGTCCACTGTCTGTCCTCAATCTGTCCACTGTCTGTCCACAATCTGTCCACTGTCTGTCCAAAATCTGTCCACTGTCTGTCCTCAATCTGTCCACTGTCTGTCCTCAATCTGTCCACTGTCTGTCCTCAATCTGTCCACTGTCTGTCCACTGTCTGTCCACTGTCTGTACACAATCTGTCCACTGTCTGTCCTCAATCTGTCCACTGTCTGTC
This sequence comes from Cepaea nemoralis, assembly GCA_014155875.1. Taxonomy (NCBI): domain Eukaryota; kingdom Metazoa; phylum Mollusca; class Gastropoda; order Stylommatophora; family Helicidae; genus Cepaea; species Cepaea nemoralis. The sequence goes on along the minus strand of JACEFZ010016790.1, from coordinate 255,233 downwards.
CTCAATCTGTCCACTGTCTGTCCACAATCTGTCCACTGTCTGTCCTCAATCTGTCCACTGTCTGTCCACAATCTGTTCACTGTCTGTCCTCAATCTGTCCACTATCTGTCCACTGTCTGTCCTCAATCTGTCCACTGTCTGTCCACTGTCTGTCCTCAATCTGTCCACTGTCTTTCCACTGTCTGTCCACTGTCTGTCCTCAATCTGCCAACTGTCTGTCCACTGTCTGTCCTCAATCTGTCCACTGTCTGTCCTCAATCTGTCCACTGTCTGTCCACTGTCTGTCCTCAATCTGTCCACTGTCTGTCCTCAATCTGTCCACTGTCTGTCCACAATCTGTCCACTGTCTGTTCACTGTCTGTCCTCAATCTGTCCACTGTCTGTCCACTGTCTGTCCTCAATCTGTCCACTGTCTGTCCACTGTCTGTCCACTGTCTGTCCTCAATCTGTCCACTGTCTGTCCACTGTCTGTCCTCAATCTGTCCACTGTTTGTCCACTGTCTGTCCTCAATCTGTCCACTGTCTGTCCTCAATCTGTCCACTTTCTGTCCACTGTCTGTCCTCAATCTGTCCACTGTCTGTCCTCAATCTGTCCACTGTCTGTCCTCAATCTGTCCACTGTCTGTCCACTGTCTGTCCTCAATCTGTCCACTGTCTGTCCACTGTCTGTCCTCAATCTGTCCACTGTCTGTCCTCAATCTGTCCACTGTCTGTCCTCAATCTGTCCACTGTCTGTCCACTGTCTGTCCACTGTCTGTACACTGTCTGTCCTCAATCTGTCCACTGTCTGTCCACTGTCTGTCCTCAATCTGTCCACTGTCTGTCCTCAATCTGTCCACTGTCTGTCCTCAATCTGTCCACTGTCTGTCCTCAATCTGTCCACTGTCTGTCCTCAATCTGTCCACTGTCTGTCCTCAATCTGTCCACTGTCTGTCCACTGTCTGTACCACTGTCTGTCCTCAATCTGTCCACTGTCTGTCCTCAATCTGTCCACTGTCTGTCCTCAATCTGTCCACTGTCTGTCCTCAATCTGTCCACTGTCTGTCCACTGTCTGTCCACTGTCTGTACACTGTCTGTCCACAATCTGTCCACTGTCTGTCCACAATCTGTCCACTGTCTGTCCTCAATCAGTCCATTGTCTGTCCTCAATCTGTCCACTGTCTGTACTCAATCTGTCCACTGTCTGTCCACTGTCTGTCCACTGTCTGTCATCAATCTGTCCACTGTCTGTCCTCAATCTGTCCACTGTCTGTCCACTGTCTGTCCTCAATCTGTCCACTGTCTGTCCTCAATATGTCCACTGTCTGTCCTCAATTTGTCCACTGTCTGTCCTCAATCTGTCCACTGTCTGTCCTCAATCTGTCCACTGTCTGTCCACTGTCTGTCCACTGTCTGTCCTCAATCTGTCCACTGTCTGTCCTCAATCTGTCCACTGTCTGTCCTCAAACTGTCCTCAATCTGTCCACTGTCTGTCCTCTGTCTGTCCTCAATCTGTCCTCAATCTGTCCACTGTCTGTCCTCAATCTGTCCACTGTCTGTCCTCAATCTGTCCACTGTCTGTCCACTGTCTGTCTACTGTCTGTCCACTGTCTGTCCACTGTCTGTCCTCAATCTGTTCTGTCTGTCCTCAATCTGTCCACTGTCTGTCCTCTGTCTGTCCTCAATCTGTCCTCTGTCTGTCCTCAATCTGTCCACTGTCTGTCCACTGTCTGTCCTCAATCTGTCCACTGTCTGTCCTCAATCTATCCACTGTCTGTCCTCAATCTGTCCACTGTCTGTCCACTGTCTGTCCACTCTCTGTCCACTGTCTGTCCTCAATCTGTCCACTGTCTGTCCTCAGTCTGTCCACTGTCTGTCCACTGTCTGTCCACTGTCTGTCCTCAATCTGTCCACTGTCTGTCCTCAATCTGTCCACTGTCTGTCCTCAATCTGTCCACTGTCTGTCCTCAATCTGTCCACTGTCTGTCCACTGTCTGTCCTCAGTCTGTCCACTGTCTGTCCACTGTCTGTCCACTGTCTGTCCTCAATCTGTCCACTGTCTGTCCTCAATCTGTCCACTGTCTGTCCTCAATATGTCCACTGTCTGTCCACTGTCTGTCCTCAATCTGTCCACTGTCTGTCCTCAATCTGTCCACTGTCTGTCTACTGTCTGTCCACTGTCTGTCCACTGTCTGTCCACTGTCTGTCCTAAATCTGTCCACTGTCTGTCCTCAATCTGTCCACTGTCTGTCCTCAATCTGTCCACTGTCTGTCTACTGTCTGTCCACTGTCTGTCCACTGTCTGTCCACTGTCTGTCCACTGTCTGTCCTCTGTCTGTCCTCAATCTGTCCACTGTCTGTCCTCAATCTGTCCACTGTCTGTCCTCAATCTGTCCTCAATCTGTCCACTGTCTGTCCACTCTCTGTCCACTCTCTGTCCACTCTCTGTCCTCAATCTGTCCACTGTCTGTCCACTCTCTGTCCCCAAGTGATCGATGCTTTATAGTTTGTGATTGCCGTTAAGAGGGCGTAAGGAGGCAAGGGCTGATGTGTTGTATGGTCGACCATACGTGTGGTCTAGACTGGGTTAGGTTTGTGTGGTTGATCCTTGACAGAAGACACCGCCCTTATTGTTGGGTTTGTGTGGTTGATCGATGACAGAAGACACCGCCCTGATTGTTGGGTTTGTGTGGTTGATCCTTGACAGAAGACACCGCCCTTATTGTTGGGTTTGTGAGGTTGATCGATGACAGAAGACACCGCCCTGATTGTTGGGTTTGTGTGGTTGATCCTTGACAGAAGACACCGCCCTGATTGTTGAGTTTGTGTGGTTGATCCTTGACAGAAGACACCGCCCTGCTTGTTGGGTTTGTGTGGTTGATCCTTGACAGAAGACGCCACCCTGATTGTTGGGTTTGTGTGGTTGATCCTTGACGGAAGACACCGCCCTGATTGTTGGGTTTGTGTGGTTGATCCTTGACGGAAGACACAGCCCTGATTGTTGGGTTTGTGTGGTTGATCCTTGACAGAAGACACCGCCCTGATTGTTGGGTTTGTGTGGTTGATCCTTGACAGAAGACACCGCCCTGGTTGTTGGGTATTGTGTGGTTGATCCTTGACAGAAGACACCGCCCTTATTGTTGGGTTTGTGTGGTTGATCCTTGACAGAAGACACCGCCCTGATTGTTGGGTTTGTGTGGTTGATCCTTGACGGAAGACACAGCCCTGATTGTTGGGTTTGTGTGGTTGATCCTTGACAGAAGACACCGCCCTGATTGTTCGGTTTGTGTGGTTGATCCTTGACGGAAGACACAGCCCTGATTGTTGGGTTTGTGTGGTTGATCCTTGACAGAAGACACCGCCCTGATTGTTGGGTTTGTGTGGTTGATCCTTGACAGAAGACACCGCCCTGGTTGTTGGGTTTGTGTGGTTGATGGATGACAGAAGACACCGCCCTGATTGTTGGGTTTGTGTGCTTGATCCTTGACAGAAGACACCGCCCTGATTGTTGGGTTTGTGTGGTTGATCCTTGACGGAAGACACCGCCCTGATTGTTGGGTTTGTGTGGTTGATCCTTGACGGAAGACACAGCCCTGATTGTTGGGTTTGTGTGGTTGATCCTTGACAGAAGACACCGCCCTGATTGTTGGGTTTGTGTGGTTGATCCTTGACAGAAGACACCGCCCTGGTTGTTGGGTATTGTGTGGTTGATCCTTGACAGAAGACACCGCCCTTATTGTTGGGTTTGTGTGGTTGATCCTTGACAGAAGACACCGCCCTGATTGTTGGGTTTGTGTTGTTGATCCTTGACGGAAGACACAGCCCTGATTGTTGGGTTTGTGTGGTTGATCCTTGACAGAAGACACCGCCCTGATTGTTGGGTTTGTGTGGTTGATCCTTGACAGAAGACACCGCCCTGATTGTTGGGTTTGTGTGGTTGATCCTTGACAGAAGACACCGCCCTGCTTGTTGGGTTTGTGTGGTTGATGGATGACAGAAGACACCGCCCTGATTGTTGGGTTTGTGTGGTTGATCCTTGACAGAAGACACCGCCCTGATTGTTGGGTTTGTGTGGTTGATCCTTGACGGAAGACACCGCCCTGATTGTTGGGTTTGTGTGGTTGATCCTTGACAGAAGACACCGCCCTGATTGTTGGGTTTGTGTGGTTGATCCTTGACAGAAGACACCGCCCTGATTGTTGGGTTTGTGTGGTTGATCCTTGACAGAAGACACCACCCTGGTTGTTGGGTATTGTGTGGTTGATCCTTGACAGAAGACACCGCCCTGCTTGTTGGGTTTGTGTGGTTGATCCTTGACAGAAGACACCGCCCTGATTGTTGGGTTTGTGTGGTTGATCCTTGACAGAAGACACCGCCCTGATTGTTGGGTTTGTGTGGTTGATCCTTGACAGAAGACACCACCCTGGTTGTTGGGTATTGTGTGGTTGATCCTTGACAGAAGACACCGCCCTGATTGTTGGGTTTGTGTGGTTGATCCTTGACGGAAGGCATAGCCCTGATTGTTGGGTTTGTGTGGTTGATCCTTGACAGAAGACACCGCCCTGATTGTTGGGTTTGTGTGGTTGATCCTTGACGGAAGACACAGCCCTGATTGTTGGGTTTGTGTGGTAGATCCTTGACAGAAGACACCGCCCTGATTGTTGGGTTTGTGTGGTTGATCCTTGACAGAAGACACCACCCTGGTTATTGGGTATTGTGTGGTTGATCCTTGACAGAAGACACCGCCCTGCTTGTTGGGTTTGTTTGTGGTTGATCCTTGACAGAAGACACCGCCCTGATTGTTGGGTTTGTTGTTGTTGATCCTTGACAGAAGACACCGCCCTGATTGTTGGGTTTGTGTGGTTGATCCTTGACAGAAGACACCACCCTGGTTGTTGGGTATGTGTGGTTGATCCTTGACAGAAGACACCGCCCTGATTGTTGGGTTTTGTGTGGTTGATCCTTGACAGAAGACACCGACCTGATTGTTGGGTTTGTGTGGTTGATCCTTGACAGAAGACACCGCCCTGATTGTTGGGTTTGTGTGGTTGATCCTTGACAGAAGACACCGCCCTGATTGTTGGGTTTGTGTGGTTGATCCTTGACAGAAGACACCGCCCTGATTGTTGGGCCTACTCCAGCTCTGTGGTCACAGAGTCTCTGGTTGTACAACATCACTATAAGACAGTACAATATAAGTTGACAGTACAACATCAGTTGACAGTACAACATCATCAGTTGACAGTATATCATCATCAGTTGACAGTACAACATCATCTATAAGATGACAGTACAACATCAGTTGACAGTTCAATATCATCAGTTGACAATACAACATCAGTTGACAGTACAACATCAGTTGACAGTACAACATCAGTTGACAGTACAACATCAGTTGACAGTACAACATCACTAGTTGACAGTACAACATCACTAGTTGACAGTACAACATCAGTTGACAGTACAATATCAGTTGACAGTACAACATCAGTTGACAGTACAACATCAGTTGACAGTACAACATCAGTTGACAGTACAACATCACTAGTTGACAGTACAACATCATCTATAAGATGAAAATAAAACAGCAGTCGACAGTGCTATTGACAGTACAGCATAAGTTGACAGTACAACATCAGTTGAAAATACAACATCATTAGTTGACAGTATAACATCACCAGTTGACATTACAACAATCAACCATTTTCCTCAGGGGGAACTGCAGCTGCTGTAGGTGGGGGAACACGTCAGACAACGAACAAGTACAGAAAGTCAATGCAAAATCAGAGACGAGTACCGGAAATTGGGTCCAGTCACGTGAGTTCATCAGACTGTCCGTCATCACGTTTACTACTGTCTCCCTGTATGTCTGTCTACTCGTATCTCCGTCTCCCTGTATGTCTGTCTACTCGTATCTCTGTCTCCCTGTATGTCTGTCTACTCGTATCTCCGTCTCCCTGTATGTCTGTCTACTTGTATCTCCGTCTCCCTGTATGTCTGTCTACTTGTATCTCCGTCTCCCTGTATGTCTGTCTACTCGTATCTCCGTCTCCCTGTATGTCTGTCTACTCGTATCTCCGTCTCTCTGTATGTCTGTCTACTTGTATCTCCGTCTCCCTGTATGTCTGTCTACTCGTATCTCCGTCTCCCTGTATGTCTCTTTACTTGTATCTCCGTCTCCCTGTATGTCTGTCTACTTGTATCTCCGTCTCCCTGTATGTCTGTCTACTTGTATCTCCGTCTCCCTGTATGTCTGTCTACTTGTATCTCCTATATCCCTGTATGTCTGTCTTCTTGTATCTCCGTCTCCCTGTATGTCTGTCTACTCGTATCTCCGTCTCCCTGTATGTCTGTCTACTTGTATCTCCGTCTCCCTGTATGTCTGTCTACTCGTATCTCCGTCTCCCTGTATGTCTGTCTACTTGTATCTCCGTCTCCCTGTATGTCTGTCTACTCGTATCTCCGTCTCCCTGTCTGTCTGTCTACTTGTATCTCCGTCTCCCTGTATGTCTGTCTACTTTTATCTCCGTCTCCCTGTATGTCTGTCTACTTGTATCTCCGTCTCCCTGTATGTCTGTCTACTTGTATCTCCGTCTCCCTGTATGTCTGTCTACTTGTATCTCCGTCTCCCTGTATGTCTGTCTACTCGTATCTCTGTCTCTCTGTATGTCTGTCTACTCGTATCTCTGTCTCCCTGTATGTCTGTCTACTCGTATCTCCGTCTCTCTGTATGTCTGTCTACTCGTATCTCTGTCTCCCTGTATGTCTGTCTACTCGTATCTCTGTCTCTCTGTATGTCTGTCTACTCGTATCTCCGTCTCCCTGTATGTCTGTCTACTCGTATCTCTGTCTCCCTGTATGTCTGTCTACTTGTATCTCTATCTCCCTGTATGTCTGTCTACTCGTATCTCTGTCTCTCTGTATGTCTGTCTACTCGTATCTCCGTCTCCTTGTATGTCTGTCTACTCGTATCTCTGTCTCTCTGTATGCATGTTACACTGACTCCACGCTGACGTGGTAGAGGAACATGCATGTTACAGTGAATCCAAGAGTTTTGCCGACGGTAGCGCATCTACTGGTAGGGTCTCCCAAGTCGGACATGTCAAGGGATAGGGATCAGACGAAGAGATACACACACCTGCTGCCTTGTAAGTAGACGGGACAAATCTTATGTCTTGTACGTAGACTGGGGACCAATCTGCTGCCTTGTAGGTAGACTGGGGACCAATCTGCTGCCTTGTAGGTAGACTGGGGCCCAATCTGTTGCCTTGTAGGTAGACTGGGGACAAATCTGCTGCCTTGTAGGTAGACTGAGGACAAATCTGCTGCCTTGTAGTTAGTCTGGACACAAACTTGCTGCCTTGTAGGTAGACTGGGGACTAATCTGCTGCCTTGTAGGTAGTATGGACACAAACTTGCTGCCTTGTAGGTATTCTGGACACAAACTTGCTGCCTTTTAGGTAGACTGGGGACCAATCTGCTGCCTTGTAGGTAGACTGGGGACCAATCTGCTGCCTTGTAGGTAGACTGGGGACCAATCTGCTGCCTTGCAGGTAGACTGGGGACCAATCTGCTGCCTTGTAGGTAGACTGGGGACCAATCTGCTGCCTTGCAGGTAGACTGGGGACCAATCTGCTGCCTTGTAGGTAGACTGAGGACAGTCACAGACCGGGGAAAACAAACCCGAAATTATGCTTCTAGTAGTCGGATATGCTGAGCCCCAGACTGGACGAAACAGTCTCACGTGACTGATTTGACGATGACACGTGACTGGTTTGACGATGACACGTGACTGACTTGACGATGACACGTGACTGGTTTGACGATGACACGTGACTGACTTGACGATGGCACGTGACTGGCTTGACGGTGACACGATTGCCAAAGACACAGGAAGTGACTGACCCTCAGGCCGCGACAGGGCCAGGGTCCACCCAATGCCAATGGGGGTTCCGTGTGTGTGTGTGTGTGTGTGTGTGTGTGTGCCTGCGCGCGCGCCCCGCACATCTAGAGAACTGATCAACTGAGGTGTTGTTCCTGTACCCACAGATATGCCCAGGGCAGTGTGATCGTCAGTTTTGTGACCTTGATTCTTGCCTGGATAACACGAGACCTGGGGGGAGTGGGAGGATGGAACAGCTGGTTTCCTGGAGGGTAATGTTTCTTCTAATTGTTTCAGTATATAGATTTCATTGTTTCAATACATAGATTTCATTGTTTCAATACATAGATTCCATTGTTTCAATTTGTACGGAGACATATATTGCATTGTTTCAATATGTAAGGAGACAGAGATTCCATTATCCATGAAACGCAAATTTGGTAGTACTGTCTCAACCCCCTACCCTGACAGTCACGCACGTCATGATCCATCTAAAGAACAGATGCCTGGTTCGTGTCTTAGTAGGTGTCAATGAACACAGAAACATTGACAGCTTTAGACACATGGCTACTCCATCTTCTGCTAAGCAGTCCCACAGCCCACTCACACCCAGCCCACTCACACCCAGCCCACTCACGCCAAGCCCTCCTATCGTGTATCATCGCACGCAACCCGCTGCAAGTCCTGGCCATATTGTGATTCTCCGTCTATAGGTTTTCCTGTATATTTATTGTTGTGTGGGTCCCAACGGAAGGACGTTCTAGTGATACTGCCAGCAGATTGTCACAGTGTCTGACCCATGGCGCGCCACCGTGATCCATGCAGCGCCACCGTGACCCATGCAGCGCCAGTGTCTTTCCCTAACGGCTTGAGTCGCTAGGATGTATCTAGATGTCTTCATGTGCTCAACTTTGATGATTCTATCGTGACATCTTGGACAAATGATCAACACACCGAAGGTATGACCAACAACCAACACTCTGGAAAGAAGACCAACACAACAGACAGATGACAGAGTTACTTCATAAATGAGAAACACACTAGACAGATGACCAACACACTGGACAGAAGACCTACACACTGGACAGATAACCAACACATTGGACAGAAGAACAACACACTGGACAGATGACCAACACACTGGACAGATGACCAACACACTGGACAGATTACCAACACACTGGACAGAAGACCAACATTCTAGACAGAAGAACAACACACTGGACAGATGACTAACACACTGAACAGATGACTGAGTTACTTGATAAATGATAAACACACTAGACAGATGACCAACACAATTGACAGATGGCTGAGTTACTTGATGCTTGCTTGCTTGTGTTCGTTGGCTTGAGCTCCAACGTGAAGTCCTGTATGTCGGATGAAGACATCCTGGTGTCCAACATCAGTGTGATGTCATACAGGACCTGAGTTTTGCGTGAGTATCCGTTGTCCCATGTCTGGCTTATTGGTGTGCAGACTGGTGGTTCCTCGCCGTACAGGCAGACACTCTCCGACTTCGGAGGAAGTTACTTGATAAATGATAAGCACACTGGACAGATGACCAACACACTGGATAGTTGAAAGGCTGAAACGAGGCAATTCATGGATGGGTCGGACGGCAGATAATGTCAGGCAGGTCTGCAGTCTTACCAATATCAAATCTGGCTGGCAAGGAATGGCTGTCTGAGCCTCCAGCGCTTAATGGCATCTTCGCCTACATTGTCACGCTTGACAGGAGTGCAGAGAGGAGAATCCTGCTGCCGTTAATGCAGAGGTCAAGGCGCTCAAACATGAACATGATTCCGGTGTGCTCCTCTGTACAGATTGATCTGTTATACAGTTGGTAGTTATTACAGATGTCAACCATTAATGTTGGTAGTTATTATAGATGTCATCTCTTAATGTTGATAGTTACTACAGATGTCATCTATTAATGTTAGTAGTTATTACAGACATCATATATAAACTGTGTTGGTTATTACAGATGGCATAAATTCATTGTAGTAGTTGACGCAAACTGATACTTGATAGTTTGAAGGTAGAATTGTCATGTTGGTGTGTTTATGTCTCCCACACCAGGTATGTCAGTGATTCAACGCCCTCACTCCTGTTTGGTATTCTGATGTTTATTCTTCCGTCCTCTTTTCCATCGTTTGTCATTAGGCGTTGTGACACGGCAGGTAAGTTATATGCAATATATCACAGGTGTTATGACACAGCAGGTAAGTTATATACAATATATCACAGGCGTTGTGACACAACAGGTAAGTTGAAGAAAATATATCACAGGTTTTGTGACACAGCAGATAAATTGTAGGGAATACATCAACAGCTGTGACTCGTGAGGTAAGTCATAGAGAATACATCAGCGGTTGTCACGCATCGGCTAAATCGTTGACAATGTACCAGATTTTTGGGGTCGGTGTGGCGTGTAGAACAGAAATTGGAGAGCGATACCACAATTCTAAAAATACCTCCTGATATGAGAAAACCTAAAACGGCTAAATAAGACTCCCTAGGGGTGGAGACAGATTAGATAGTTAGGTGTTCTCACAGAAGACTAATGGAGCACAAGACCGCTACCGAACTTCAGAGAGGAGGATACTCATTCTGGGCACGCTGAAGGTCCTGGTGATTGTCTTGCCACAAATAGCTCCATATCGATGATTTCCATTTGAACTTATTACAAATGAAAATATGTATATGAATGTAAAATACTCAGTAACAATAAAGAAATAACTCTTGCTTATACATTATAACAGTCTATTGGGATAACTAAAGGGGGAGGGTTCCTGTGTGTATGCTCGAGTGACATATGACAATACACAACTTACAAAAATATTACACACAAGAAAAACATTGTAAGCCCATGAATGATTTTTAATTATAATGAGCCCGCTGACCCCATATCTGTAATAAATTTTTTTTTTAAAGTCTCTTATCCTAACACAACAGCTTAATTACAAAAAAGTCCCTTATAGCACGCGGATCACCAAAGATAACCAGCTTATTAATCATTCGGGTTACTAAAAGTATACATTCCATCACAACACACGGGCTACTAAAATAAACAGTTCATTAAATCCCACAGAGTACCAAAGGTGCAAGGTTCATCACATAAATGTCCATGATGAATATCTAGGATATCTTCACAAAAATATCTGGAGAATGTCCATAGGATCTGGACCTTAAAATTGTCAACTCTGATGTAATAAGTATTTCTTTGGTTGGCACAGCACTCAATTAAAAAAAAATACAAACAAGATGGTTGGCTAGTGTCATATGCTGAGAACGCTGTGAAAACCCGAGAAGTCATTGAGGTTTAAGGGGAATTCACTCTTGAAGCAATGACAAGGCAACTCCCAGTCATCTCTCATAATTACAATGACTCTATTGTAGATAATATACACCATTCTGGAACAGACTCCAGCTTCAGTCAAATAATGAGGTTTTCAGCCCAATGAAGAAACCACCGTTTCCCCGTAGACAACATGTGCCAAACACTAAAGTCATACCCACAGAAACAATTGAAGATAAGATAACAATCACCAAACAACAACAGAGAGAGAGAGAGAGAGAGAGAGAGAGAGAGAGAGAGAGAGAGAGAGAGAGAGAGAGAGAGAGAGAGAAAAGAAAGAGGGAAGGCGAAGGGCAGGTCAGTCCGACCTGGCCCTGTTGGGCCTCATCTGTCCCACATCTGATGCCGTTCTTCCTCCCTTATCTTGACATGATATGTCTCTCTCACTTCTGCCTTATGGAGGTGAATCCTTCTCGTTCCTTCAAGACTCTAGCGCCGAGAATATCTGGTGGCCATCAGCAAGGGTGATGCCATTTCTGCGTCTTGGCGGTGTAGGCGGTGTCTCTTTGAAGTCGCTGTTTCCGGTTTCCCAACGTCTAGACGGTGAAAATGTTAGAATTAAGAATCAGGGAGTGGTTCTCTAACATTGTGACCTTTAAAGCTGATTCTAATCATAGATGTTCACTTCAATCACCCCCTAACATAGAGAGACAGCCTCTGTGTTTGTATTTCTTGTTTTTCAGTATGTTTCTGGCTGAACAGAATACATTATGTTACAGTCGGTGTGGTGGGATCCTAAGAGATAACCACCCTTTGTATTCTTACGAAGCAGAGACGAAGAGAGAGAGAGAGAGAGAGAGAGAGAGAGAGAGAGAGAGAGAGAGAGAGAGAGAGAGAGAGAGAGAGAGAGAGAGAGAGAAGCGAAAAAAGAAAAAGAAGAAGGAGGAACGTACAATGGCAGAGTGACAAAAAGCTGGCCTGTATGTTACAGGGCTTCCCTTGTGGTAGCTAAGATTATGACCACTGTAACCTACTGTTGCCGCTCTCACTGGCCAAGGGGTTAAGGATGTTGTTCGTAATCCTGTATACTCTCGAACGAAACACAGCTGTGTGAGATTCAGCAGCGGATCGAGTCGCGTTGGTTACTTGCGGAGGGTATTTGATCCGGTCGTTCAGAAAGCAATGGCAAACTACAGAACATAAAACTTGCCAAGACATCAACAACAGCTACAAAATACTGGTTTTGACTGCAATGCCCTGTAAAGGTTATGCGGGGGAAAAATACAACCTACTGTTAGTTAGTTGCATATAATTTACAGGGCGTCACAGTCAACCCCAGCCTTTTTTTTTTTTTTTTGCTGTTCGTGATTTCTTGGCAAGTTTACGTTCAGTAGTTTGCCATTGCTTTCTGAACGAACGGCATTCATGCCATTTTATTAAAACCCAACGCAAGGCCATCTGCTGGGGGATTACAAATTGCGTCCGTAACTGTTCCGCCATAGAGCGGGTATGTAGTAAGGAAGGATTCAGGAGACTTGGTCTGAAGCTGGGGGAAGCTCATCCCGTAGTAAGGGAAGGATTCAGGAGACTTGGTCTGAAACTGGGGGAAGCTCATCCCGTAGTAAGGGAAGGATTCAGGAGACTTGGTCTGAAGCTGGGGGAAGCTCATCCCGTAGTAAGAGAAGGATTCAGGAGACTTGGTCTGAAGCTGGGGGAAGCTCATCCCGTAGTAAGAGAAGGATTCAGGAGACTTGGTCTGAAGCTGGGGGAAGCTCATCCCGTAGTAAGGGAAGGATTCAGGAGACTTGGTCTGAAGCTGGGGGAAGCTCATCCCTTAGTAAGGGAAGGATTCGGGAGACTTGGTCTGAAACTGGGGAAAGCTCATCCCGTAGTAAGGGAAGGATTCAGGAGACTTGGTCTGAAGCTGGGGGAAGCTCATCCCGTAGTAAGAGAAGGATTCAGGAGACTTGGTCTGAAGCTGGGGGAAGCTCATCCCGTAGTAAGAGAAGGATTCAGGAGACTTGGTCTGAAGCTGGGGGAAGCTCATCCCGTAGTAAGGGAAGGAATTAAGAGATTTGGTCTGAAACTGGGGGAAGCTCATCCCGTAGTAAGGGAAGGAATTAGGAGATTTGGTCTGAAACTGGGGGAAGCTCATCCAGTAGTAAGGGAAGGATTCAGGAGACTTGGTCTGAAACTGGGGGAAGCTCATCCCGTAGTAAGGGAAGGAATTAAGAGATTTGGTCTGAAACTGGGGGAAGCTCATCCCGTAGTAAGGGAAGGATTCAGGAGACTTGGTCTGAAACTGGGGGAAGCTCATCCCGTAGTAAGGGAAGGAATTAAGAGATTTGGTCTGAAACTGGGGGAAGCTCATCCCGTAGTAAGGGAAGGAATTAGGAGATTTGGTCTGAAGCTGGGGGAAGCTCATCCAGTAGTAAGAGAAGGATTCAGGAGATTTGGTCTGAAGCTGGGGGAAGCTCATCCCGTAGTAAGGGAAGGAATTAGGAGATTTGGTCTGAAGCTGGGGGAAGCTCATCCAGTAGTAAGAGAAGGATTTAGGAGATTTGGTCTGAAACTGGGGGAAGCTCATCCCGTAGTAAGGGAAGGAATTAGGAGATTTGGTCTGAAGCTGGGGGAAGCTCATCCAGTAGTAAGAGAAGGATTCAGGAGATTTGGTCTGAAACTGGGGGAAGCTCATCCCGTAGTAAGGGAAGGATTTAGGAGATTTGGTCTGAAGCTGGGGGAAGCTCATCCCGTAGTAAGAGAAGGATTCAGGAGACTTGATCTGAAACTGGGGGAAGCTCATCACGTAGTAAGAGAAGGATTCAGGAGACTTGGTCTGAAACTGGGGGAAGCTCATCACGTAGTAAGAGAAGGATTCAGGAGACTTGGTCTGAAACTGGGGGAAGCTCATCACGTAGTAAGAGAAGGATTCAGGAGACTTGGTCTGAAACTGGGGGAAGCTCATCCCGTAGGAAGAGAAGGATTCAGGAGACTTGGTCTGAAACTGGGGGAAGCTCATCCCGTAGTAAGAGAAGGATTCAGGAGACTTGGTCTGAAACTGGGGGAAGCTCATCCCGTAGTAAGAGAAGGATTCAGGAGACTTGGTCTGAAACTGGGGGAAGCTCATCCCGTAGTAAGAGAAGGATTCAGGAGACTTGGTCTGAAACTGGGGGAAGCTCATCCCGTAGGAAGAGAAGGATTCAGGAGATTTGGTTTGAAACTAGGGGAAGCTCATCCCGTAGGAAGAGAAGGATTTAGGAGATTTGGTCTGAAACTGGGGGAAGTATCCCGTAGTAAGAGAAGGATTCAGGAGATTTGGTCTGAAACTGGGGGAAGCTCATCCCGTAGACAACTTCAGCTGCCCAACTAATCACTACGAACTCAACAGAACAAACCAAATTCAGCAAAAAGCAAGATTAAATGTACGACGCAATGTCGATAACACCGCAAGGAGTGTGATCCAAAAAAAAGTATCTACTTTCACCTAGCGGACTGAAGCAGGCAAAATTCGGCTTACAGGTGAAACAGTGCTGTTCCATGTCTTGCACTTTTCTGAGGGTGAGCTCCCTGCTGAGATGGAACCCAGCCATCACCAATTCCCAACTCTTCAAGCCGTACAAACGTGAACAACTAGAATGAGCAGGGTTTGACCAAATGAACTGTTACCAACAGTTTATTCGTTAATAAAAACAATGTTTTCCCGTAGTGAGTTTGAATAACGAATACACAAACAATAGATTGCACGATTTATTGCCTGACAAAGTTTGCTGTATCTCGTCAGGTACATACTGCAGAATTCACACGGCATAACGTTACATAACTAGATAAATACTTCAAGCTGAAATATACACATGTTCGCACAGTAATGTCAATTGTCTACCACGGTAATTTTAAACTGACTAACATGTCTTTCTGCTTACACAAAACTGGCCTACGTAGAACGATCAATGCGATTTCTGCAAACTTTAACAAGAGACTATTTTGTGTGTTAAACAACAAGCGAAAGGCACTGTCTCTATCAATCACATGGCCTCTTTCCAACACGTGTCTCAATCGACGAAGCGGGATGTTTCCGGTGTGTTGGCCTCCCTAGGCTCCCATCGCCTGTGTGTATTATCTTGTCAATCCAATTAGGTTATGTGTTCAACCACTCTGTTGTTCAATTGCCGCTCTATTCTGCCGATGTAGGAGTCTGGCACCTACATGTGAATTGGTAAATGCAATTGGAATAGGCATACAGAGGAACACTTCATTTACCTCAGTTCGTACATTACTGTCTCGTTACTCTTCATTTACCTCAGTTCGTACATTACTGTCTGGTTACTCTTCATTTACCTCAGTTCGTACATTACTGTCTGGTTACTCTTCATTTACCAGAGTCAGCTAATGAACCATGTCCCAGAGACAGTTAATGAAAAATGTCATCTGTCCACTATTGTACCATGTCATCTATCAACTAATGTACCATGTCAGTTGTCCACTATTGTACCATGTCATCTATCAACTAATGTACCATGTCAGTTGTCCACTATTGTACCATGTCATCTGTCCACTATTGTACCATGTCATCTATCAACTAATGTACCATGTCAGTTGTCCACTATTGTACCATGTCATCTGTCCACTATTGTACCATGTCATCTATCAACTAATGTACCATGTCAGTTGTCCACTATTGTACCATGTCATCTGTCCACTATTGTACCATGTCATCTATCAACTAATGTACCATGTCAGTTGTCCACTATTGTACCATGTCATCTGTCCACTATTGTACCATGTCATCTATCAACTAATGTACCATGTCAGTTGTCCACTAATGTACCATGTCATCTGTCCACTAATGTACCATGTCATCTATCAACTAATGTACCATGTCAGTTGTCCACTAATGTACCATGTCATCTGTCCACTAATGTACCATGTCATCTATCAACTAATGTACCATGTCAGTTGTCCACTAATGTACCATGTCATCTATCAACTAATGTACCATGTCATCTGTCCACTAATGTACCATGTCATCTATCAACTAATGTACCATGTCAGTTGTCCACTAATGTACCATGTCATCTGTCCACTAATGTACCATGTCATCTATCAACTAATGTACCATGTCAGTTGTCCACTAATGTACCATGTCATCTGTCCACTAATGTACCATGTCATCTGTCCACTAATGTACCATGTCATCTGTCCACTAATGTACCATGTCATCTGTCCACTAATGTACCATGTCATCTGTCCACTGATATGCCATGTCATCTGTCCACTAATATACCATGTCATCTGTCCACTAATGTACCATGTCATCTATCAACTAATGTACCATGTCATCTGTCCACTGATGTACCATTTCATCTGTCCACTGATATGCCATGTCATCTGTCCACTAATATACCATGTCATCTGTCCACTAATGTACCATGTCATCTATCAACTAATGTACCATGTCAGTTGTCCACTAATGTACCATGTCATCTGTCCACTAATGTACCATGTCATCTGTCCACTAATGTACCATGTCATCTGTCCACTAATGTACCATGTCATCTGTCCACTGATGTACCATGTCATCTGTCCACTGATATGCCATGTCATCTGTCCACTAATGTACCATGTCATCTGTCCACTAATGTACCATGTCATCTGTCCACTAATGTACCATGTCATCTGTCCACTAATGTACCATGTCATTTGTCCACAGCCTCCTATCGGAGAATCAGCCCTCTGCTGACCTGGCCTCACATCCAAGCCAAGATGCCCTGGTCACTCTATCTGCTGCTGGGAGGTGGTTATGCCCTCGCACGTGCTGCCACGGTAATCCTGGGTTCGACTGCTAGATTCGTTAATGGTACAGTCAGTTCGTGGACTTAATGGGGCTAATGTATAGTTGTCGGAGTTATCACAGAAATACAATGTATAGTTGTCGGAGTTATCACAGAAATACAATGTATAGTTGTCGGAGTTATCACAGAAATACAATGTATAGTTATCTGATTTATCACAGAAACACAATGTATAGTTGTCGGATTTATCAAACAAATACAATGTATAGTTGTCGGATTTATCAAACAAATACAATGTATAGTTGTCTGATTTATCACAGAAATACAATGTTTAGTTGTCGGATTTATCAAACAAATACAATGGTTAGTTGTCAAATTAATCAGGGAATTCAGATAATTAATTACTGAGTTACTCTGAGAATAGCCAGTCATATCTCAAGGAAACGTACAGAACATGCATGCCTGGATAATGTCCCTGTGACACTAATGCCTTGTGACGGTAATTTCCCTGTAAAGACAATGTCCCTGTGACACTAATGCCTTGTGACGGTAATTTCCCTGTAAAGACAATGTTCCTGTGACGGTAATGTTCCTGTGACGGTAATATCTCTGTGATGGTAATGTTCATGTGCCGTTAATGTCCCTGTGCCGTTAATGTCCCTGTGATGGTAATATCCCCGTGATGGTAATATCTCTGTGACGGTAATATCCCTCTGACGGTAATATCCATGTGACGGTAATTTTCCTGTGATGACAATGTCCTTGTGACGGTAATATCCGTGTGACGGTAGTGTCCCTGTGACGGTAGTGTCCGTGTGACGGTAATGTCCCTGTGACGGTAATGTTCCTGTGACGGTTGTGTTCCTGTGACGGCAGTGTCCCTGTGGCGGTAGTGTCTCTGTGAGGTAATATCCATGTGACGGTAATGTCCCTGTGACGGTAATGTCCCTTTTACGGTAATGTTCCTGTGACGGTAGGGTCCCTGTGACGGTAGTGTTCCTGTGACGGTAATGTTCCTGTGACGGCAGTGTCCCTGTGGCGGTAGTGTCTCTGTGAGGTAATATCCATGTGACGGTAATGTCCCTGTGACGGTAATGTCCCCTTTACGGTAATGTTCCTGTGACGGTAGTGTCCCTGTGACGGTAGTGTTCCTGTGACGGTAATGTTCCTGTGACGGCAGTGTCCCTGTGACGGTAGTGTTCCTGTGACGGCGGTGTCCCTGTGACGGTAATGTTCCTGTGACGGTAGTGTCCCTGTGACGGTAATGTCCCCGTGACGGTAATATGTCCCTGTGACGGTAATGTTGATGTGACGGTAATGTTGATGTGACGGTAATGTCCTCTTGTTGGTGATATCTGACGGAAGCAGTCAGGAACTGTCAACTGGCGTAATGTCTGCAGGTGTCTGTCAACCACGTGTCCCGGGAAAACGTTAGGACAGCCTGCAATGGGTGTCCGGCTGCTACCTGTCCCAGGCTGGCCCTGTACTGTATCATGAGTACACTGTCCACAGGTGCGTCCAGCACGGTGAGTCTCTCTCTCTCTCTTCTCTCTGACAAAAGACCCTCCTCTCTCGCCAGGACTCGGGACTGTCCGCCTGGATGGGCAGCCAGCTGCTGGTGTTCCGTGAGCTGAACCACTGGGTCATTCTGCTGATCGTGTGTTACATCATCACGTTTCTGACCGAGGTAACCAGCAACACGGCCATCGCCACACTCATGATGCCCATCCTCTCCCAATGGTGAGTACCTCACGCCGGACATTGGTCATGGGCTAAATGTAGGGTATATCATCATTTAATGTGTGACAGACCAGACATAGGCTAGATGTGGGATTTATCATCACTTAATGTGTGACAGATGTGTGACAGACTAGACATAGGCTAGATGTAGAGTATATCTTCACTTAATGTGCGACTGACATAATGGTATATCATGGCGTAATGTCAGTTGTAGTGTATATCATGACATAATGTCAGTTGTAGGATATATCATAACATAATGTCAGTTGTAGTGTATATCATGACATAATGTCAACAGTAGTGTATATCATTATATAAGACTGATAAATGTGTTGCGTAATAATAATAATGGTATAATATTTAGAGACAATAGAATCGTAAAACTGCGCCTGTGTTGTGTTATTCAAGACGCGGTGAGTTTGTTCTAAATAGTTAGCTGTTATGAACTGTGTAGAGTCGAAGAGCTTAAACATAACTTAAGATAATAATAGAAATAGCTACAGTGAGAAGATCACAGCATCGTCATACAGAAATGTATTGGTACAGAAACGTGATCACCGCAGCAACAGATGTATGATATGTATTCGCCTTCGCCACGTCAAAGGCCAGGTATCTGCACCAGCGCTCATGTAATATATGCGTTACAATATAAACTCCAATATACGTTTGAGTGCTGGGATCAAATCCCGAACAATAAATACATACCCCACAGAACTCTGGCACATAGCAGCCTCTGTAAATGTTGGGTTTATCGTGATAGGTCATGTTTGGATATAAATGTGAACATGTACATGTCAAAAGGAATGCATACTTTCTGAAAGTCGTTAACAGTGGGTTGTTCATTCCACAGGCTATCAGTCTCCAGCTCAACCCAATGTTTCTGATGTTCCCAGCCGCTATTACAACGTCCTTCGCCTTCATGTTGCCCGTAGCAACTCCTCCAAACGCCATTGTCTTCTCCCATGGCACTGTCCGAGTCGTAGATATGGTATGTGACTGTTTGTTGGATACAATATACAACACTCTGCTACTGTTGTCTAGTTTGAAAACATGTCAATAACGATTACTAGTTACAATACAACTATCATTGGCGTACTGCCATTACTTGTACTACTGCCGGACTGCCAACACTAGTAACTACTAGTTCTACTGCCATTTCTAGTACTCCTGGTGCACTGCCAACACTACTACTACTACTACTACTACTACTACTGCCATTACTAGTACTACTGGCGCACTGTCAACACTATTAGTACTACTGCCATTACTAGTACTACTGGCGCACTGTCAACACTATTAGTACTACTGCCATTACTAGTACTACTGGCGCACTGTCAACACTATTAATACTACTGCCATTACTAGTACTACTGGCGCGCTGTCAACACTATTAGTACTACTGCCATTTCTAGTACTCCTGGTGCACTGCCAACACTACTACTACTACTGCCATTACTAGTACTACTGGCGCACTGTCAACACTATTAGTACTACTGCCATTACTAGTGCTACTGGCGCACTGTCAACACTATTAGTACTACTGCCATTACTAGTACTACTGGCGCACTGTCAACACGATTAGTACTACTGCCATTACTACTACTACTGGCGCACTGTCAACACTATTAGTACTACTGCCATTACTACTACTACTGCCATTACTACTACTACTGGCGCACTGTCAACACTATTAGTACTACTGCCATTACTAGTACTACTGGCGCACTGTCAACACTATTAGTACTACTGCCATTACTAGTACTACTGGCGCACTGTCAACACTATTAGTACTACTGCCATTACTAGTACTACTGGCGCACTGTCAACACTATTAGTACTACTGCCATTACTAGTACTACTGGCGCACTGTCAACACTATTAGTAATACTGCCATTACTAGTACTACTGGCACACTGTCAACACTATTAGTACTACTGCCATTACTAGTACTACTGCCATTACTAGTACTACTGGCGCACTGTCAACACTATTAATACTACTGCCATTACTAGTACTACTGGCGCACTGTCAACACTATTAGTACTACTGCCATCACTAGTACTACTGGCGCACTGTCAACACTATTAGTACTACTGCCATTACTAGTACTACTGGCGCATTGCCAACACTATTACTACTACTGCCATTACTAGTACTACTGGCGCATTGCCAACACTATTACTATCACTGCCATTACTAATACTACTGGCTCATCGATAACACTATTAATACTACTACCATTGCTAGTACTACTGGCACACTACGAACACTATTAGTACTACTGCCATTACTAGTACTACTGGCTCACTGATAACACTATTACTATAAGGCTGACATTCTGAATGATCTACGAGAAGAAAGACTTTTGCGAGAACCAAGTGATGACTGTGAATCTACTACCATGGTCAGACTGCGAAAACAGCAAATTAAAAGAGGTGTGTCCAAACAAGAACACTACGCAGGAAGCCAAAGAAGATTGATAAACCAACACAGAACTGGTGTCGTTAGCCGCTACACGCTGCGGGATTTGCTGAGGAGGGGATCCGAGCACTTATGGACTGAATGGTTCGATGTGCAACGAGGATGATCTGTTGACTAACTATCTAACTAACTAATATTAATCCTGGGGCTAGATTTGTATTTAGTCGTGTAGATTCTCTTTGTCGGTCTCTCTGGCCGAGGGATTACAACACTTTCTCCGTAATCCCGTTTATCACGCAGAGTCTCGTAGCGGGGCGAGAGCTGGGTAGGTTCGATCCCCGCTGGTGACTTGCGAGAGAACTGAGCCGGCCGCTCAGAAAGCAATGGCAAACTACTGAGCGTAATCTTGCCAAGAAATCAACATACAGCTGAAAGATGCTGATGTTGACAGCGATGTCCTGTAAAGGATATGCAAAACATCTTTTAGATTCTCTTTGGTCTCTGTCTAACCCTTGCAACAACCAAAGAATGATCCGTATCATAGTCAGCACTGTGGTAACTTCGAGTTAATGATGTTTGGTTCAGATTTTGTCTCCATGTGATGATGAAGTCTAGCTAATGAAAATGGCTGGATCTTGGACGTTTCCATGTGACCTTTATGCAGCTCTTTTGTTTTAAAAAAGGAGTTTGTAATACATAGGTCATTTCTAGTGCAATACTCCAGCAGCCTTTGTCTATTTGTATTGCGACTGATGTTTATTTTCCAAGGCACACTGGCCATGAACTTCTTTGCCCACGCGAGCATTAAAATCACCGAGTATATACATGTTGTCAGATTTTGGTACTGCCTTGACCACGGAGTCTAACTCCTCATTGAATGAATCCTTCACATCATCAAAGGAAGTGAGTGCCAGTTTTCAGGCAGTGATAATGGTGGCAAAACCACAAGTGGTTGCCAAGCGCAGGGATAATAATCTATCATTTCCGCTAGCTGGAAATTCAATCATTCCCAGTAGTGAATTCTTCACTGCCATGTTGTCTGTTTACTTCCTGTCTTCTACCCTTCCAAAAAAAGGTGTAACTGTTTTCCCTGAGTGACCCTTCCTCAGCGAGGCGAGTCTCCTGTAGGCCAGCAATATCAATGTTAAGACAACTGAGTTCGGCATCAATCACAGCCGTTTTTCTCATATCGTCAGGTCAGTGGAAAATTTTACGTTCCATGTTACAAGCCGTAGCTTGAGGTTTCTATTTTTCTTTTCAGCAGCACCTGGTGCATTGGTTTTACAGCCTGCTATACAGATTTTGTCCTAGCCCCAATCACCCATTGAAGCAGGCAGGCTGAGCCGGATCAGCACCCAATTGGCTGGGTGTTGCCCTGCTGATCAGTAACACCTGTAGGTGTCTCCCACCGTCATGCCCATGGCGCCCCATGTCTACGCCAATTGACAAGGACTTCTTCTTCTTCGTTCATCCGGATTTTTTTTTTCTGTTGTGCCTGTTTACAGCAGAGCTGCGTTCTTGCGCCGTTAGGTCGACACATCTGACCTCTGCGGGCATTTGTTGACCGGGTTAACCTTCCCGGGGTGACAAGGACTTGTAACCCGTAACTGCTACCTCTCGCTTTGATTCAGAGACCGGTTAAGACCAGGGATGGAGTTATACCTCTCCATAGTACAAAGACTCCGCTGAAATATAGAGACCATGTTTTGCTTATGCAGCGTGATCCCTCTCTCGGCATGCCTAGTTCACTCCACTCCATATTCACACAGAGGAAAGGTAACACCAATACGTCTGGAACAAGGCAAGCTGCAGAAGCTGCTGGATCAGCAAAGCAATGCTCTAAACTGCCCTGCCATGACATTTAGTCTTTAGGTTGCATTTCCCAGCACCAGGATAAGGCTTGTACCCTCCCAATTGCGCTCCTCCGCCCAAAGCCATTGGCACAATGTGGGGTGTCGGGTTTAGTAAGTGCCGCCCAACATTTGGCGCTAACAGAAAGCATGCAGTGCAGTTTACTGTCATATGGTAGCTCAGTCATATCTGACTAAGACCTGACACACAATCATCTAAAGGGGGCTGAGTGGTCTCGAGGTATTGTGTCCGCCTCGAGTGCTGAAGGTTCCGGGTTCAAGCCCCGGTGAGGGCCGGGACGTTTTCACGTGGACTTCTAGTGACAAAATTTCCCCTGGTCTCTGAGAAGTGAGATCAGACGCCTGTGTGTATTGTTGCGCACATAAAAATTCCCTTGGCAGTTGGAAATCAAAACAGATTAGCCTAATGGTGCTGCCCGGGCAAAAATTTCGAGTTAAAAAATCTAACCAAAGTATTTCAAGATCCTCGCCAGTGCTATGGAGCTCATGCACTGAGCTGAGATTCTCCAGACTCAGGCTTGAGTTAGGAGTAGAAAGGAGCACTTATGGGTTACACCCGTGGACTGTGATGTTGATCCGTCGACTAAACTAAACTAAACTAAGCACAACTATCCATCAATGTCAAAGAAATAATCCACCCATCAATGTAAGAGAAATCATCCACTCATCTATGTTAGAGAAATCATCCATTTATAAATGCTAGAGAAATCATCCATCTATCAATGTTAGACAAATCATCCACTTATCAATGTTAGAGAAATCATTTATCTATCAATGCTAGACAAATCATCCTCTCATCAATGTTAGAGAAATCTATCTATCTATGTTAGATAAATCATCCATCTATCAATGTTAGACAAATCATCCACTCATGAATGTTAGAGAAATCATCTATCTATCAATGTTAGATAAATTATCCAATCATCACTGTTAGAGAAATCATCCACCTATCAATGTTAGAGAAATAATCCGCTCATTAATATTAGAGAAATCTCCACTCATCAATTTTAGAGAAATCATCCACTCATCAATATTAGAGAAATCATCCACTCATCAATATTAGAGAAATCATCCACTCATATGTTGGAGAAAACATTCACCTATCAATATTAGAGAAATCATTTACCTATCAATATTAGAGAAATCATCCATCTATCAATGTTAGACAAATCATCCACTCAACAATGTTAAAGAAATCATCCACTCAGCAATGTTAGAGAAATCATCCATCCATCAATGTTTGAGAAATCATCCATTTATAAACGTTAGAGAAATCATCCACCCATCAGTGTGTATCTGACCTGTGTGTTCCCTACAGGTGCTGACCGGACTGTTCCTGAACTGTGTCAGTGTTCCTGTCCTGCTGTTTGCCACGGCCACCTGGGGTAACGCCTTCTTCCAATTTGACCACATGCCTCCAGAGTTTGCTAGAAATGTTACCAGCGTCTTGTCACACAATTAGTGAGATATGTTACCAGCGCCTCGTCACATAATTAGTGAGATATGTTACCATCGCCTCGTCACATAATTAGTGAGATATGTTACCAGTTCCTCGTCACACAATTAGTGAGATATGTTACCATCGCCTCGTCACACAATTAGTGAGATATGTTAACAGTGCTTCATCACAGAGTTAATGAGATATGTTACCAGCGCCTCATCACACAATTAGTGAGATATGTTACCAGCACCTTGGCACATAATTAGTGAGATATGTTACCAGTTCCTCATCACACAATTAGTGAGATATGTTAACAGTGCTTCATCACAGAGTTAATGAGATATGTTACCAGCGCCTCATCACACAATTAGTGTGATCTGTTATGAGCACCTCGCCACACAATTAGTGTGATCTGTTATGAGCACCTCGCCACACAATTAGTGTGATCTGTTATGAGTACCTCGCCATACAATTAGTGAGAGATGTTACGAACGCCTCATCACACAATTAGTGACAGCGTCATCAGGGATCTAGTGAGACAGGTTACCAGTGTCTCGTCACTTCATCATAGATCTAATAAGACATGCTACCAGTGTCTCGTCACTTCATCATAGATCTAATGAGACATGCTACCAGTGTCTTGTCATTTCATCATAGATCTAATGAGACATGCTACCAGTGTCTCGTCACTTCATCATATATCTAATGAGACATGCTACCAGTGTCTCATCACTTCATCATAGATCTAATGAGACATGCTACCAGTGTCTCATCACTTCATCATAGATTTAATGAGACATGCTACCAGTGTCTCATCACTTCATCACAGATCTAATGAGACATGCTACCAGTGTCTCATCACTTCATCATAGATCTAATGAGACATGCTACCAGTGTCTCGTCACTTCATCATAGATCTAATGAGACATGCTACCAGTGTCTCGTCACTTCATCATAGATCTAATGAGACATGCTACCAGTGTCTCATCACTTCATCACAGATCTAATGAGACATGCTACCAGTGTCTCATCACTTCATCATAGATTTAATGAGACATGCTACCAGTGTCTCATCACTTCATCATAGATTTAATGAGACATGCTACCAGTGTCTCATCACTTCATCATAGATCTAATGAGACATGCTACCAGTGTCTCATCACTTCATCATAGATCTAATGAGACATGCTACCAGTGTCCCGTCACTTCATCATAGATCTAATGAGACATGCTACCAGTGTCTCGTCACTTCATCACAGATCTAATGAGACATGCTACCAGTGTCTCGTCACTTCATCATAGATCTAATGAGACATGCTACCAGTGTCTCGTCACTTCATCATAGATCTAATGAGACATGCTACCAGTGTCTCATCACTTCATCACAGATCTAATGAGACATGCTACCAGTGTCTCATCACTTCATCATAGATTTAATGAGACATGCTACCAGTGTCTCATCACTTCATCATAGATCTAATGAGACATGCTACCAGTGTCTTGTCACTTCATCATAGATCTAATGAGACATGCTACCAGTGTCTCGTCACTTCATCATAGATCTAATGAGACATGCTACCAGTGTCTCATCACTTCATCATAGATCTAATGAGACATGCTACCAGTGTCTCATCACTTCATCACAGATCTAATGAGACATGCTACCAGTGTCTCATCACTTCATCATAGATTTAATGAGACATGCTACCAGTGTCTCATCACTTCATCATAGATTTAATGAGACATGCTACCAGTGTCTCATCACTTCATCATAGATCTAATGAGACATGCTACCAGTGTCTCATCACTTCATCATAGATCTAATGAGACATGCTACCAGTGTCTCGTCACTTCATCATAGATCTAATGAGACATGCTACCAGTGTCTCGTCACTTCATCATAGATCTAATGAGATCTAGTGAGACGTGTTACCAGCATCTTGTCATATCATTACAGATCTAGTGAGATATGCTATCAGTGTTTCGTCATATCATGACATATATAGTGATACACGATACCAGTGTCTTATCACATTATCATAGATCTAGTGATACATGCTACACATGTCTCGCCACACCATCACAGATCTAGTGAGAATTTCCTAGAACATTCTATGCAACACTACAGCATCATTTACTGATGTGATGTATTCTATGCTAGCACACACTGATGTCATATAGATTATACCAGCACACACTGATGTCATATAGATTATACCAGCCCACACAGATGTCATATAGATTATACCAGCACACACGGATGTCATATAGATTATACCAGCCCACACAGATGTCATATAGATTATACCAGCCCACACTGATGTCATATAGATTATACCAGCCCACACAGATGTCATATAGATTATACCAGCCCACACTGATGTCATATAGATTATACCAGCCCACACAGATGTCATATAGATTATACCAGCCCACACTGATGTCATATAGATTATACCAGCACACACGGATGTCATATAGATTATACCAGCCCACACAGATGTCATATAGATTATACCAGCCCACACAGATGTCATATAGATCATACCAGCACACACAGATGTCATATAGATTATACCAGCCCACACTGATGTCATATAGATCATACCAGCACACACGGATGTCATATAGATTATACCAGCCCACACAGATGTCATATAGATTATACCAGCCCACACTGATGTCATATAGATTATACCAGCCCACACAGATGTCATATAGATTATACCAGCCCACACAGATGTCATATAGATTATACCAGCACACACAGATGTCATATAGATCATACCAGCCCACACAGATGTCATATAGATTATACCAGCCCACACTGATGTCATATAGATTATACCAGCCCACACAGATGTCATATAGATTATACCAGCCCACACAGATGTCATATAGATCATACCAGCACACACAGATGTCATATAGATTATACCAGCCCACACAGATGTCATATAGATTATACCAGCACACACAGATGTCATATAGATTATACCAGCACATAAAGGTCATGCCTAGTTATACTATTCTCAGGTTTAATCTGTGTGTCCACACAAAGGTTGTGTCTAGTTATACTATTCTCAGAATTAATCTATGTGTATCCACACAAAGGTCATGCCTAGTTATACTATTCTCAGAATTAATCTATGTGTATCCACACAAAGGTCGTATGTATAGTTATACTATTCTCAGAATTAATCTATGTGTGTCTACACAAAGGCTGTATGTATAGTTATACTAATCTCAGATGTAATATATGTGTGTCCACACAAAGGTCGTGCCTAGTTATACTAATCTCAGATGTAATCTATGTGTGTAAACACAAAGGCTGTGTCTAGTTATACTAATCTCAGATGTAATCTATGTGTGTCCACACAAAGGTCGTGCCTAGTTATACTAATCTCAGGTGTAATCTATGTGTGTCAACACAAAGGCTGTGTCTAGTTATACTAATCTCAGATGTAATCTATGTGTGTCCACACAAAGGTCGTGCCTAGTTATACTAATCTCAGATGTAATCTATGTGTGTCAACACAAAGGCTGTGTCTAGTTATAGTATTCTCAGGTTTAAACTGTCTGTGTCCTTTCCTGTGCCATCTTGTTTTCTTCTTCTCCTGGTTCACTGGTATTTGTTCTCTCCATGAGCTCCACATAGGTAAACATCACTGCCCCAGGGAAACATTCCTGACACAGAGAAACATCAATTATACAGGAAAACATCAATTGCACTGAAAAACATACATGACACAAATATTGCTGACACAGGGAAACATCCCTGACACAAAATCACTGACAGGGAAAGATCACTAAATCAGGGATAAATCACTGAGGGAAATATCACTGGTACAGGGACATATCACTGAAAATAACTTCTGACACAAACACCACTGACACAGGGAAACATCACTGACATGAGCAAACATCACTGACCAAGGCAAATATCACTGACATGAGCAAACATCACTGACATGAGCAAATATCACTGACCCAGACAAGCATCACTGACCCAGGCAAACATCACTGACATGAGCAAATATTACTGACCAAGGTAAACATCACGGACCCAGAAAAACATCACTGACCCAGGCAAACATCGCATTTAATCAATCACAGTTAACATTTAATCAATCACAGTTAACATTTAATCAACCAGTGGTAACATTTAATCAATCAATTGTAACATTTAATCAATCTCAGTTAACATTTATCAATCAGAGGTAACATTTAATCCATCACAGTTAACATTTAATCCATCATACTAAATATCACAGTTAACATTTCATCAATCAGAGTGAACATAAAATCAATCACTATTAACATTTAATCAATCACATTTAATCAATGTTATGGCTGAAAAAATTATCACAGTTAACATTTCAACAATCAGTGTTTACATTTAATCAAATTAAAGTTAACATTTAATCAATCCTGTTAACATTTAATCAATGATATCAGTGTGTCTGAATAAAATTAATCACTTTTAATATAAAATATAGATAACATGACAAACAGCTATCATATGTTGCACACAATATGAAGTTATCATAAACAGCATATAATGTACAACCATCTTACAGTCATACAGTTGAGTTTTTGTAATGATATAACCACTGTCACATCATCTCATCTGTCATGTCATCTAATTTATCACAACATCTCATCTGTCACGTCATCTAATTTATCACAACATCTCATCTGTCATGTCATCTAATTTATCACAACATCTCATCTGTCATGTCATCTAATTTATCACATCTCATCTGTCACGTCATCTCATCTGTCATGTAATCTCATCTGAAACATCATCTTATGTCACATCATCTCATCTATCGCTTACTCTCATCTGTCACATCATGTCATCTGTCACATCATCTCATCTGTCATATCATGTCATTTTCTCACATCATCTCAGTTTTTCATATCATCTCATTTGTCATGTCATCTCATCTGTCACACATCTCATCTGTCATGTAATCTCATCTGCAAACACATCTTATGTCACATCTCATCTATCGCTTACTCTCATCTGTCACATCATGTCATCTATCACGTTACCTCATCTGTCAGTGTACATAGGAACACTGTCACATGTTTGGGTCTGCAGATGTATCCCACAGATAAAATAAGTAAGTATAAAATTATATAAAATACAAATTAGTATATAAAAATATAAACTCAAACAAATATAGAAATATAGAAATATGCCAACAACTGTTCCCCACTAGACAATACATTATATAAACTCAACAAATATAGAAACAAACATATAGCTGGGAGGGGGGGGGGGGGGGGGGGGGGGTGTGTGGGTGTGTGTGTGTTACAAAGTCAATCTCTATAGGAAGACATGAGTGGGATAGGCATAAAGCAAAGAATGGGAAGGGCACACAAATAAGTAGAAATGGCAAATGCGTGAGCTGTGAGAGAATCAGATTATAATAAATATTAAATAAAACTGTGTTGGTCAATGAGGTCGGATGAGGAAAGATACGCCATCCACTGCCTGTTTTGTGGATGTATTTCATGCCACGCTATGGCTGATGACAGAAATTGCACTGAGGCTCAGTCAGGACACCCCATCATGGAGTGAGATCCAGGCATCATGGCCTGTCTTGGACCTCGGTTTAAGGCCTGTCTGTACATGCTTCATACTCCAAGGGTAACATTCCCTAATGCTATTATTGTTAATGAAATCTTGCGATAGAGATACAGCATGATACTGTCGTCATGAGAGGTCTCCAAGACATCCGTCAGTACAAACATTGACACATCACAATAAGTCTACATCCAGCTATAACACCATTGATTCACCCAGTCTATGGCTAACAATCTCAACCTGGAAGAAATATACTATTTCTGTGAACATGTTCGCAATGGTCTAGTTCTTCCCTAACTGATAATATATTAATAATGTAGACAATGTACTAGCTCTGTGCAGCTCATGTTTAGTTGTTCATGCACTAATGCCCTACACATTCATTTATACGAGATGGTAGAGCTTCATATGTAACATACGTGAGAAGATTATCTCTTGGTCTGTTCAATGCTGTGTGTCATTTGTGTGGTCAGACAGCAGACTTGTCTAGTCTTGTTCAATGCTATGTGTCATCTGTGTGGTCAGACAGCAGACTTGTCTAGTCTTGTTCAATGCTATGTGTCATCTGTGTGGTCAGACAGCAGACTTGTCTAGTCTTGTTCAATGCTATGTGTCATCTGTGTGGTCAGACAGCAGACTTGTCTAGTCTGCCAGTTAGTGTAGCTGTAGTGTATATATTGTGTTCCCTGGAGACCTGTATTTGGTGTGCACAACTTGCTGTTGCTATGTATCATCTGTGAAGCCTGTGAGCACAAAATACATTTCCCAATATGACTAAAGAGTGTTTTATTTGTGTTTTGTGTGTGTTGTGAGAGAACATAGCCACCACCACTACAGCATCTTATCTTCAACATTTTATATCTCCCCTCATCTGTGCCTGTCATTCTATTGCTTCAAGGCTTCACATAACAGCAAATCCTCCTGTCAATCTATTGCTTCAAGGCTTCACATACCAGCAAACCCTCCTGTCAATCTATTGCTTCAAGACTTCACATAACCCTCCTGTCATTCTATTGCTTCAAGGCTTCACATAACAGCAAATCCTCCTGTCAATCTATTGCTTCAAGGCTTCACATACCAGCAAATCCTCCTGTCATTCTATTGCTTCAAGGCTTCACATACCAGCAAACCCTCCTGTCATTCTATTGCTTCAAGGCTTCACATAACAGCAAATCCTCCTGTCATTCTATTGCTTCAAGGCTTCACATAACAGCAAATCCTCCTGTCAATCTATTGCTTCAAGGCTTCACATAACAGCAAATCCTCCTGTCATTCTATTGCTTCAAGGCTTCACATAACAGCAAATCCTCCTGTCAATCTATTGCTTCAAGGCTTCACATAACAGCAAATCCTCCTGTCAATCTATTGCTTCAAGGCTTCACATACCAGCAAACCCTCCTGTCAATCTATTGCTTCAAGACTTCACATACCAGCAAACCCTCCTGTCAATCTATTGCTTCAAGACTTCACATACCAGCAAACCCTCCTGTCAATCTATTGCTTCAAGGCCTGTGTCACATATTTGTCTGTCTGTCTGTCTGAAGCACAATGCAAACATGCCAGCAAACTCTGCATACTCTCTACACACCTGGGCTTGAAGTTTTGCCTGGAGTCAGCACTGATTCAGTGATATAATACCTGCTGTACGCACACATGCACACACATACACACACTCACACAAAAATGACCACACCTGAAAGTCTGCATGTGGACACATCTGGATACAATGAGGACACACCAATCAGTGACTGTTGTAGAGCTGCTGGCTTCCTGTCCTGTGCCCTGAATGAAGGCAGAGGAAAGCCGTCTGGTGCAGGCACCAAGAGCCAGACTGTAGCCTGTGCCCCACCCACCAGGCTAGTGCTTCTGTGCGTACATGTGTGTTATTGCCATAAACATTAAAGCATGCCCAACAACACTCCATCAACAACAACACTGCATGCACAAATATCCACTAACACAATAAACATATAATAAATGCAGTTTGATGGAACTAACGTCTTACCAAAGTGAAAACAGCAATACACCACAGATGTGTGTGCGTTTGTGTATACATATATATATATCACATGTTTTTGATTTCTCCAGGTGTACTTCTCTCAAAGTTACCAATTATCTGGTCAATAAAACCACACATCCCTTCTCGTACTACACCTCACATACTCCCAGACAGGTACCAATGACCATACACCTACAAGACAGGTATCAATAACCTCATCTACAAGACAGGTATATTACTACAGTACAAGACAGGTATCAATAACCTCATCTACAAGACAGGTATATTACTACAGTACAAGACAGGTATATTACTACAGTACAAGACAGGTATATTACTACAGTACAAGACAGGTATATTACTACAGTACAAGACAGGTATCAATATCCACACCTACAAGACATGTATCAATTACCACACCTACAAGACAGGTATCAATATCCACACCTACAAGACATGTATCAATTACCACACCTACAAGACATGTATCAATTACCACACCTACAAGACATGTATCAATTACCACACCTACAAGACATGTATCAATTACCACACCTACAAGACAGGTATCAATTACCACATCTACAAGACATGTATCAATTACCACACCTACAAGACAGGTATCAATTACCACACCTACAAGACATGTATCAATTACCACATCTACAAGACATGTATCAATTACCACATCTACAAGACATGTATCAATTACCACACCTACAAGACATGTATCAATTACCACACCTACAAGACATGTATCAATTACCACACCTACAAGACATGTATCAATTACCACACCTACAAGACAGGTATCAATTACCACATCTACAAGACATGTATCAATTACCACACCTACAAGACAGGTATCAATTACCACACCTACAAGACATGTATCAATATCCATATCAACAAGACAGGTATCAATATCCATATCAACAAGACAGGTATCAATATCCATATCAACAAGACAGGTATCAATATCCACACCTACAAGACAGGTATCAATTACCTCATCAACAAGACAGGTATCAATATCCATATCAACAAGACAGGTATCAATTACCACACCTACAAGACATGTATCAATTACCACACCTACAAGACAGGTATCAATATCCACACCTACAAGACAGGTATCAATATCCACACCTACAAGACATGTATCAATTACCACACCTACATGACATGTATCAATTACCACACCTACAAGACATGTATCAATTACCACACCTACAAGACATGTATCAATTACCACACCTACAAGACATGTATCAATTACCACACCTACAAGACATGTATCAATATCCACACCTACAAGACAGGTATCAATATCCACACCTACAAGACAGGTATCAATTACCACACCTACAAGACATGTATCAATATCCACACCTACAAATTCAGGTATCAATATCCACACCTACAAGACAGGTATCAATTACCACACCTACAAGACATGTATCAATTACCACACCTACAAGACATGTATCAATTACCACACCTACAAGACAGGTATCAATTACCACATCTACAAGACATGTATCAATTACCACATCTACAAGACATGTATCAATTACCACACCTACAAGACATGTATCAATTACCACACCTACAAGACATGTATCAATTACCACACCTACAAGACATGTATCAATTACCACACCTACAAGACAGGTATCAATATCCACACCTACAAGACATGTATCAATATCCATATCAGCAAGACAGGTATCAATATCCATATCAACAAGACAGGTATCAATATCCATATCAACAAGACAGGTATCAATTACCACACCTACAAGACAGGTATCAATTACCACACCTACAAGACAGATATCAATTACCACATCTACAAGACAGGTATCAATTACCTCATCAACAAGACAGGTATCAATATCCACACCTACAAGACAGGTATCAATTACCTCATCAACAAGACAGGTATCAATATCCACACCTACAAGACAGGTATCAATATCCATATCAACAAGACAGGTATCAATTACCACATCTACAAGACAGGTATCAATTACGACATCTACAAGACAGGTATCAATTACCTCATCAACAAGACAGGTATCAATATCCACACCTACAAGACAGGTATCAATTACCACACCTACAAGACATGTATCAATTACCACACCTACAAGACATGTATCAATTACCACACCTACAAGACAGGTATCAATTACCACATCTACAAGACATGTATCAATTACCACATCTACAAGACATGTATCAATATCCACACCTACAAGACAGGTATCAATTACCACACCTACAAGACATGTATCAATTACCACACCTACAAGACATGTATCAATTACCACACCTACAAGACAGGTATCAATTACCACATCTACAAGACATGTATCAATTACCACATCTACAAGACATGTATCAATTACCACACCTACAAGACATGTATCAATTACCACACCTACAAGACATGTATCAATTACCACACCTACAAGACATGTATCAATTACCACACCTACAAGACAGGTATCAATATCCACACCTACAAGACATGTATCAATATCCATATCAACAAGACAGGTATCAATATCCATATCAACAAGACAGGTATCAATATCCATATCAACAAGACAGGTATCAATATCCACACCTACAAGACAGGAATCAATATCCACACCTACAAGACAGGTATCAATATCCACACCTTCAAGACAGGTATCAATTACCACACCTACAAGACAGGTATCAATTACCTCATCAACAAGACAGGTATCAATATCCATATCAACAAGACAGGTATCAATATCCACACCTACAAGACAGGTATCAATATCCACACCTACAAGACAGGTATCAATATCCATATCAACAAGACAGGTATCAATTACCACACCTACAAGACATGTATCAATTACCACACCTACAAGACAGGTATCAATATCCACACCTACAAGACAGGTATCAATATCCACACCTACAAGACAGGTATCAATATCCACACCTACAAGACAGGTATCAATATCCATATCAACAAGACAGGTATCAATTACCACACCTACAAGACAGGTATCAATTACCACACCTACAAGACAGATATCAATTACCACATCTACAAGGACAGGTATCAATAACCTCATCAACAAGACAGGTATCAATATCCACACCTACAAGGACAGGTATCAATTACCTCATCAACACGGACAGGTATCAATATCACACCTACAAGACAGGTATCAATATCAATATCAACAAGACAGGTATCAATTACCACATCTACAAGACAGGTATCAATTACCACATCTACAAGACAGGTATCAATTACCTCATCAACAAGACAGGTATCAATATCCACACCTACAAGACAGGTATCAATATCCACATCTACAAGACAGGTATCAATTACCTCATCCAACAATGACAGGTACTCAATATCCACACCTACAAGACAGGTATCAATATCCACACCTACAAGACAGGTATCAATATCCACACCTACAAGACATGTATCAATATCCACATCTACAAGACAGGTATCAATGAACATACACCTACAAGACAGGTATCAATATCCACATCTACAAGACAGGTATCAATGAATCCATACAACTACAGACAGGTATCAATATCCCACACCTACAAGACAGGTATCAATATCCACACCTACAAGACAGGTATCAATATCCACACCTACAAGACAGGTATCAATATCCACTATCCTAACAAGACAGGTATCAATATCCATATCAACAAGACAGGTATCAATATCCACACCTACAAGACAGGTATCAATATCATATCAACAAGACAGGTATCAATATCCACACCTACAAGACAGGTATCAATATCCATATCAACAAGACAGGTATCAATATCCACACCTACAAGACAGGTATCAATATCCACACCTACAAGACAGGTATCAATATCCATATCACCTACAAGACAGGTATCAATATCCACACCTACAAGACAGGTATCAATATCCACACCTACAAGACAGGTTCATCAATTACCTCATCAACAAGACAGGTATCCAATATCCTATCAACAAGACAGGTATCAATATCCACACCTACAAGACAGGTATCAATAATCCACACCTACAAGACAGGTATCAATATCCACACCTACAAGAAGGTATCAATATCCACACCTACAAGACATGTATCAATATCCACATCCTACATAGACAGGTATCAATACCACACCTACAAGACAGGTATCAATATCCACACCTACAAGACATGTATCAATATCCCCACATATCACGCACAGGTATCAATGAACATACACCTACAAGACAGGTATCAATACCCACACCTACAAGACAGGTATCAATGACACAAACCTACAAGACAGAGTATCAATATCCACACCTACAAGACAGGTATCAATATCCACACCTACAAGACAGGTATCAATATCCACACCTACAAGACAGGTATCAATATCCACACCTACAAGACAGGTATCAATATCCATCTCACAAGACATGTATCAATATCCACACCTACAAGACAGGTATCAATATCCATATCAACAAGACAGGTATCAATATCCACACCTACAAGACAGGTTATCAATATCCACACCTACAAGACAGGTATCAATATCCACACCTACAAGACAGGTATCAATATCCACACCTACAAGGACAGGTATCAAATCACACCTACAAGACAGGTATCAATATCCACACCTACAAGACAGGTATCAATTACCACACCTACAAGGACAGGTATCAATATCCACACCTACAAGACATGTAATCAATATCCACACCTAAAGACAGGTATCAATATCCACACCTACAAGACAGGTATCAATTACCACACCTACAAGACAGGTATCAATTACCACACCTACAAGACAGGTATCAATATCCACACCTACAAAACAGGTATCAATTACCACACCTACAAGACAGGTATCAATTACCACACCTACAAGACAGGTATCAATTACCACACCTACAAGACAGGTATCAATTACCACACCTACAAGACAGGTATCAATTACCACACCTACAAGACAGGTATCAATATCCATTCCTACAAGACAGGTATCAATATCCACACCTACAAGACAGGTATCAATATCCACACCTACAAGACAGGTATCAATATCCACACCTACAAGATAGGTATCAATTACCACACCTACAAGACAGGTATCAATTACCACACCTACAAGACAGGTATCAATATCCACACCTACAAGACAGGTATCAATTACCACACCTACAAGACAGGTATCAATTACCACACCTACAAGACAGGTATCAATATCCATATCAACAAGACGGTATCAATATCCATATCAACAAGACAGGTATCAATATCCACACCTACAAGACAGGTATCAATATCCACACCTACAAGACAGGTATCAATATCCACATCTACAAGACAGGTATCAATATCCATAACAACAAGACATGTATCAATATCCACACCTACAAGACAGGTATCAATATCCATATCAACAAGACAGGTATCAAAAGCCACACCTACAAGACAGGTATCAATATCCACACCTACAAGACAGGTATCAATATCCACACCTACAAGACAGGTATCAATATCCATATCACAAGACATGTATCAATATCCACACCTACAAGCCAGGTATCAATATCCATATCAACAAGACAGGTATCAATATCCACACCTACAAGACAGGTATCAATATCCACACCTACAAGACAGGTATCAATATCCACACCTACAAGACAGGTATCAATATCCACACCTACAAGACAGGTATCAATATCCACACCTACAAGACAGGTATCAATATCCACACTACAAGACAGGTATCAATTACCACACCTACAAGACAGGTATCAATATCCACACCTACAAGACAGGTATCAATATCCACACCTACAAGACCGTATCAATATCCACACCTACAAGACAGGTATCAATTACCACACCTACAAGACAGGTATCAATTACCACACCTACAAGACAGGTATCAATATCCACACCTACAAGACAGGTATCAATTACCACACCTACAAGACAGGTATCAATTACCACACCTACAAGACAGGTATCAATTACCACACCTACAAGACAGGTATCAATTACCACACCTACAAGACAGGTATCAATTACCACACCTACAAGACAGGTATCAATATCCACACCTACAAGACAGGTATCAATATCCACACCTACAAGACAGGTATCAATATCCACACCTACAAGACAGGTATCAATTACCACACCTACAAGACAGGTATCAATATCCACACCTACAAGACAGGTATCAATATCCACACCTACAAGACAGGTATCAATTACCTCATCAACAAGACAGGTATCAATATCCATATCAACAAGACAGGTATCAATATCCACACCTACAAGACAGGTATCAATATCCACACCTACAAGACAGGTATCAATATCCATATCAACAAGACAGGTATCAATATCCACACCTACAAGACAGGTATCAATATCCACACCTACAAGACAGGTATCAATATCCACACCTACAAGACAGGTATCAATATCCATATCAACAAGACAGGTATCAATATCCACACCTACAAGACAGGTATCAATATCCACACCTACAAGACAGGTATCAATTACCTCATCAACAAGACAGGTATCAATATCCATATCAACAAGACAGGTATCAATATCCACACCTACAAGACAGGTATCAATATCCACACCTACAAGACAGGTATCAATATCCACACCTACAAGACAGGTATCAATATCCACACCTACAAGACATGTATCAATATCCACATCTACAAGACAGGTATCAATTACCACACCTACAAGACAGGTATCAATATCCACACCTACAAGACATGTATCAATATCCACATCTACAAGACAGGTATCAATGAACATACACCTACAAGACAGGTATCAATATCCACACCTACAAGACATGTATCAATGAACATACACCTACAAGACAGGTATCAATATCCACACCTACAAGACAGGTATCAATATCCACACCTACAAGACAGGTATCAATATCCACACCTACAAGACAGGTATCAATATCCACACCTACAAGACAGGTATCAATATCCATATCAACAAGACATGTATCAATATCCACACCTACAAGACAGGTATCAATATCCATATCAACAAGACAGGTATCAATATCCACACCTACAAGACAGGTATCAATATCCACACCTACAAGACAGGTATCAATATCCACACCTACAAGACAGGTATCAATATCCACACCTACAAGACAGGTATCAATATCCACACCTACAAGACAGGTATCAATATCCACACCTACAAGACAGGTATCAATTACCACACCTACAAGACAGGTATCAATATCCACACCTACAAGACAGGTATCAATATCCACACCTAGAAGACAGGTATCAATATCCACACCTACAAGACAGGTATCAATTACCACACCTACAAGACAGGTATCAATTACCACACCTACAAGACAGGTATCAATATCCACACCTACAAGACAGGTATCAATTACCACACCTACAAGACAGGTATCAATTACCACACCTACAAGACAGGTATCAATTACCACACCTACAAGACAGGTATCAATTACCACACCTACAAGACAGGTATCAATTACCACACCTACAAGACAGGTATCAATATCCATTCCTACAAGACAGGTATCAATATCCACACCTACAAGACAGGTATCAATATCCACACCTACAAGACAGGTATCAATATCCACACCTACAAGACAGGTATCAATTACCACACCTACAAGACAGGTATCAATTACCACACCTACAAGACAGGTATCAATATCCACACCTACAAGACAGGTATCAATTACCACACCTACAAGACAGGTATCAATTACCACACCTACAAGACAGGTATCAATATCCATATCAACAAGACAGGTATCAATATCCATATCAACAAGACAGGTATCAATATCCACACCTACAAGACAGGTATCAATATCCACACCTACAAGACAGGTATCAATATCCACACCTACAAGACAGGTATCAATATCCACACCTACAAGACAGGTATCAATATCCATATCAACAAGACATGTATCAATATCCACACCTACAAGACAGGTATCAATATCCATATCAACAAGACAGGTATCAATATCCACACCTACAAGACAGGTATCAATATCCCACCTACAAGACAGGTATCAATATCCACACCTACAAGACAGGTATCAATATCCATATCAACAAGACATGTATCAATATCCACACCTACAAGACAGGTATCAATATCCATATCAACAAGACAGGTATCAATATCCACACCTACAAGACAGGTATCAATATCCACACCTACAAGACAGGTATCAATATCCACACCTACAAGACAGGTATCAATATCCACACCTACAAGACAGGTATCAATATCCACACCTACAAGACAGGTATCAATATCACACCTACAAGACAGGTATCAATTACCACACCTACAAGACAGGTATCAATATCCACACTACAAGACAGGTATCAATATCCACACCTACAAGACAGTATCAATATCCACACCTACAAGACAGGTATCAATTACCACACCTACAAGACAGGTATCAATTACCACACCTACAAGACAGGTATCAATTACCACACCTACAAGACAGGTATCAATATCCACACTACAAGACAGGTATCAATTACCACACCTACAAGACAGGTATCAATTACCACACTACAAGACAGGTATCAATTACCACACCTACAAGACAGGTATCAATTACCACACCTACAAGACAGGTATCAATTACCACACCTACAAGACAGGTATCAATATCCATTTCTACAAGACAGGTATCAATATCCACACCTACAAGACAGGTATCAATATCCACACCTACAAGACAGGTATCAATATCCACACCTACAAGACAGGTATCAATTACCACACCTACAAGACAGGTATCAATTACCACACCTACAAGACAGGTATCAATATCCACACCTACAAGACAGGTATCAATTACCACACCTACAAGACAGGTATCAATTACCACACCTACAAGACAGGTATCAATTACCACACCTACAAGACAGGTATCAATTACCACACCTACAAGACAGGTATCAATATCCATTCCTACAAGACAGGTATCAATGAACATACATCCACAAGACAGTTATAAAATACCATACACAGACATCAACGACACACAGGTGAGTTGAGCTAAGAAACAACATCACTGCACTCAGGACATTCCCACATGCACTCCGTCCCCTCATTCAACAGCCAGCGAAGAGTCATACTACTAATGGTTCCAACTGCCACCTGACTGAAAGTTCTCCTGGTCTTCCATCTCATATTTGAGATTCATCCAAAGCCCCTGCTGATCCCTTGCCATATCATTCTCTCCACATATAGGTGCTCAATCTGTTCCACCACTTTCTCTACCTGGTTCCACAGGCGCCCGACCACCTCTCTGAAAGGTTCATTCCTTGCCAGCCTATCAGCCTGTTCATTCCCACACACTCCTTGCATGACCAGGGCAGAAAATCCACACAATTCTGACAATCTGCGACCTTTGAAGTGAGGTGAAACTGTCCAACTATTACACATGTACAGATGACACCTATCACAAGACATCATGTCACATGTACCTCCATCACACAGGTTAACATAGTACCTGAACATAATTCTCTCTCTCTCTCTCTCCCTCCCTTCCCCTCTCTGGCTCCTTTATCTTCCCTCTCACACATATTATATACTTGCTCATAAAGACAGAGTTATCAATAGCCCTTTACATCAAAAATGTAGGTACACGTGATATTTTACATCCATTATGTACTCACATCAGCACTTTACATCCATCACATGGTTATAACATGGCACTTTACATCCATCACATGGTTATATCATGGCACTTTACATCCATCACATGGTTATAACATGGCACTTTACATCAATGATACATTT
Source organism: Cepaea nemoralis (assembly GCA_014155875.1). Taxonomy (NCBI): domain Eukaryota; kingdom Metazoa; phylum Mollusca; class Gastropoda; order Stylommatophora; family Helicidae; genus Cepaea; species Cepaea nemoralis. The sequence continues at coordinate 213,299 of JACEFZ010016790.1, read as the reverse complement.
ATAATATGGCACTTCACATCCATTACACAGGAATAACTGGTATTGTATATCAATCAAATATGTGAATATGGCACTTTATATTCATGATAGTAGTTATAAATGGCAATTTAAAACCATGATACAGTTATAAATGGGACTTTATATCTATTATACAATCAAGTCTACATGATATAGTAGATGTGTGAGAGAGAACACTTTACTCTACAAGATATAGTAGATGTGTGAGAGAGAACACTTAACTCTACACTTAACTCTACAAGATATAGTAGATGTGTGAGAGAGAACTCTTTACTCTACAAGATATAGTAGATGTGTGAGAGAGAACACTTTACTCTACAAGATATAGTAGATGTGTGAGAGAGAACACTTTACTCTACAAGATATAGTAGATGTGTGAGAGAGAACACTTAACTCTACAAGATATAGTAGATGTGTGAGAGAGAACACTTAACTCTACAAGATATAGTAGATGTGTGAGAGAGAACACTTACTCTACAAGATATAGTAGATGTGTGAGAGAGAACACTTTACTCTACAAGATATAGTAGATGTGTGAGAGAGAACACTTTACTCTACAAGATATAGTAGATGTGTGAGAGAGAACACTTTACTCTACAAGATATAGTAGATGTGTGAGAGAGAACACTTTACTCTACAAGATATAGTAGATGTGTGAGAGAGAACACTTTACTCTACAAGATATAGTAGATGTGTGAGAGAGAACACTTTACTCTACAAGATATAGTAGATGTGTGAGAGAGAACACTCAAGTCTACAAGATATAGTAGATGTGTGAGAGAGAACACTTTACTCTACAAGATATATAGATGTGTGAGAGAGAACACTTTACTCTACAAGATATAGATAGATGTGTGAGAGAGAACACTTACTCTACAAGATATAGTATGTGTGAGAGAGAACACTTTACTCTACAAGATATAGTAGATGTGTGAAGAGAACACTTTACTCTACAAGATATAGTAGATGTGTGAGAGAGAACTCTTTACTCTACAAGATATAGTAGATGTGTGAGAGAGAACTCTTTACTCTACAAGATATAGTAGATGTGTGAGAGAGAACTCTTTACTCTACAAGATATGGTAGATGTGTGAGAGAGAACTCTTTACTCTACAAGATATGGTAGATGTGTGAGAGAGAACACTTTACAAGATATAGTAGATGTGTGAGAGAGAACACTTTACTCTACAAGATATAGTAGATGTGTGAGAGAGAACACTTTACTCTACAAGATATAGTAGATGTGTGAGAGAGAACTCTTTACTCTACAAGATATAGTAGATGTGTGAGAGAGAACACTTTACTTTACAAGATATATTAGATGTGTGAGAGAGAACACTTTACTCTACAAGATACAGTAGATGTGTGAGAGAGAACACTTTACAAGATATAGTAGATGTGTGAGAGAGAACACTTTACAAGATATAGTAGATGTGTGAGAGAGAACACTTAACTCTACAAGATATAGTAGATGTGTGAGAGAGAACACTTTACTCTACAAGATATAGTAGATGTGTGAGAGAGAACTCTTTACTCTACAAGATATGGTAGATGTGTGAGAGAGAACACTCAAGTATACAAGATATAGTAGATGTGTGAGAGAGAACACTTAACTCTACAAGATATAGTAGATGTGTGAGAGAGAACACTTTACTCTACAAGATATAGTAGATGTGTGAGAGAGAACACTCAAGTATACAAGATATAGTAGATGTGTGAGAGAGAACACTTAACTCTACAAGATATAGTAGATGTGTGAGAGAGAACACTTTACTCTACAAGATATAGTAGATGTGTGAGAGAGAACACTTTACTCTACAAGATATAGTAGATGTGTGAGAGAGAACACTTTACTCTACAAGATATAGTAGATGTGTGAGAGAGAACACTTTACAAGATATAGTAGATGTGTGAGAGAGAACACTTAACTCTACAAGATATAGTAGATGTGTGAGAGAGAACACTTTACTCTACAAGATATAGTAGATGTGTGAGAGAGAACACTTTACTCTACAAGATATAGTAGATGTGTGAGAGAGAACACTCAAGTCTACAAGATATAGTAGATGTGTGAGAGAGAACACTTTACTCTACAAGATATAGTAGATGTGTGAGAGAGAACACTTTACTCTACAAGATATAGTAGATGTGTGAGAGAGAACACTTTACTCTACAAGATATAGTAGATGTGTGAGAGAGAACACTTTACTCTACAAGATATAGTAGATGTGTGAGAGAGAACACTTTACTCTACAAGATATAGTAGATGTGTGAGAGAGAACACTTTACAAGATACAGTAGATGTGTGAGAGAGAACACTTTACAAGATATAGTAGATGTGTGAGAGAGAACACTTAACTCTACAAGATATAGTAGATGTGTGAGAGAGAACACTTTACTCTACAAGATATAGTAGATGTGTGAGAGAGAACTCTTTACTCTACAAGATATGGTAGATGTGTGAGAGAGAACACTCAAGTATACAAGATATAGTAGATGTGTGAGAGAGAACACTTTACTCTACAAGATATAGTAGATGTGTGAGAGAGACACTTTACTCTACAAGATATAGTAGATGTGTGAGAGAGAACACTTTACTCTACAAGATATAGTAGATGTGTGAGAGAGAGAACACTTTACTCTACAAGATATAGTAGATGTGTGAGAGAGAACACTTTACTCTACAAGATATAGTAGATGTGTGAGAGAGAACACTTTACCTACAAGATATAGTAGATTGTGAGAGAGAACACTTTACTCTACAAGATATAGTAGATGTGTGAGAGAGAGAACACTTTACTCTACAAGATATAGTAGATGTGTGAGAGAGAACACTCAAGTCTACAAGATATAGTAGATGTGTGAGAGAGAACACTCAAGTCTACAAGATATAGTAGATGTGTGAGAGAGAACACTTCACGTCTACAGATATAGTAATGTGTGAGAGAGAACACCTTACAAGATATAGTAGTGTGAGAGAGAACACTTTACTCTACAAGATATAGTAGATGTGTGAGAGAGAACACTTAACTCTACAAGATATAGTAGATGTGTGAGAGAGAAACACTCAGTCTACAAGATATAGTAGATGTGTGAGAGAGAACACTCAAGTCTACAAGATATAGTAGATGTGTGAGAGAGAACACTCAAGTCTACAAGATATAGTAGATGTGTGAGAGAGAACACTCAAGTCTACAAGATATAGTAGATGTGTGAGAGAGAACACTCAAGTCTACAAGATATAGTAGATGTGTGAGAGAGAACACTCAAGTATACAAGATATAGTAGATGTGTGAGAGAGAACACTTAACTCTACAAGATATAGTAGATGTGTGAGAGAGAACACTTTACTCTACAAGATATAGTAGATGTGTGAGAGAGAACACTTTACTCTACAAGATATAGTAGATGTGTGAGAGAGAACACTCAAGTCTACAAGATATAGTAGATGTGTGAGAGAGAACACTCAAGTCTACAAGATATAGTAGATGTGTGAGAGAGAACACTTTACTCTACAAGATATAGTAGATGTGTGAGAGAGAACACTCAAGTCTACAAGATATAGTAGATGTGTGAGAGAGAACACTCAATATACAAGATATAGTAGATGTGTGAGAGAGAACACTTTACTCTACAAGATATAGTAGATGTGTGAGAGAGAACACTTTACTCTACAAGATAATAGTAGATGTGTGAGAGAGAACACTTTACTCTACAAGATATAGTAGATGTGTGAGAGAGAACACTTACTCTACAAGATATAGTAGATGTGTGAGAGAGGAACACTTCAAGTCTACAAGATAGAGTAGATGTGTGAGAGAGAACAACTTTCACGTCTACAAGATATAGTAGATGTGTGAGAGAGAACACTTAAAGTCTACAAGATATAGTAGATGTGTGAGAGAGAACACTTTAGCTCTACAAGATATAGTAGATGTGTGAGAGAGAACACTCTTAAGTCTACAAGATATAGTAGATGTGTGAGAGAGAACACTCAAGTATACAAGATATAGTAGATGTGTGAGAGAGAACACTTAACTCTACAGATATAGGGTAGATGTGTGAGAGAGAACACTTTACTCTACAAGATATAGTAGATGTGTGAGAGAGAACAATTCAGTCTACAAGATATAGTAGATGTGTGAGAGAGAACACTTTACTCTACAAGATATAGTAGATGTGTGAGAGAGAACACTTACTTCTACAAGATATAGTAGATGTGTGAGAGAGAACACTAAACTCTACAAGATATAGTAGATGTGTGAGAGGAGAACCACTTTACTCTACAAGATATAGTAGATGTGTGAGAGAGAACTCATTACGTCTACAAGATATAGGTAGATGTGTGAGAGAGAACACTCAAGTCTACAAGATATAGTAGATGTGTGAGAGAGAACACTCAAGTCTACAAGATATAGTAGATGTGTGAGAGAGAACACTTTACTCTACAAGATATAGTAGATGTGTGAGAGAGAACACTTTACTCTACAAGATATAGTAGATGTGTGAGAGAGAACACTTTACTCTACAAGATATAGTAGATGTGTGAGAGAGAACACTTTACTCTACAAGATATAGTAGATGTGTGAGAGAGAACACTTAACTCTACAAGATATAGTAGATGTGTGAGAGAGAACACTTTACTCTACAAGATACAGTAGATGTGTGAGAGAGAACACTTTACAAGATATAGTAGATGTGTGAGAGAGAACACTTAACTCTACAAGATATAGTAGATGTGTGAGAGAGAACACTTTACTCTACAAGATATAGTAGATGTGTGAGAGAGAACTCTTTACTCTACAAGATATGGTAGATTTGTGAGAGAGAACACTCAAGTATACAAGATATAGTAGATGTGTGAGAGAGAACACTTAACTCTACAAGATATAGTAGATGTGAGAGAGAGAACTCTTTACTCTACAAGATATGGTAGATGTGTGAGAGAGAACACTCAAGTATACAAGATATAGTAGATGTGTGAGAGAGAACTCTTTACTCTACAAGATATAGTAGATGTGTGAGAGAGAACACTTTACTCTACAAGATATAGTAGATGTGTGAGAGAGAACACTTTACTCTACAAGATATAGTAGATGTGTGAGAGAGAACACTTTACTCTACAAGATATAGTAGATGTGTGAGAGAGAACACTTTACTCTACAAGATATAGTAGATGTGTGAGAGAGAACACTTTACTCTACAAGATATAGTAGATGTGTGAGAGAGAACACTTTACTCTACATGATATAGTAGATGTGTGAGAGAGAACACTTTACTCTACAAGATATAGTAGATGTGTGAGAGAGAACACTTTACAAGATATAGTAGATGTGTGAGAGAGAACACTCAAGTCTACAAGATATAGTAGATGTGTGAGAGAGAACACTCAAGTATACAAGATATAGTAGATGTGTGAGAGAGAACACTCAAGTATACAAGATATAGTAGATGTGTGAGAGAGAACACTCAAGTCTACAAGATATAGTAGATGTGTGAGAGAGAACACTCAAGTCTACAAGATATAGTAGATGTGTGAGAGAGAACACTCAAGTATACAAGATATAGTAGATGTGTGAGAGAGAGAACACTCAAGTATACAAGATAGATATATTAGTACAGAACACTGTGGGAACCAAATGTCTGGATGCAGGTCTGGATGATGTGGAGAGCGGATGTTGCAGCAGAGTTGACGGCCGCCACCAGCTCCCGTATTCTCTGGTTGTGGATAAACAAGTCAACATCATCTCGAAACATGGTTCGGGCACGCCTGACAACCTGCAGCAAGCAAATAGTTACTGAGTTGTTTGATGTTAACTGTGTGGTGTATATTGTTATCTGTGTGGTGTTTGATGTTAACTGTGTGGTGTTTGATGTGAACTGTGTGGTGTATGTTGTTGTTAATTGTGTGGTGTTTGATGTTAACTGTATGGTGTTTGATGTTAACTGTGTGGCATATGATGATGTTAACTGTGTGGTGTTTGATGTTAACTGTGTGGTGTTTGATGTTAACTGTGTGGTATACATTGTCAACTGTGTGGCGTTCGTTGTTAACTGTGTGGTGTATGATGTTAACTGTGTGGTGTACGATGATGTTAACTGTGTGGTGTATGTTGTTAACTGTATGGTGTATGATGTTAACTGTGTGGTGTGATTGATTGATTTAGGAACAGACATCACAGCATTCGGGGCATTCCCATAAGTGCTCCGTCCCCATCCTCAGCAGTCAGCGAAGAGTTCCAACACTAATAGTACCAGTAGCAATCTGATTATATGTCCGTCTCGCCTTTCCTCTGAGCGTCAATCGTCAGCCAGATCCCCTCGTCACCCCTCGCTGTCGCATTCTTGCCAGACCATGGTAATCCATTTGCTCCTCCGAGGTGTACACGTGCTCCCACAAGGCCGCAACCACGTCTGCCTTGTCATGCATTAATACTCCACCAAGTTTTGCAGAGCCAGCCAATCTGTCCGCCTGTTCATTCCCCAGCACACCAGCATGCCCCGGAGAAAAGATCCAGACGATGCTTGTCACCTGTGACTTCCGAAGCGAAGCAAGCCACTCTGCACGAAGCTTGCCTGTCCTCACCCTACTCAGCATGCTTTCTGAGTCAGTTACAATCACGATGTGTGTGTGTATCGTATTCTCCATCCAGCGGAAAGCTGCACTGACCGCCTCCACCTCCATTCTTAAGCTAGAACTGTGTGGTGTATGTTGTTAACTGTGTGGTGTAAGATGTTAACATGTATGGTGTAAGATATTAACTGTGTGGTGTATGTTGTTAACTGTTTGGTGTATGTTGTTAACTGTGTGGTGTTATGTTGTTAACTGTGTGGTGTAAGGTGTTAACTTTGTGGTACACGTTGTAGTTAACTGTGTGGTGTATGATGTTAAATGTGTGGTGTAAGATGTTAACTGTGTGGTGTATGATGTTAAATGTGTGGTGTAAGATGTTAACTGTGTGGTGTATGTTGTTAACTGTGTGGTGTATGATGTTAACTGTGTGGTGTATGATGTTAACTGAGTGGTGCAAGATGTTAAGCTGTGTGGCGTATGATGATGTTAACTGATTGGTGTATGATGATGTTAACTCTGTGGTGTATGATGATGTTAACTGTGTGGTGTAAGTTGTTAACTGTGTGATGTATGATGTTGTCAACTGTGTGGTTATTGTGGTTAATTGTGTGGTGTATGTCGTTAATTGTGTGGTGTATGTTGTTAAATGTGTGGTGTATGTTGTTAACTGTATGGTGTATGTTAACTGTATGGTGTATGATGTAACTGAATGGTGTATGATGTCAACTGTGTGGTGTCAGATGTTAGCTGAGTGGTGTATGATGTTAACTGTATGGTGTATGTTAACAGTGTGGTGTATCTTGTTAAATGTGTAGTGTTCATTGTTAACTGTGTGGTGTATGATGACATTAACTGTGTTGTGTATGATGTTAAATGTGTGGTGTATGATGTTAACTGTGTTGTGTATGATGATATTAACTGTGTGGTGTAAGTTAACTGTGTGGTGTCACATGTTAGCTGTGCGGTGTCACATGTTAGCTGTGTGGTGTATGATAATATTAACTGTGTGATGTATAGATGTTAACTGTGTGGTGTATGATGTTAACTGTGTGGTGCATGTTGTTAACTGTATGGTGTATGTTAAATGTATCTTATGAAATGTTCGTGCAAGATGTCAACTGCATGGTGCAAAATGTTAACTGTGTGGTGTATGTTAACTGTGTGGTGTATGATGATGTTAACTGTGTGGTGTATGTTGTTAACTGTGTGGTGTTTGATGTTAACTGTATAATGTATGATGATGGTAACTGTGTGGTGTAAGATGTTAACTGTGTGGTGTATGATGTTGTTAACTGTGGTGTATGTTGTTAAATGTATAGTGTATGCTAACTGTGTGGTGTATGATGTTAACTGTATGGTGTATGTTGTTGTTAACTGTGTGGTGTAAGATGTTAACTGTATGGTGTATGATGTTGTTATCTGTGTGGTGTATGCTGTTAACAGTGTGGTGTATGAAGTTGTTAACAGTGTGGTGTATGATATTGTTATCTGTGTGGTGTATGCTGTTAACAGTGTGGTGTATGAAGTTGTTAACTGTGTGGTGTATCATCAACGCGGCCTTTGGCAGACTGTACAAGAATGTATGGGACAGAACTGGAATAAGCCTGCAAACAAAGTTGAAAGTCTATAAAGCAGTTGTATTATCCACACTGTTATATGCTTGTGAAACCTGGACTGTTTATCAGCGACACGCTAGGAAATTAAACCACTTCCACACAGTCTGCCTTAGGAAGTTACTGAAGATTAAATGGCAAGACAAGATCCCAGACACTGAAGTCCTAGAAAGAGCGTCCATGCCCAGTATCCACACTCTACTAATGAAGAATCAGATTTGCTGGGCTGGTCACTTGACTCGCATGCCAGATCACAGGCTCCCTAAATGAATTTTTTACGGCGAGTTGCGTTATGGTAAACGCTCCCAAGGCGGTCAGAGGAAACGCTTTAAAGACACTCTGAAAATCTCACCGAATGCTTTTGGAATTCATCATGACACCTGGGAGACTGCAGCCAGAGACCGAAATTCGTGGCGTGCATCATAACGCAAGGGTGCAGTCACGTGTGAGGCAACCAGGACTGCAAGAGATGTGAAGAAAAGACAGAACAGAAAAACAACTGCAGAAAATCCTCCTCCGGAAACGTCAAGCATTCGTTGTCCACATTGTCAAAGAATAGTTCGAGCCAAAATAGGCCTTATCAGCCATCTTAGAACTCATGGCTCCATACTTTCAACCCCACTGGATGAAATGAATGGTCATCATCATTCTTGATGGACAAACAACAACAGCCAACAGGTGTATCATGATGTTAACTGTGTGGTGTATGATGGTGTTACATGTGTGGCATGTTTTTAACTTGTGTGGTGTATGTTTTTAACTGTGTGGTGTAAGATGATGTTAACTGTGTGGTTTATGATGTTAACTGTATGGTGTATGTTGTTATTAACTGTGCGGTGTATGATGTTAACAGTCTGGTGTATGATGATGTTAACTGTGTTGTATGATGATATTAACTGTATGGTGTAAGATGATGTTACCTGTGTAGTGTATTATGATGTTAACTATGTGGTGTATGATGATGTTAACTGTGCGGTGTATGATGTTAACTGTCTGGTGTATGATAATGTTAACCGTCTGGTGTATGATTTTAACTGTGTGGTGTATGATGATGTTAACTGTGTGGTGTATACTGTTGTTAACTGTGTGGTTTATGATGTTAACTGTGTGGTGTATGTTGTTAACTGCAATGATACGCTACATCAAATCACCTCGTGTAAGAACAATAAAGCACTGAACAATCACATGCTACAGACAGATCACCTCTTGTAAAAACAATGAAGCACTGAACGACATGATAAAGACAGATCACCTCTAGCAATAACAATGAAGTACTCATCAACGACATGTTACAGACGGATCACCTCTTGTAAGAACTAATGAAGCACTCATCAACGACATGCTACCAACTAATTACCTCCTGTCCCAGAGAGCAGACCGCTACCTGAGTGCCTGGAGTCTCCTGCTCTGGTAAACACTGGAAGCATGTCAGTGACTTGAATACAACATTAGGGAACTGGCAGTGGAACAGGTAACCTACAGAAGATATCACACACAGTACAACATTAGGGAACTGGCAGTGGAACAGGTAACCTACAGAAGATATCACATACAGTACAACATTAGGGAACTGGCAGTGGTACAGGTAACCTACAGAAGATATCACACACACTACAACATTAGGGAACTGGCAGTGGTATAGGTAACCTACAGAAGATATCACACACACTACAACATTAGGGAACTGGCAGTGGTATAGGTAACCTACAGAAGATATCACACACAGTACAACATTAGGGAACTGGCAGTGGTATAGGTAACCTACAGAAGATATCACACACAGTACAACATTAGGGAACTGGCAGTGGTATAGGTAACCTACAGAAGATATCACACACAGTACAACATTAGGGAACTGGCAGTGGAACAGGTGTCAAAGACTCAGTTATATAGGAATGAAGACCACCCTGAAAGAGTGGTCTACCTCAAGTAGAATAGAGGTAACCCAGTGCCCCTACATGAGGGCAGGGTAGGTGTAGGGAATAAATAAGAAGGGGAACTATTAAATAGTTCTCTCATGGGACACGGAGGTGTCAACCAGAGAGTAAGCACTCTGGTCACGGCCTATCACGCCAACGTGATAGACACGGAGAACTAAACTGAAACTCAAGAGAGGCCACTACTCTAGCGTGCTGAATGATGCCGCACGCAAAAGCCGTAGTGCGCCCCAAGTCCTTCCGCGTACTGTGTAAACAGCACGGGAGGAATGATCAGACGGGACACAGACTTCGTAGTGAACGCATCGCTTAGCGTCGATGCTTATTTCGTTAGCCGAGTAGATAGATTAGCAATAGGGTTAGGAAACGACTAGTGATAGGCAATTCTGTGCATTTATTCTTGTGTGATTTGTTAGCGACTGTTTGTTGTACATTGATGTGATGCAAAGAGCCAGTGGCAATAAAATGTGTAATCAATTCCTCTCGTACGACTAACAAGTCTTTTTGTGTGGTGCGAGAGAAGTTATCCCGGAATGCCTGTGACATCGGTTGATGACAGGCTAGGATAAAGTGGTGTCAGAAGTGTAGCTTGGACAATTGTTCAAGCTAAAACACTCACCCACGGCTCTAAAATAAGTATTACGGTTAGATAATCACAGGGTTTAATTTATGTTAGTGATAATGGCGTGTGCAGACAGAACAAAGTGCGAGCTGTGCCCATCGTGACCAAGTTATGTTTATTTATGCTTACTAAATTGTTTTGTGCTTATGAACATGTTTTCTTCTGATTTGTAAGTATTATTATTATAGTTTTGTATCATTTATTTCTACAATTACTTATTTATTTACTAGTATTTGTCAAATATGATTCACGGCGGAGCAATACACAAAAATGAGCCGAGAACAAAATCGATTTTTCCAATCTAAAAATAGCGCTGCGCCTGTGACGTATCGCGACTGACAAACAGCTGCGTTACGCCATTTGCAGTCAGCGACTGATTGTTTACAAATCGCAAAGCGGCTGCTCGCCTGAATCGTTGACTTATATCAAATATTATTTGTTTATATTAGTTATTATTGAATATATTTATTTATTTGAACATTATTATTACCTTTATATTTATTTCAAAGCATTTATTTAATTATTTATATACTTTTTCTATTTCTTACCGTCGCGATGGCACTACTTTTGCTATGCAAATAAGACGCAGTCTGCACAACACTTCCATAAATTAAACAGCTAGAGTTAGGGAAGGCAGAAGACGTTAGAACGAAGACAGGACAGTGACATTTATTATTAATTAAACCACATTGTATTGTCCTGGGGCATGTGATTGTACAAAATTGTCTAGAATTATATATCGTTTACAAGTGGTTAATTGTTGATGCTCTTGATAACCAGGGAGAACAACAGCTGGTCATAAGCATAACGCAAGCTGTATGTGGTATTGCCAGACGATTGGACTTGAGGTGCCAAACGATTGTACATGATTGATCTGGAATGTTAAGATGAGTATACCCAAATGATTTTGCATGCAATATGATTAATAATGCATCTCTTTTTCAGGGTGTAATCTATTATCATATTTTTTGTAGATCTGTTTGGCAGGTGTAATCTAAGAGCATAATTTTTGTACTCAGAGATTTAAAAACTTAACATATCTAATACAAATAAGTGAGTAAATATTTGAGTGCCTATCAACTCTAGCTAATTACCCAACAACATGGCAACATTAGCTGATTTCATAAAAGCAGGCAAGGAATTAGAATACACAGGAAAGGACTTAGAGCAATATGCTGATCAAAAATTTAGGGAAGCAAAAGAGGCTGAGAGAGATAAACGTGCACGAGAAAGACAACATCAAAAGGAGATTGTAGAACTAGCGGAGGTAACAAAACAGAAACAATTAGAACAAGATAATGAGATTAAGCAAAAACAATTAGAGCATGAGAAGGAGATTAAACAAAAGACAATTAGATCATGATAAGAGATAACAAAAACAATTAGATCATGATAAGAGAATTAAACAGAAAGGAATTAGAGATTAAACAAAGAGAGATAGATGAAATGGCAAGAGTAAAAGAAAAACAAATACAAGTTGAATCAGAGACACAGTTAAAGATGAAAGGTATGGATGTAGATTCACACTTAGAGATCTCCGCTACAAAACTAAAAAGTCAGCAAGAAGAAAATAAATTTAATAAGTACAAAAACATTATTAAGCCATTTTGTAAAGAAGATTCCATATCAGCCTGGACAGAAAATGTCGAAGTATCAACTGAAATACCACCAAGTACCAATCGATATGTGGGCCATGATCTACATGAAGAACCTCAGTGGGGAGCCCCTTAAAGTGATAGAATCAATACCAACTGATCTTAGATCTAACTATCAGTACATCCACGATAGGATAATGCAACATTTCTTACTTGATGCCCCGGGTATCAAGTACAGTTTTCCAATTTAAAACCAAAGCCAAGCGAGACCTTTATCGATTATGTCTCAAATGTCCAAAGCGTACTAAATAGATGGCTTAGTGCAGCAAAAATAGGAAAGGATTTTGAAAAACTTAGAAATTTAATAGCCATGGATAAAGTCATATCCACAATACCATCTCCTTTCGCTAAATTCCTGCAGCAGTCAGACATCGAGACCATAGAACAATTTGAAAAGAAAGGCTCTGCATATTTTTCCTCAAATAGAGATATTTTTAAGACATCAAATAGCGACTCTGAAATAGTCTCTTTTGTTAAGGACCAACCTAAAAGCTATCAGAGCAATAAAAAACCATTTCATAGAGTCGACAAGAAAGATAAAAAAGTGTCGAAATGTGTCTATTGCCAACTTTTTCATGATACTTATGCTATGTGTGATAAATCACCAAACTATCCGACACATCTTGAGATGGTCATTAAGAAACAACAAAACAAAAGAACTGCATACAGGCGTGCAGTCAAATGCTTCTTCTGTTCAAGCTACGGGCACTATTCCAATAAGTGCCTAGGCCGCCAAAGAATGAAGGCCAACAATGCAATTTTGATTGATACATCCTCTGATAGTGGTAGTGAGACTGAGTGTGATGTCGAGAATGAATTACCGTTTAACCAATCTGAAGATGTTTGTTGTGTAAACGATATTTTAAGCTTTGACAATTGTGAGCGATGTCACCAATTTCATGCAGACGGCAAACTTACATGTGGACATATTGTAACATCCTCCTTGGAGAATGCAAATGCAGCTGTAGCCTCCAGAGGCAATCTATTGTTTCACTCTGCAATGGTCAATGAGAAGCCATGCCGATGTTTGCTTGACAGTGGGAGCTCTATTATTGGTGTTAAAAAGGAACTTGTTAATCCAAAGGATTATACTGGTGACTCTGTAAAATGCCGTACTTTTTCTGGTAATATAGAAACCTATCCTCTGGCAAGAGCCCGTATAAACACCCCGTTCCTTTCTGGTACCTTTACATGTGCAATACTAGACAACCCTTGTACTGATTTAATTCTTGGGTGTCTACCCCAGCTAAGGCACTGCACAGATGAAGAAATATCCGCCTGGGAGGAGGAAAATGGACTAACTCCAGTGAACAGTGCAGATATCCTCAAACATCACAGCCCCAACAAAGGTGCTAGAACTATTAATCTTGAACCAGATCAAGACATACTGCTTTTACTTCCAGACAAACGGAATCTATTATTGACCTCATGGCAAGGGCCATTCAAAGTGGTACGAAAAATTTCGGATGTCGATTATGAAATATCGATAAACGGACACTTAAAGATATTTCATATCAACATGTTGAAACCCTACTTTTCACGACAAGAGACAGAATTAGAGACAGACGAACACAATGCACCCACACCTATGGATGAGACGACAGACGTACACAACGCAACTACACTAGTTAGCGAGACTGGCAAAGCCGACGAGATGCATACACTTAGTGAGCTTACAGAAAACGCACTTAGCACCACAACCGTACTGAATCAGGTAGACGACGACGGGATGGAACTACCTGTTCCAATTGTAGACAAGACTGCTACATTAGATTGTATACGATTAGAAACGGGACTAACAGAAGAGCAACGACGACAGATAATAGAATTAGTGACTGAATATAAGGACATATTTTCCGACATTCCAGGTAGGACGGACAGGATCGAGCACTCCATCCTTCTTTCGGACTCGAAGCCTATCAAATGCAGGCCGTACTCTATCCCACTTAGCTATAGAGAAAGTCTAAATAAGGAAATTCTTAATTTAGAAGCTAGTGGAATCATTCAAAAATCTACATCTGAGTACTCCTTTCCAATCGTCTTGGTCAAGAAAAAAGACTCCACCATTCGTCTTTGTGTGGACTATAGAAAACTCAACAATGTCACTAAGATCGACGCAGAACCAATTCCTTCCTGCGAAGATCTTATTCTGGATATGTCCACCTCCAAAATCTTCTCTAAATTAGACCTTACTAAGGGATATTGGCAGGTCCCTATGCAGACTCAATCTATCCATCTTACTGCATTCTCAACACCTCTAGGTCTTTACGAGTGGCGATTTCTTCCTTTCGGACTTCGTAATGCTCCTGCCACTTTCGTACGCTTAACTAGAGATTTACTACATGGAGTGACGAATACGGTGACATATATAGATGATATTTGTGTCCATACAGATGACTGGACAACACACTTACTGAAACTCAGACATGTCTTCGATAGGTTGCGACTCTTCGGTCTCACTGTCAAACCGAGCAAAGTCGAATTGGGCCTACAAGAAATTGATTTTTTGGGTCATGTCATTTCACAAGGACAACTGAAAACTGACAATAGAATTATTACTAAAATTATGAACCTGACCATGCCTACAACAAAGAAGCAGGTCAGGAGCCTTTTGGGTTTAGTAAATTATTATAGCAAGTTCATACCGAACTTAGCTGAAATTACAAGTGTATTTTCAAATGTTTTAAAAGCATCAGTAAAATTAGATGTCAAAGATGCATTATTAATTTCTGCATTGTCAAAATTGAAAATCCTATTTAGTAATGTACCAATCCTCCGTTTGCCTAATCCTAGGCTCGTTTATTATCTTAGGACAGATGCCAGCAGGATTTCCATCGCTGCAGTACTAGGCCAGTTTTATGATGGCATCTTCCATCCAATTTGCTACGTGAGCCGCAAGATCACACCGGCTGAGTCCAGATATTCCATATCAGAGTTGGAAGCCCTAAGCGTCATCTATTCGGTGAGGAAGTTGCATCGATTTCTGGCGGGTAATCACTTCGTAGTCCAGACTGACAACTCCCCAATCACGGTCATACAAAGTGGGGTACATCGCAATGACCGCATCTACAGGTGGTCATTAATATTACAGAATTATACTTTTAGTATAGAGCATATTAAGGGTAGGGACAACATTCTTGCTGATACCCTTAGTCGACCATCTGAGGTAGAAATACCTGATATTCCACATGAATAGGTAGTATAAGAAATGTTAATTTAGTACACTTAAAATATCCTGTGTAGAATATACTATTGAATACATAGACATCAGGATCAGGACTGTGTGCTAAGAACAGTGAACTACCATGTGTCCGTAGACAGCAGAATAAGAACTGTGCGCCAAGAACAAGGGAATCACCGTGTGTACATAGACAGCTCGTTACTTACTATGCTCCATGTGTGGTCCGGTGAATCACCTGTGTTAATCACATAAGAACAGTGTCAGAACATTGTAAAATAACAGACACGAAGATACTTGTCTACGACACCAGCGGACTCGACGAGTGGAAGAATACCCATAAGACACAAGTATGACTGTGTAGTGTAGTTAGTATACCCAGGATAATTGTGTATATATAAACTATGCCAACGAAAGCAATTTCTATACGTTATGGCAACCACTAACCTGAGGTAAATAAATACCATGTATATATATATATTTATTGTGATATGTAATATAACGGTTTTAAGATAGTGGTAAATTATAGTTAGATTAGTTACTTTAATAAAGAGTTAGATTAGATTTAGGGAATATAATAGATTTTTTTTTGTAGTTTAGATAAATCATTAATTTACCCACTTACTTAGCATAAAAGTAGATTAGGATAGTACTTTAAACTTAATAACAGCGAATTAAAGATTAGTATAAAAAGCTTAAGATAGGAACAACACCATGTAGTCATTTAATTTCATTTTATTTCATTCCATCTTTATGAACACTTTAACAACCTCATCATTTAGGACTAAAATTAGGTTATACTTTATAGGATAAAAGGATTATACACATGAACATACATCATTTATACCATGTAGATTAAAAATATCCATTATATTTTTTTCATTTAAACATTAAAAACATTATTTAGAATTTTTGTTACATTTCACATTACCCATTTCATAAAGATACATAACTCATCTCACATCATTTTCATTTTTGTAGATAGTTAGATTACTTCCCTTAAATTAGGTTAATTTTGTACAACAAAATAGAATATAGATAGTTAGAGAATTAGTATTAGTATTTCAATAGAATATAGTGTTTAATAATATCAGGGTACAATCTATCAACCCTATTTCATCCATGTAAATATTTTGTAAATACATGACTCGTGCAGTAAGTTACGCACAGTCATTAAGCTCAACTCTTTTCAAACTGAGCCAAACTTGTACAGTGTCACTTCAAGGTTTTTAAATAATTGTGAGAATAAAAGATGTGTGACAGAAGTGTGAAAGTGAGAGAAAATGGTAAATATACAATGGAGAGTGAAGGCAGCCAGCGGATTTTTTCTGCCGCTCAGCGCGACTTTTTATTATTTGTCTGCGTCAAGCGTTTGCTTTCAATGTTGAAATGTGCTGTCTCAAATGTATTGTGTGTAGTTTAGAGTAAACCTTAGAGAAAGTATTTTAAGTCTCATAAGACGGAAACGTAGTCACGAATTAGTGTTATACACTTGTTTGTGGCCACATTTAACCGAATTATGGCACTTGAAAACTAACTTACATACATATGGATAGACAGACACACATGTTAGAAGTTAAATTATATTATTAGGTAGATTCAAACACGCAAACAACCAGGAAAACACACATGTAAAGCACATACATTTTTTAGAACAAAGGGATATAACTCCGGGTCAGGGGACACAATAGACAACGAAACACTAACTTAACAGTGGAAGATAACTTTACACGCGGAAGCGAGATAGGTAAAGCCTGTCGCACACAGCTTGTGCAAGGGTTGTTTAATATTATATGGGGGACATGAAGCAATTCATGTGTTGACCCTAAAAAAGTCAACTTTGTATGGGTAGTGAGTTAATTTACTATTTGAGGGCAGGTCTTATAAGACAATGGTCCGGTTCAGACAAACCTCTAATTAATATAATATTGCGATTGAGAAGAGGGCTCACGCCAACCAGACAAGTTTGTGGCGATCACCAGTAGCCAAGTAAAGTGATACTACACTGTGACAATAGTCAGTAGAAGTCTATTGAGGTACCCAGAACCAAGTTATCAGTAGTCTTTGACAAAAATTAGATACACTAATTTTTAGAAACCTCTTGCGTCACAACCATGAGTCAAAGTTTGTAACGCAACACAGGAGGGGAGGGTGTGTGTCAAAGACTCAGTTATATAGGAATGAAGACCACCCTGAAAGAGTGGTCTACCTCAAGTAGAATAGAGGTAACCCAGTGCCCCTACATGAGGGCAGGGTAGGTGTAGGGAATAAATAAGAAGGGGAACTATTAAATAGTTCTCTCATGGGACACGGAGGTGTCAACCAGAGAGTAAGCACTCTGGTCACGGCCTATCACGCCAACGTGATAGACACGGAGAACTAAACTGAAACTCAAGAGAGGCCACTACTCTAGCGTGCTGAATGATGCCGCACGCAAAAGCCGTAGTGCGCCCCAAGTCCTTCCGCGTACTGTGTAAACAGCACGGGAGGAATGATCAGACGGGACACAGACTTCGTAGTGAACGCATCGCTTAGCGTCGATGCTTATTTCGTTAGCCGAGTAGATAGATTAGCAATAGGGTTAGGAAACGACTAGTGATAGGCAATTCTGTGCATTTATTCTTGTGTGATTTGTTAGCGACTGTTTGTTGTACATTGATGTGATGCAAAGAGCCAGTGGCAATAAAATGTGTAATCAATTCCTCTCGTACGACTAACAAGTCTTTTTGTGTGGTGCGAGAGAAGTTATCCCGGAATGCCTGTGACATCGGTTGATGACAAAATACATTAGCTTACAAAATATAAGTAATACAAATCGATATGTAAATGACAATATTATAACGATATAACTAATTAGACCAAAAATATAATGCAAACACAGAATAAAACGAATTAAAGACCATAAAAACAAATAATTAACCTGAAAAAATCTACTTCACAAGCTAAATAACCAGCTGTTATCCAAAAGAATGAATAAATGACTATCCAATTCAATGTTTATGTTTAAAGTGGAGTATCCCACACGGGAATAAAACGTTAAACAGTACCGTAAGGAAGAGCAGTGAAGACCGCCTCACTCACAGTAAACACAATTAAAAGTATTATAAAAGCTATACAGCTAAGTACTATCAATTAATATAAAGTCAAAACAAGTCAATGTTTGTAGTTACTTATAACCTAATACGTTACTAGATCAAGTAATAACCAAATATGCAGATAAAAGTTATAGGAGAGGCTCTAATAGAGACGAAGGAGATCCGAAGAGACTGGTTGATGTCGCTGGAGCGGTCTCGGCTGGCAAAGATTAGTTTCATCTTCGTGCCAGGGCATGCGGGAGTACAAGGGAATGAGCTGGCTGATAAACTCGTAGGTAACGCTACTGTGGAGGGCGGACGCGCCATGGACTAGGCTGACATTCTGAATGCTCTACGAGAAACAAGACTGTTGCGAGAACCAAGTGATGACTGTGAATCTACAACCATGGCCAGACTGCGAGAACAGCAAATTATAAGAGGGGTGGCCACACAAGAACACTACGCAGGAAGCCAAAGAAGATTGATAAACCAACACAGAACTGGCGTCGTGAGCTGCTACACGCTGCGGGATTTGCTGAGGAGGGGATCCGAGCACTTATGGACTGAATGGTTCGATGTTCAATGAGGATGATCTGTCGACTAACTAACTAGGGCTTCATCACATCTGCCTTATCATCCATCAATTCACCCCTTAATGATGCAGCACCAGCCAATCTGTCTGTATGTTCATTTTCAACCACACCAGAGTGTCCTGGAGAAACGGTGAAGCGAATGCTCACAACCCGCAACCTCTGAATCGAGACAGGCCATTCTGCTTACTAATGTCTATGTCTGTCAATCATGTACTGCCACAGGAACTCTGCTTGCTCTGGGTAACATGACTTTTATTCTTCTTTATCTTCCATCTACAGAGGTTTTCATCGCGATAGTTTTTGTAATGCAAAATCTCAATCATCAATCAGGTGCCGTCCTCCACAATGAAGGTCTGGCTGCAATGATCTCCCAACTCTGTCTCTCGCCTTGACTGTACATTCTGTCAGACTGATCTTCGTCCATCTCTTGATGTTATCTTCCCACTTGTATTGTGTCAACCTCTTTACTCGCTTGCCTCAACTTGCCTCTCCAGTATATGGTTTTTTTAAGAGTGTTATGTCTTGTTAACATGGCCGAATATATTCAATTTGCCTCTTTTTTATTTCTTGTCATCAACTCTATTTTCATTCCCAGTTTTTTCTAGAACCTCTGTATTTGATTGTTTTCTATTTCCATGAACTACTATTGCGATTATATCGTCTGTATTATCCACATCCCCAGGGCATTCTATTCGATTTAATAGTTGCTTGTTCAATGCCCAGGCTTCCGCGCCATACAATAGTGTTGAATATGTTGAGTTTAGTTTAGTTTAGTCGACGGATCAACATCACGGCACACGGGTGTAATCCATAAGTGCTCCGTTCTACTTCTAATTCAAGCCAGAGTCCGGAGAATCTCAGCTCAGCGCACGATCTCTGTAGCACCGGCGAGGATCCTGAAATACGTTGGATATATTTTAAACTCGAAACTTTGCCCGGGCAACGCCGTTAGGCTACTCTTTTTCGATTTTCAACTGCCAAGGGATTGTTTTTTTTTTTACGTTCGCAAACAATACATACGGTCGTCCGATCTCACTACCACAGAGACAGGGGGAAATTTTGCTACTAGGAGTCCACGTGAAAAAAATTCCGGCCCTTACCGGGGCTTGAACCCGGGACCTCCAGCACTAGAGGCGGACACCATAACTCGAGACTACTCAGCCCCCTTTAGTGTTGAATGTTCATAACATTTGACCATTCTTATTTTTAATGCGTTGTTAATCTCTCTAGATGTTAATATTGATTTCATGCCGTTGAAAGCATTTTTGGTCATTCCTATTATCTGTTTCTATTTCACTTCTCCCATCATCTATTTTCACGTGTCCAAGATTGGAGAAACTGTTAATTGTTCTAGTATCTCCCCGTTTACTGCGATGTTCATTGATGACTTTTTCTTTTCATTGCTAATTATCATAGTTTTCGTTTTTAAGGTGTTAATATCTAAGCTGCATATTTTTAAATATGTAGTCAGTTTGATTTCTCGTGATGGCGGATAGGCATTTGAACCGTTAAGGCCTCTGGAGTGTTTACGCTTGTGGTTCGGTTTGCAATCACATTCTCCTCATGTTCGACTGGTAGTGCATGGTTCTGTCGCCTTACTACTGAATGACTGCCTGGTGCTACACTGTGAGCTGTGTGGAATGCTTTTACATCAGTCCGGTGTTGTTTGTAGAGTGAACTGCATATTAAAGAACAATGGCTACCGACTGTTGCTGAACTGACTTCTTTGTTTTTTCAGTTTACGAATGTAGTTTTTCAGGAGACTCATGGAGTCGTCGCTGGAGCTACGGAGTTCGTGCTTTGTACTGCGCTTTCGGCGAGGTCTCCCTGCTGGAAAGAGTACCAAGCCCTTGTGAGATAAAACCCTGGGTCAATGGAGGTCTTTCTGGTGACTGCCGATTCCATCGACGATGAACTGTATTTTCGTGGAATGACTTTTGTGTTGGCATTCTGGCGGCGGCATTATGTACAGTGTAGCCTGTGCGGGCTGTTGATTGCCGAGACTCCTGTCCTGTTCCACTTTTCACATTGGACAGTGAGGAACATTTTGTGTGATATTTACTGGCACAGGAACGGAGCATAATGGGGACGATCCGTTGCCGTGAAGTTGGAACCGCGACTAACTAACTAACTAACTAACTAACTAACTAACTAACTAACTAACTAACTAACTAACTAACTAACTAACTAACTAACTAACTAATTAACCAACCAACCAGCCAGCCAACCAACCAACCAGCCAGCCAGCCAGCCAACCAACCAACCAACCAACCATCCAAACAACCAACCAACTAAGTAACTAACTAACAAAAAAACTAACTAACTAACTAACTAACATAACTAACTAACTCACTCACTCACTCACTCACCCACCCACGCACCCACGCACCCCCACCCACTAACCCACCCACCCACTCACTCACTCACTCACTCACTCACTCACTCACTCACTCACTCACTCACTTGGTTTCTCATTCTATCTCCAAGGTTCTTCCACATATATAATTTCCTAGGGTTATGTTGGGAAAATGTGTGCTTATATTTAGTTTTTCCAAACTTCGCGTTCGTGTCTCCCATGACAAGCATAACTCTGATGATTTTACAACTTTCAGTGTTTTTTATAGGTCTTCATAATATTATTCCAGCTGTTCATCACTATAATCAGTTGTTATAGCATACATCTGAAGAATTACTATGTCGAAAGGTAGTGCCTCAATTTTGAGTTGTATCATTCTATCAATGAATGTAAGAAAGAGAGTGCTAAAATGCTATATAGAACCAGTTTTGCTGTATGGCAGCGAATCTTGGAATGTAAATGAACAAATTAGGAAGAACTTAGAAGCAACAGAGATGTGGTTGTTAAGACGATTGTTGCGAATTCCTTGGACTGCCAGAGTAACTAACAACGATTGCATGAAAGAGGCTAATGAAACTAGAACACTATATACAACAATAAGAAAGAGACAAACAGCTTTATTTGGTCATGTAATGAGAAGAGATGCATTGGAGAACATCGTGACAACTGGAAAGATCGAGGGAAGAGAGGCAGAGGAGACCAAGAGAAATGATGCTGGATGGATTGAGACGGTGGCATGGAGGAATATCATCAGCAGAGTTGATCCAGAACACCAAAGACCGAGATCTGTGGAGAGCCATGAACGCCTACGCCAGTCCGGCACGGCACTTGATGATGATGATGATGATGATCATTCTATCTTTCTTAGTCCCAGAATCCACTAATATTTTCTCAAAGTTTCTTGTTACTAAAATTCCTCTCTCTTTCGAGATGATCTACTCCCGAGTTAATGAATATGTAGTAGAAACTTTTTTCCAATTTTCATTTTCTCTTCATTGCTTTCATTTTTTCATCTTTTATTCTTCTCGTCCTGTCGTCACGTTTTAATGTAGTCACAGGAGATCTCTGTGACTATATGTTGTGTTTTGTGAATGTATTTGTTTGCTGATGAAGGCTAATCGCCGCAACGTCCTGTATGTGTCGTAATTCTGTTATGTAAAGCTGCACTACTTTGTGTCATTTTATATTGTTTACATTTTCACAACTTTACCGCAGTTCCACCAAATTTAATTCATCTTGTTTCAGACACACCAAAATTATCTAAATCCATGTTTTTGGCTTCTGAAATAAGGTTGTCGAATGTCCCTGCTTGGTACAGGGTGCGAACGTCCCACGTACCAATTCTCAGACTTCGCCTTCGAGATTTCAGATAGGTATTATCAGAATGCACCCTTTCAAATGAATTTAAGATGGATTTGTCATTATTAATGCAAAATCTACGCTTCCGTAACTGATTCAGTGCCAAATAAAAGAATAGGTTTGGCCCAAACATGGTGAACAATCAAATTAACAAGTATTATAATATAAATTTTCGTTCACAGAGCATTGTAATTGTGAAATAAACCACGAAACAAAATAAATGACAAGATGGCCGTAGTATGGTGGTATATCGTCCTTATGTCCAAGTGACTACAAACATTAGATTTTTTAAGAGCATGCATCTTTCCCATTGCTTCATAAACGCAAGTACTAAACAAGATAAACAGCGCATAAATGCCTTTGAATATAACTGTTATAGACAAGCTCTAAGATATCTTGGATAAAGAAAAGAACAAATGCATCCATACTTCAAGAGCTGAATATTGAAGAGGGTTGGCTATTAAAGACGATAAAACAAAGAACATTGAAATATTTTTGGTCACTTGAAACGTCACGAGAGTTTGGAGAGAACAATATTGGAGGGGCATATGCTTGGGAAGAGAGGAAGAGGAAGGCCAAAGAGAAGATGGATGCAGGATGTGGCGGATGATCTCCAGATGGGTGTATCGGACGCGGGACATCTTGCGATTAATCGACAGGTTTTTCCGGAAGGTTGTTAATGGGAGCGAGGTTCTGTAAAGGACATGCTACTGAATGAATGAATGAATGAATGAATGAATGAATGAATGAATGAATGAATGTCAAAATGGTTGATCACACGTGGCAATATATTATCCTTTGACACTCAATCAGTTAACTTTCTGGCATCATTTTCCACAAAAACTGCACAGACAGAACAACTCAATTACTGTAACTCCACTCCGGTGATACATATATTTGCTGACATATGAGTTTTCATGATTGTCATTACGTTTGTTTGTATTTTTTGCGTTGAGATATACATTTTGTTTCCCAGTTAGTTTTTGCACAGACTAGATTAGTTTCTGAATTCCTATTTGGATTGTTGATATCTATCCAGCAAGAAGAAGATTGGCTATTAAAACAAACATAAATGAGGAAAATGAAATATTTTTTGCAAGTTGCAAAACAACAAATTACATCAAAGAAAATTATGGAGGGAAGTGTGCTGGAAAGGTGGAGAAGATGGGTTGCAGATAATATTGATAATTTACATATCACAGCAGCAGAGGCCGGTCACGATCTTTGTGGGGAAGAGAAATTGTGAAAGACTAGATTTGATCAGAACCAAGTCAGACACGGTGTATTGGAGACAGCTTGGACATGAGGATGCGTGAGGCAGTGGTTAGTTAGTTAGTTAGTTAGTTAGTTAGTTAGCTAGCTATTTAGTCGACATATTATCCTCATTGCACATCGAACCATTCAGTCCATAAGTGCTCGGATCCCCTCCTCAGCAAATCCCGTAGCGTGTAGCAACTGACGACACCAGTTCTATGTTGGTTTATCAATCTTCTTTGGCTTACTGCATAGTGTTTTTGTTTGCTACACCTCTTTTAATTTGCTGTTCTCGCACGGTCATCACTTGGTTCTCGCAAAAGTCTTACTTCTCAAAGAGCATTCAGAATGCCAGCCTGGTCCATGGCAGGCCGCCTTCCACAGTAGCCTTACCTGCAAACTAGTCAGCCCGCTAATTTCCTCGGACAGCTTCATGTCTGGCATGAAAACGAAACTAATCTTTGCCAGCCGAGACCCCTCCAGAGACAGCAGCCACTCTCTTTGACCCACCCCATCTCTATCCTCCTTGGCATGCTCATTGAGTCACTAAGGAAACATGCCTAGTGGAATGTTCTGTGTCTCGCAGCCATGTTATTGCTTTACTTACGTCCATGACTTTCCATAGTCAGGCTGCTTGTGGTCAAAGCAAAAGCACCAGAATCTTCCTTCCACAATTCTCTCTCGGCCTGAGCCGTAAAAGCCCATGAACTTCTCACTCGTCGAACGACCGACCCAGCTGTGTAATGACAGCCTCACACCCTCCAAAGAATTCTCGAAGATCAAAGCCTGTACTTCCGCCTCCACAGCAGCCGGATTTTCTTGTCTGCATTTTCTGTCTAGTTGGATGCAAACTGAAAGGGACGTACAGAAATCTGTTGGCAATTAGTACCCACTCTTCGCCAGGTTCTAAGTCCTCAAGTGAACACACTGTTGAAGAATGTCTTCGGCTTGACCATCCACGACTTTCCTCTTTTTAACCTGCTGCCCTTTACCTTCTTAATTTCACTGTGCAGTGGATGTTGTGTGTTTGCGTTGACTCTGAGAGTAGGCACGTGCTCTGCAAATTGTATTCTGTCCCAATGGTTGGAAATCAAGACGCATTAAGCGTCGCCCTTCCATGCCGTATCTCAATGATTATACCCAAGCATAATAACGCACAGCTTCGTTATGTATCCTTTCCATCTTTTCAACTGCTTACGTCTGACCTTCGGGATCGCCATCGCCTCCAAAACAGAAAGGACAGACCTTAGTACAGGAGACATACATGGGCGCTGTTACCAGTTTTACGCCGCCATCACCGCATCGCAGCCAAACCTCTCTTGGTCATATTTATCGCCCTGTCTATGTGACTACGATACGCAAGACATCAATCAAGCGTATCCCGAAGTAGTTCATTGCCTTGCGTTCTTTCCACCTCTCTGAACCAGATACAGTGTTGTTGGAGTGTTGACATATGGTTATTCAAAGAGAACCATGTCAGTGCTGCTTCGTTGGGTTGACAAATGTCCCAGATTCCACACACCAAATGCTTATGCGATTTAGTTTTTTTTTTTTTTTTTTTTTAGTTCCACAGCCACTCGATATCTATTCTTACCCTAACGATATACTAACACATCGTCCTCATATGACAATGTCCTCCCCGGTCCAGTGATCTGCTCGCCGGTAATCCTCACAGTGTAGGCGTTGAACAGCACCAAAGATAATGGTGATCCATGTGGCATGTTCAGATATAATGTTGTTGGTTCAGAGGTCCAACTACCACATATAAAAACTACTTTCCGCTGGAAGAGAGCTGTGGCGATCCA
This sequence comes from Cepaea nemoralis, assembly GCA_014155875.1. Classification (NCBI taxonomy): domain Eukaryota; kingdom Metazoa; phylum Mollusca; class Gastropoda; order Stylommatophora; family Helicidae; genus Cepaea; species Cepaea nemoralis. The sequence continues at coordinate 187,261 of JACEFZ010016790.1, read as the reverse complement.
ACTAAGGAGGACTGGACTTATCTTGAGTTCAAGAAGCTGAAATATTAAGAAATCCAATGGTACTCTGTTGTACGCATCCTCAAGATCAATCACCGCAGCATATGTTTCAATGCCTGAGTGGAAACCTTCATAGACATCATGGGCAAAAACTGCTGCACGGGTTGAACAGTATGAAGTCTGACACGGGGCATTGGAGACAGCTTGGACATGAGGGTCTTGAGTCAGGCGAGGTGGCCGGAGATCGAGAGGATTGTCGGCCCACTGTGATGAGCGCGAGGTGCCGCCGTGGAGCTGCTTCTCGAGGTGAAGGCGTTGCCTCTAACGAAGACAATTAAGGAGAAGATCCAGGCCTGCTGAAGCTGGTGATGATAGAAGGAGGAGGAGGTGGTGGATAGGGGGAGGTGGAGGATTCTCCACTGGGTAATACATGCGAATAGGATCATCTTGGTTTTCGCAGTTATCGAAAAGGATAGGCGCCCGATCTACTACATGAGGATTGGGAGGTGGAAGTGGATGCACGTTTAACAAACTCTGGTTCTTGACAAGTTAACACCCCACGACCTGCATGGGCAGTGTTATGAGCACGGTTGGAGGTTGGTTCCATGCCCGGGCTAGTAGTTTTTCAGTGAGGCTGGCCACCTATTCCTTCTTCCTGTCAGGCCTGTAAATTGGATGGGACGTCATTACTTCACAACTCGCATCAGAAAACATACTTTTAGAAGACAGAACCGACAGCAATGATTCCTACTTGGTCTAATTGTCCCAGCCGTACAACAATTATTCCTACTTGGTCTAATTGTCACCGCCGTACAGTAATGATTCCTACATGGTCTAATTGTCCAGCCGTACAACAATTATTCCTACTTGGTCTAACTGTCCAAGCCGTACAACAATTATTCCTACTTGGTCTAATTGTCCCAGCCGTACAGCAATTATTCCTACTTGGTCTAATTGCCCCAGCCGTACAGTAATGATTCCTACATGGTCTAATTGTCCCAGCCGTACAACAATTATTCCTTCTTGGTCTAACTGTCCCAGCCGTACAACAATTATTCCTACTTGGTCTAACTGTCACCCCCGTACAGTAATGATTCCTACATGGTCTAATTATCCCAGCCGTACAACAATTATTCCTACATGGTCTAACTGTCCCAGCCGTACAACAATTATTCCTACTTGGTCTAATTGTCACCGCCGTACAGTAATGATTCCTACTTGGTCTAATTATCCCAGCCGTACAACAATTATTCCTACTTGGTCTAATTATCCCAGCCGTACAACAATTATTCCTACTTGGTCTAACTTTCCCAATCAACAGCAAAGATTCCTACTTGGTTTAATTGTCCCAGCCGCACAGCTTCGTCTCCTACTTGGTCTAATTGTCCCAGCCGAACGGCAATGATTCCTACCTGATCAAATACCACAGCCGCACAACAATGATTCATACCACGTCCAAAACTTCAGAAGACTGGGCCTCAAGTGCAGGGGGATTTATCTCATATGGCTCGGTCCCAACCGCAGAGCGGCTTCTGAAAGCGTGGCATGGATCACGAAACTCCCACAGCTTCAGCGACGATCTTCACAAATCTCCGAGGAACTACACTTGGGGCTAGAGTCCCAAATTGAACTCACGACCTTAGAATAGCAAGGATGGAGGCTTAACTACGACGCCACGGAGACTTCCTTCTAATCCTGTGATAGTGGAACGATGTCTAGTCTTTTGGGATTTCTTTTTTAATGTTGCATATTCCTTACAAGACGTTTGCAGTCACCGCCAGCATTTTCAGCTGCTGTTGATGTGCTAGGCAAGTTTTACGTTCAATAGTTTGCCATTGCTTCTGAACGACCGGCTCACAACCCCGAAAGTTACCAGCCCGGCGCGATCCGCTGCCGAATCTCGCGCAGCTGTTTTTTCCCACATGGATATACGGGATTACGAACAACGTCGGCCAGGGAGACCTTTTGGATAACACAGGAAAAATAGGAGTAACATATTCGCATACATCTCACAGTCGTCTGTCCTGTGCATAAAATGTTTCCTCTCTAAGACTCTCTATCATATGCCTCTGGGCTGTCGTGTGTACATTATCTCTCACACCTTGAATCTGTGTACGTCGTGGTCTTCATGTTCTCCGTGTACACGGTATATTTCCCATTATAATTATCATTTCTAGATTTTTGTGTCATTTATAAACGTCCAGACTGTTTCATTTCTAGACTTTAGTGTCATTTATATATGCCCAGATTGTTTCATTTCCAGACTTTCGTGTCATTTATACATACCCTGATGTTCATTTCCAGACTTTCGTGTCATTTATACATACCCAGATTGTTTCATTTCCAGACATTCGTGTCATTTATACATACCCAGATTGATTCATTTCTAGACTTTCGTGTAATTTATGCATGCCCAGACTTTTTCATTTCTAGACTTTCATGTCAATTGTACATGCCCAAATTGTTTCATTTCCCTTATTTATGTGTCGTAATAACCAATCTTTGCGTTATTATTTGATACACATCAACAACGCAAACGGGAATTGAGAAACTAATCACGCTAGGGAGTGGGCTAAGTGCAAAAAAAAATATTATATATTAATGCAGCAAAAACAAACTAAAATAACGACAACCGACAATACAAATATGCCCACAGATATATTTATTATCCGAGAATAATTGCAGAAACGAAGTTGTTCTGGCAATCTAGGTTCTCGGTTGACGGGCGATGGAAAAGCTCCCATCGAATTTACAAGAAGAACAAACATTAGTTATTAAAACAAAAGCAATTAAACGTCTTTGGATTGGATTAGATGGTGAACAACAAAGGTCAGAATAGTAAACAGAAAACAACAATAACAGTAAAAGTCAGAATATTAAACAGAAAACAAACAACAACAACGATAAAAAAGGAATTAGAGCATTAACAAGAAAAAACTACAATAACAACAACAGTCAGAATATTAAAACAGAAATCAACAAAAACAGCAACAAAAATCAGAGATGTTAAACAAGAAGAAGAGAAGAAAAGAAGAAGAAGAAGAAGAAGAAGAAGAAGAGAAGAAGAGAAGAAGAAGAAGAAGAAGAAGAAAGAAGAAAGAAGAAGAAGAAGAAGAAGAAGAAGAAGAAGAAGAAGAAGAAGCAGCAGCAGAAGCAGAAGAAGAAGAAGAAGAAGAAGAAGAAGAAGAAGAAGAAGAAGAAAGAAGAAGAAGAAGAAGAAGAAGAAGAAGAAAGAAGAAGAAGAAGAAGAAGAAGAAGAAGAAGAAGAAGAGCAACAACAACAACAACAACAACAACAACAACAACAACAACAAGTGTCAGAATATTAAACAATAAATAACCACAACAACAAAGGTCTTCTGACATAAAACAGCAATAACAATAACAATAACAAAAGTCAAAAAATTAAACAGAGAGAAAACGAATAAACAGCAAGAAAAACAAAAACCAGCTCGTACGTAGCCGGACCCCTGTACGGGTATATGAAGTGTAACCGTCACGTTGATGAGTGCAGGCAGGCATAGGCGACAAGTCTTTTCTTCTCCTAGCTAACTGTGTAACTGTTCCGCCTAGACCCCTCAGAGTACGATAGAACATGTATACCCGTCTCCTCACATAACGTCAGTCTCCTCACAAAAAACGTCAGTCTCCGCACATAACGTCAGACTATTCACATAACGTCAGTCTAGTCACGAAACGTCAGTTTCCTAACACAACGTGAGTCACCTCAAATAATGTAGTCTCAACATAACGCTAGTCACCTCACATGACGCCAGTCTCCTCACATAACGTCAGTCTCCTCACAAACCGAGAGTCACCTCACATGACGCCAGTCTCCACACATAACGCTAGTCACCTCACATAACACTAGTCATCTCACATAACGTCGATCTCTACACATAACGCTAGTCACTTCACATAACTCTAGTCACTTCACATAACTCTAGTCACCTCACATAACTCTAGTCACCTCACATAACTCTAATCACCTCACATAACTCTAATCACCTCACATAACTCTAGTCACCTCACATAACTCTAGTCACTTCACATAACTCTAGTCACCTCACATAACTCTAGTCACTCACATAAACGCTAGTCACTTCACATAACTCTAGTCACTTCACATAACGCTAGTCACTTCACATAACTCTAGTCACCTCACATAACTCTAGTCACTCACATAACTCTAGTCACTTCACATAACTCTAGTCACTTCACATAACTCTAGTCACTTCACATAACTCTAGTCACCTCACATAACTCTAGTCACCTCACATAACTCTAGTCACCTCACATAACGCTAGTCACCTCACATAACTCTAGTCACTTCACATAACTCTAGTCACCTCACATAACTCTAGTCACCTCACATAACGCTAGTCACTTCACATAACTCTAGTCACTTCACATAACGCTAGTCACACATAACTCTAGTCACCTCACATAACTCTAATCACCTCACATAACGTCGATCTCACACATAACGCTAGTCACCTCACATGACGCCAGTCTCCTCACATAACGTCAGTCTCCTCACAAACCGAGAGTCACCTCACATGACGCCAGTCTCCACACATAACGCTAGTCACCTCACATAACTCTAGTCACTTCACATAACTCTAGTTACCTCACATGACGCCAGTCTCCACACATAACGCTAGTCACTTCACATAACACTAGTCATCTCACATAACGTCGATCTCTACACATAACGCTAGCCACCTTACATAACGTCAGTCTCCTCACATAACGTCAGTCTCCTCACAAACCGAGAGTCACCTCACATAACTCAGTCTCCTCACACAACATCAGTCACCTCACATACCATCAGTCACCTCACATAACATCAGTCTCCTCACATAACTCTAGTCATCTCACATAACTCTAGTCACCTCAATAACATCAGTCACCTCACATAACTCTAGTCACTTCACATAACTCTAGTCACTTCACATAACTCTAGTCACTTCACATAACTCTAGTCAGCTCACATAACTCTAGTCACTTCACATAACTCTAGTCACTTCACATAACTCTAGTCAGCTCACATAACACTAGTCATCTCACACAACGTCGATCTCTACACATAACGCTAGTCACTTCACATAACTCTAGTCACCTCACATAACACTAGTCATCTCACATATCGTCGATCTCTACACATAACGCTAGTCACTTCACATAACTCTAGTCACCTCACATAACGCTAGTCACCTCACATAACTCTAGTCACCTCACATAACTCTAGTCACCTCACATAACGTCGATCTCCACACATAACGCTAGTCACCTCACATGACGCAGTCTCCTCACATAACTCTAGTCACCTCACATAACGCTAGTCACCTCACATAAACTCTAGTCACCTCACATAACTCTAGTCACCTCACATAACTCTAGTCACCTCACATAACTCTAGTCACCTCACATAACACTAGTCACCTCACATAACATCGATCTCCACACATAACGCTAGTCACCTCACATGACGCTAGTCACCTCACATAACTTCAGTCTCCTCACATAACTCTAGTCACCTCACATAATGTCGATCTCCACACATAACGCTAGTCACCCACATGACGCTAGTCACCTCACATAACACTAGTCATCTCACATAACTCTAGTCACCTCACATAACTCTAGTCACCTCATATAACTCTAGTCACCTCACATAACGTCGATCTCCACTCATAACACTAGTCACCTCACATGACGCCAGTCTCCTCACATAACGCTAGTCACCTCATATAACGCTAGTCACCTCACATAACTCTAGTCACCTCACATAACTCTAGTCACCTCACATAACGTCGATTTCCACGCATAACGCTAGTCACCTCACATGACGCCAGTCACCTCACATAACGCTAGTCACCCTCACATAACGCTAGTCTCCTCTCATAACGCTAGTCGACCTCACATAACGCTAGTCACCACACATACACTAGTCATCTCACATAACGTCGATCTCTACACATAACGCTAGTCACTTCACATAACTCTAGTCACCTCACATAACGCTAGTCACTTCACATAACTCTAGTCACTTCACATAACGCTAGTCACTTCACATAACTCTAGTCACTTCACATAACGCTAGTCACTTCACATAACTCAGTCACTTCACATAAACGCTAGTCACTTCACATAACTCTAGTCACTTCACATAACGCTAGTCACTTCACATAAAGCTAGTCATTTCACATAACTCTAGTCACCTCACAAACGCTAGTCACTTCACATAACGCTAGTCACTTCACATAACTCTAGTCACTTCACATAACGCTAGTCACTTCACATAACTCTAGTCACTTCACATAACGCTAGTCACTTCACATAAAGCTAGTCATTTCACATAACTCTAGTCACCTCACATAACGCTAGTCACTTCACATAACACTAGTCACCTCACATAACTCTAGCCACCTCACATAACGCTAGTCACTTCACATAACTCTAGTCACCTCACATAACGCTAGTCACTTCACATAACTCTAGTCACCTCACATAACTCTAGTCTCCTCACATAACGTCGATCTCCCAACATAACGCTAGTCACCTCACTAACGCCAGTCTCCTCACATAACGTCAGTCTCCCTCACAAACGAGAGTCACCTCACATGACGCCAGTCTCCACACATAAGGCTAGTCACATCACATAACACTAGTCATCTCACATAACGTCGATCTCTACACATAACGCTAGTCACTTCACATAACTCTAGTCACTTCACATAACTCTAGTCACCTCACATATAACACTAGTCATCTCACAGCTTTTACCCAGCTCCGCCACCTCGTTGATCATCCACGATAGCTGCTTGGGCAAACCCGCCTTTAATATGCTGCCTAAGACACACAAACCTGGTAACCAGGCAGACCTATCGTCTCGGCCTGCTCTTGCCCTACAGAACGGATTTCAGAGTTTCTAGACAGCATGTTTCAACCGTTGGTTGCCAGCCTCCCTTCGTATATCAAAGACACCAACCACGCTATCTCCATCTTCGATTCCATCAGTTTTCAATAACCCTTCTCAGTATCACATCTTCACTTTAGAGTGACTTCACTCTACACTTCCATTCCTACACTCTGACGGCCTTAAAGCCTTAGAATTTTTCTTGGAGAAAAGGCTTAATCCCTCGATAGCCACTGGACCATTACTGCGTCTTGCGGAGGTTAGTCCTCAACCTCAACTCGTTTGAGTTCAATGGGGACTACTTCGACCAGATCAGCGGTGTGGCCATGGGTACTAAGATGGGTCCCCAGTTATGCCCTGCCTCTTCATGGGCTATCTGGAGCACCAGGTATGGAATCAGTACACCGGTAGGCGCCCGGAGCTCTACAGGAGGTACATTGACGACTGCTTTGGTGTCTCGGACTATGCCCTTTGCCTGACCTACAGAACTTCATGCCTTTTTTCTCAGCACTTCCATCCCAGCATCCAAACATTACCTCCACCCATTTCTTCGTCGGCTGTCAATTTCTTAGACTCACAGTCTCTTTAGGTTCCGCTGGTCTATGCACGACGGTTTATTATAAACAACTGACTCGCACTCATTCCTTCTCTATACCTCCTCCCACCCTCCCTCGTGCAACGTTCTATTCCTTTCTCCCAACTGTTACGTCTCCGACGACTTTGTCCAGGATAACAACGACTTCCATCAAAAAGCCCACGAGATGCTTGATTTCTTCTCGCCTTCGTGGCTATCCTGATAATGTTCTATCTACAGCTCTTCACCGCTGCCAGTCTATCAGTCGCACTGAGGCTCTATCCTCCAGGCCGAAAACCACGAAACAATAGACCTGTCCTCTCACTTACTTATCATCCCCCACAATATTGCTGCCAAGAATATCCTTTTTAAACATCTATCCATTCTCCGGGCGGAATCGACCACTCGTGATGTCTTTCTCCAGAGGCTCCTCTAGTGGCATATAAGCGGGATCGTAACCTCAAAGATGTGCTGGTCCATAGCAGGCTACCCCAACCTCACCAGTCTTCTTCCTGGCACGGTGGCGTGTCTTCGATCGGTTGCAAGACCTGTCCATACTGTACTTCAAACCCAGAGTCTGACATTCCCTAAGACGACCTTCCACATCCGTGAGGGTTTCTCATGCATCAGTCCGCAACGTCATCTATGCGATTACCTGCACACGTTGCGACATGAGATATGTCGGGGAGACAGGATTACGTCTTGGGGACAGATTTCGACAACATCTTTCTGACATCACCAGCGGCGCCCAGAAACCAGTATCCATACATTTCAACAGTCCTGACCACCATGGCGTAGCCGACATACAGGTCACGGCCATCAAATCATGCGCATCCCACGAACGGGATCGGAAGACATTGGAACACCGTCTCATCTTCCAGTTGGGCACACTCTCCCCTCACGGCCTTAATGTCCAACACAGCTTCATTTAACTTCCCACCCCACCCTCCCACCCCTAGCTTACAGTCCACCATCTGGGTACGTGCAGATCCTTTGTATGACATCACAGTCAACTCTCTTGGCGGATTTACGTTCGGTGTTTTGCCATCATTTTCTGAACGACCGCCACTCATGCCTCTCTGTGTGTACACTATATAGGTTTCCGCAGCTGTGTTTCGAGCGCTTAACGATAATTGCTAATTGTCATCTGCGTCCGTAACATCTTTGCCGGTCTCTAATTTCACTTTTCCGCACACATGGGCGCGTCTCCACCCCACTCCCTTCCCGCTTGACCTTTGACCCGTGTACCATACATCCGGTCTATTGATCCACTGGCGCCCTACGTGTGTCAGACCTTCCAAGCTAGGACACAGTATTCAGATGAGTACATTTTATTTTAATTAGTTTAATAGTTTAATATTGTCATAGTGTGTTTCATGTAGTTTTGTGTTGGTTTGTATTTGTTTGTCCTGTGCTGACGAAGGCTTTGGCCGCAACGTCCAATTTGTCTCTTGTAGTCGTGTTTTAGTAAAGCTCACAATCTACTTCTCGTTTATTTGGGTGATTCATTCATAGTCATCTCACATAACGTCGATCTCTACACATAACGCTAGTCACTTCACATAACGCTAGTCACTTCACATAACTCTAGTCACTTCACATAACTCTAGTCACCTCACATAACTCTAGTCACCTCACATAACTCTAGTCACCTCACATAACGCTAGTCACTTCACATAACTCTAGTCACTTCACATAACGCTAGTCACTTCACATAACGCTAGTCACCTCACATAACTCTAGTCACTTCACATAACTCTAGTTACCTCACATGACGCCAGTTTCCACATATAACGCTAGTCACTTCACATAACACTAGTCATCTCACATAACGTCGATCTCTACACATAACGCTAGCCACCTTACATAACGTCAGTCTCCTCACATAACGTCAGTCTCCTCACAAACCGAGAGTCACCTCACATAACTGTAGTCTACTCACATAACATCTGTCTAATCACATAACGTCGGTCTATTCACATTACACGAATCTCCTCACATATTGTCAGTCGCCTCACATAGCTTCAGTCTCCTCGCGTAACGTCAGTCTCCTCACAAAACGTCTGTCCCCTCACTAAACACAGTCTTACAACATAACGCCTGTTTCATAAAATGATGCCAGTCTGTACACACAAAAATCAGTCTCCTCACATAAGGCCAGTCACCTCACATAAAGCCAGTCGCCTCACACAAATGTCAAGACTCCACAACACGCAGTTCGGAATCCCAAAGTCCAATAAAGTACATGCAAAGAACACTCTATTTCTTTAGAAAATACTAAGGTGGGCGTAGTGGCCTGCAAAAGATACAATATTCCAACTGTGATTTAAAACTCTCATGAAAGTAAACACGGCCATTCGAACCGGAAATGTTTGGCGATTGTTATCACTTATACATGAAACGTTTGACTACATCCATGACACATCCTCAAGAGGAAACAGATGAGTAATGTGTACATATTTCCATGTCGACTATTTCCTGTAGTTTTATCGTGTTTTATTGGTTTAGTAGTGCTAGCTCACTTTGAACGCAAGCTTAGTCAATACAATGCTACCACTTCTAGTGACTGGACCGCTTTTCGCGTGTGGATTAGCTTTTTCTATTACCAGTGTCCCTCGCCACCAGGCGAACCCGCCCCGACTTCTGAGGTGCTGGTAATTTACGTCCTCAAGTCAAGGAGGAAAAATCAAAATTTTAGTCCAACTTTCCGGTATAAGGGTTGAACCCGCTACCTCGGCATCAGCACACCGGAAGTTTAAGTGCAAACACAATTATCCTTTCTGTCATGCAGTTTCAGTATCAATGTGTGTTTCTTGTTTAAATGCCGACGAAATATTTAGCAGCAACGTCTAAATGTGACCTTGATGGTGGTTCACATTAATTGGTTCATTAGTATTATATCCTTTGCAGAACCTCGCTCCCATAACAAAGTTCAAAAAACCTCTCGGTCATAAGCAAGATGTTCCGCGTCCGATACACCCATCTGGAGATCACCTGCCACATTCTGCACTCATTTTTTTTTGGCCTTCCTCTTCCTCTCTTTCTGGGCATATACCCCTCCATTATTGTTCTCTTCAAAATTCCATGACGTTTCAATGTCAAGTGCCAAAACATTTCAATTTTCTATGTTTTATCGTCTTTAGTAGCCGACATTCTTCAATATTCAGATCTTGTCGTATGGACGCATTTGTTCTTTTCTGTATCCAAGATATTCTTAGAAATTTTCTACTTCTTGTTTGTATTGTTTTCATCCATTGTAGGATGTGAGGAACCTAACATTTCCACACCAATTCACAACACGGAGACAGTTATGTCCTTGCCGTGCCTTATTTCTTTTATTTTTTCAAATTTCATTGGTGACGTCACTGAGCTAGCATTTCAATCAGGTCTGACAAGTGCGAGTTTGAGGGAGTTATCCTTCCTTGATCACTCTTCAATGCCGGAGTTGCTGGCCGAGTCGGCATACACAGACTTTGATTAATGCCCGGGTTTGTGGCAGATTTCCGGAAATCTTTCAATGTCTTCGTGCATTCCCTCACTTTGTTGCCTCTCAAACAAGAGAGAGAGAGAGAGAGAGAGGAGAGAGAGAGAGAGAGAGGGAGAGAGAGAGGAGAGAGAGAGAGAGACAGAGAGAGAGAGAGAGATTTGTGGAATTGTCTAGAAGCAAGATGAAACGAAAACAACAGGTTCAAGAAATATTCCCCCAGGAAATGAGCGATATACACGTCTGTCTTCACATCGACAACCGGCCACTAGGTGCAAGCCTATAAGTAAATAACGGAGATTTAACGGATGTCGCTAGGTGTGTGTTATTTCTCTTCTGTTACTCTTATATAGCCTGTTCTGTGGTGAATGTTAAGGACGCAGTTCGTATACCCGCATACCGCGTTCAAAACACAGATTCCGGCAATATGGCAATGAATGAATCACGCAAATAACGAGAAGTAGATTGTGAGCTTTACTAAAGCACGACTACAACAGACAAATTGGACGTTGCGGCCAAAGCCTTCGTCAGCACAGGATAAAAGAGATATTACAATATGGCAGCAAACCGGCTTGCGTTGGTTTTTGTAAAATTATGAGCGTCGGCCGTTCAGAAAGCAGTGGCAAACTACTGAACGTAAACTCGCAAGGAAATCACAAATAGTCAGACAATGCCTTGGTTGATTGCGATGTCCTCGAAAGGATATGCAACTAACTCTTATATCTTTGATTAAACATCTTCTCTGAAGCATCGCTGTGGAAGGGCAGCTGGACCCTCATGTGCTACAATAAAACTATGTGTCTATCTGGCGGGTTCGTAATGTTGGACTTAGACAGAAAGTGTGTGGCTGTGAAGATACACAACAAATGTCTGTCAAGGTATTAGCGGCATGAGTATAATGAATAAATGCACCCCGCGTTTATACAAATATTGATAATGGTGATGATCCATGTAAACAATTTTCATTATTTTATTGGTTTTTTCTCTTGAAAAACCGTCGTATGTGGCGTACTGGATGGTGTTTTTAGTTGCATATTCTTTACAGGACGTCGCAGTCAACCCCAAGCATGTTTGGGAAGTTTGTGATTTTTCGGAAAGCTTACGTTTAGTAGTTTGCCATTGCTTTCTGAACAACCGACACTCATACCATTGTATGGGAAGCTGAGACATACCGAGCTGTTTATGGTGTTACGGGCTCAGTTCGTAATCCCGCATACCGTTCTCGAAACACAGCTGCAGGCAATTTAGCAACAGACCACCTTGCGTTGATTCTCATACAAAGGT